>JAPDVU010000004.1:88422418-88859918 GCA_026230045.1 Corynorhinus townsendii
GCAGTGAAGACTCTGGACCCAAAGCTCTCTGAGGTCCTTTCCTGTATGAGATTTTGGATCTTTCTAACTCTTTAAAAAATGCACAAGAGTCTGATGAGTGAAGTGAGATAACCACAATATCTATTAATTAGATAATATTCTTTCTTGCCTTTTCATTAGACTGTGAGTTCCCAAAGGACTGTATCAATTTTTAATAGATACTCCTCTAAGTAGACTGTGTCTGTGCTAACTCTCCCTTTTCTTTGAACTCATTCTGCAAAAGAGACAAAACTGGATTCCACCCAGCCCAAAGCTTCTCCTACCCAAGGAGGGATTCATCAGTTCCCTAATTCATCTTGGATAGGGACACATTCCACCCATCAGGCTAAGGATTCCCAAAGGCAGGGACTACATTGTCCTCCTGCCTTGTCAGTCATCAGAGTGAGACTAACTTTGCCTTAGCTATATAGGACCTAAGTATAAAACCAAGGTGAGTTTAGCAATTGCACCTTATAGCTCAAACCCCAGGCGGGGTTAAGGTTTAATTTTGCTCTTTTCTCCTGCCTACTTCTTCCTCTCCAGCTGAGCATATGTGCTTTTCTTAGCCTAGGAACACTGAAGTTCCATAGATGGAAGAGGTGAGAACTGGCCCCACAACTACAACACAAGTTATCCCTTTTGGCTAAAAACATTGTTCACCCAATTTTACCTCTAATTCATGACAGTTGTGTTTGAACATCTGAAAATCTACAAAAGTGATGATTTCTACTATGCATCGGGCTTTTAAAAATGTGGTGTGGCTCAATTGGTTGTGCGTCCCTCCCACGCACCAAGAGGTCACAGGTTGGA
This sequence comes from Corynorhinus townsendii, assembly GCA_026230045.1. Taxonomy (NCBI): domain Eukaryota; kingdom Metazoa; phylum Chordata; class Mammalia; order Chiroptera; family Vespertilionidae; genus Corynorhinus; species Corynorhinus townsendii. Next base: position 88,423,247 of record JAPDVU010000004.1, read on the forward strand.
TTCCAGGTCAGGGCACATGCTCCGGTTTCAGGCTCCAACACCAGTAGGGGGCGTGCAGGAGGCAGCTGATGGATGTTTCTCATCCATATTTCTACCTCTCTCTCTCCTTCTTCCTTCCTCTTTCTAAAAGTCAATAAAAACGTATTTTTTAAAAATGTGCCATGCACTGGCGCTATATGCTTAAACGCATTATTTGATTTAAACCATCAAAGATAAGCAACTTGCTCCAAAACAGCCACACTTCTGCAAAGTGGTATGCTCAAATTTTATTCTACGTTTGCCCTACTCCAGAGACCTCACTATTCTGGTTACACTGTCGCGCAGATGTGGGTTTTGGGAGAGGTCTGCAGGCACACACGGACAGACGTATGTGCATCCCGTCTCTACGCACCTAGCAGTTCCCCAATAGCAGGCACTGAGCACGGCGAGGAGCGCGTGGGGCAGAGCGCTGAGTACCAGCTGGGTGAAGCAGTGGCCCGTGGTGTCCCCCTCCCACACCGGAAGTGGCTGCAACACGCTGGTGCCACACAGCTGGGCCAGGAGCCGCTCCATGGAGGCTTCACCTGCGGGGAAAGCCAAGGGTGGAGAGAGGGAAGGTTCCTCCCATAAAGGGGTTAGTCCGCGTACCAAAGGGCGAGGGCCATGCAGGGCGCCAGAAGCTGGGGAAGTGGGGGAGCTGGGACGCTGACCAGGAAGTGTGGTGTCAATGGGCACTGACAGCACGTCCCAGCAGCCTTCCGACCTTCAACCACCGCCCTTGAGCCGGGACCTCCCCTCGCAACCTCCCAGAATCCAGACCCCGTCGGTTCTCGCGTTACCTCAGGGGTACAGGGGAGGTGGTATGGCTGCTTAGAGTTGGCGGGCGTCTGGTGGCCCAGGAGATCCGGAACCTGTAACCAGAAGACTTGCCTTTCACCGGATCTCGAGATCCGAGTACTGGTGGAGGCAAAGGAGCGTGCTGCCGCCGGGGGCTGCTAGCCACGCTCGCTTGGCACCCCCTAGAGGCCGGATGACTGCTGGGGCGTGGCTCGCCCTCCCATTCGCAGAGCTTTTGCGCTCGTGCTCCCTGCGCTGGGCTTCGGATGGCCTCTATGCAGGCGCGCCGGGGCCGTGGCACACTTGCACATGGACTGATTTCAGGGGTAGGCTCTTGCAGAGATGGTGGGAGTGAGGGTGGGCAGATTCAGCTGAAGGCCTAGGAGGGAGGGCAGTAGAGGTACCTCAAGAATGAAGACGAGCTCTCACTTGGTGACTTTCCAAGGCAGTAAGTTCTGTCTCCCAGGTCTCCTCTTGGCTTATTTTTTCCTTTCTCCTTACACTTTGCTCCCTAGTTATCAGCAGGTGATTTGCTGGAGGACAATGGGCAAGTGTGGCTAGAGCTGAGTCCTGGCCAGGCCCCTGTCACATCCACATGTTCATTCAGCTCACACCATCTTCCTGCTAGGTTGTCATTTGAGAGGTCTCTTGGAGTGGAGCTAATCTGGCACAGGAACAGGAACTAGGTCTGCCCAGACCACCTGTCATCTCTTTCCCCCCAAAGATGACCTTTCATATAAGTGGAACCATGCAGTATGTGGCTTTTTGTGTCTGCCCTCTTTCATTTAGCATAATGTTTTTGAGGTTTACCAATGTTTAGCATGTGTCAGTAGTTTGTTCCTCTTTAAAAAACAAAACAGGCCCTAGCCGGTTTGGCTCAGTGGATAGAGGGTCGGCCTGTGGACTCAAGGGTCCCAGGTTCGATTCCGATCAAGGGCATGTACCTTGGTTGTGGGCACATACCCAGTGGAGAGTGTGCAGGAGACAGCTGATTGATGTTTCTAACTATCCCTCTCCCTTCCTCTCTGTAAAAAGTCAATAAAATATATTTTTAAAAAACCACACCAAAACAGAACAGCTTTCCTGAAGAAATAAGGAAAAAAAGAAAAAACGGTTTTACTAAGAGAAAATTCACATAAACAATTCACTTACTTAGAGTGAATTAACTTTTAGTATATGCACAGTCATCACAGCAGTCAATTTTGTAGCATTTTCATCACCTCAAAAAGAAATCCTATACTCTTTAGCTATCAGTCTTTTTAAAAAAAAATTACATTTTTATTCATCTCAGAGAGGAAAGGAGACGGAGAGGAGATAGAAACATTAATGATGAGAATCATTGATCAGCTGCCTCCTGGATGCCCCCTACTGGGGATAGAGCCTGCAACCAGGGCATGTGCCCTGACTGGAATCAAACTGTGACCTGGATCATAGGTCGAAGCTCAACCACTGAGCCACCCTAGCCAGGCTAGCTATCAGTCTTTTATTACCAAACACCCCTGACCCCCAGCCCTAATCTCCTGTCTTTATAGATTTCCCTATTTTTGACTTTCATGTGAATGGAATCATCTCTATATATAAAAGGCTAATATGCTAAGTGTCCCTCCCACGGTCTGACCAGTTGCAATGATGCACACTGACCAGCAAGAGGCAGATGTTCAACACAGGAGCTGCGGTTCTTGGGTGACGCACCCCAAAACCAGAGAGGAGGGAGCCCGATTCCTCACGAGGCCGCGCGATTCCACCTTCAGCTGTGGGTTATGTTGTTGCTGAGGCACTGTCAGCCCCAAATCTGGTTTACTGCACACTTGTGTTTGCATTCCACACCCTGTATGACAGCAACTTTGCAGAGTGCCCTCTTGCACTCCGAGACCCCTTGGGGGATGTTTCAGCCCCATCTCTGCAGGCCAGGCTGAGGGACCCTACCTGATGGAGGGAACCAGCTCACTCTGCAGACACCAGGGAGGGACTGCAGGAGGTTGGCTCCAGGGTGTGTCCAGCCTGTCTCACCCAGTCCCACCCCACTGGCCACCTTCTAATTAATTTACTTTCAATGTGCACGAATTCATGCACCAGGCCACTAGTATAATATGTGGACTTTTGTGACTGGCTTCTTTCACTTAGCATGATGTTTTCAAGTTCATCCAAGTTGTAGCCTTCATCAATACTTCATTTCTTTTTTTGTTTGTTTTTAATTTTTATTTATTGATTTTTAGAAAGAGTCAGAGTGGCTCAGTTGATTGAGCATCATTCTATGAACCAAAAGTTTGCTGGTTAGATTCTGATCAAGGCACATACCTGGGTTGTGAGTTCAATCTTCAGTGGGGACTCATATGGAAGGCAACTGATGGAGGTTTCTTACATCAATGTTTTTTACATCAGTGTTTCTCTCTCTCTCTTTCGCTCTTCCTTTCTCTCTTTCCCTTCCTCTTTCTAAGCATGTCCTTGGGTGAGGATTAAAAAACAATTTAAGCATACAGTTCAGTGGTATTAAATATATTCACATTATTGGTATACACTCTGGATTAATTGTTTTTCATATGAAAGACATGCTTGTAGGCTAGTTGTTATTATATTTAGGAATTAGCTACCCTGGGAAGGGCAGCCTCTTCCCAGCCAGAAAGGTTTTTTTAAGATGTTATGATATATAGAACTTTTAAAAATATTTACAATACAATGTGTTTTTCTTTCTTTCTTTCTTTTTGTTAATCCTCACCCAAGGATATTTTTCTCTTGACTTTTTTTTCTTTTAGAGAGAGTGGAAGGGAGGAGGAGAGACAGAGAGAAATATTGCTGTGAGACACATCAATTGGTTGCCTCCCGAATGCACTCCAACCGGGACCAGGGATTGTGAGGTATGTGCCCTTGATCAGAATCGAACCTGGGATCCTTTAGTCTGCCAGCCAACACTCCATCCACTAAGCCACACCGGCTAGGGCACAATGTGTTTTTCTTATTATATATATATTTTTCTCTAAACCTTTACTTTTATTATTATTATTATTTTTTAAATGTTTATTGTTAGAAGTATTACAGATACTCCTCATTTTCCCCCCATTGCCCCACTACACCCAGTTCCCCCCCAACCCCCACCCCAGGCCTTCACCACTCTATTGTCTGTGTCTATAGATAAGATCTTTGGTTAATCTCCTCCTGCCCTTCTGAGATTCATCAGTCTTTTCCATGCTTCCATGCCTCTGATTCTATTTTATTCACCAGTTTGTTTTGTTCATTAGATTTCTTGTTCATTTATTTTTTAATATATATATACTACAGGCCCGGTGCATGAAATTTGTGGAAGTCGGGGGGGATGTCCCTCAGCCCAGCCTGCACCCTCTCAAATCTGGGATCTCTTGAGGGATGTCGGACTGCCCTCTCACAATCCAGGACTGCTGGCTCCCAACTGCTCAACTGCCTGCCTTCCTGATTGCCCCTAACCGCTTCTGCCTGCCAACCTGATCACCCCCTAATCACTTCCCTGCCAGCCTGATTGATGCCTAACTGCTCCCCTGCCAGCCTGATTGCCCCTAACTGCCCTCCCCTGCAGGCCTGGGTCCCCCGCAACTGCCCTCCCTTGCAGGCCTGGTCCCTCCCAACTGCCCTCCCCTGCTGGCCTGATCGCCCACAACTGCCCTCCCTTGCAGGCCTGGTCCCTCCCAACTGCCCTCCTGTGGGAATCCTTTTCACATCCCGCATGGTTCAGGGTTCTAGGTTCAGGGTTCAGGTTCTGGAGAAGGCTGCACACAAATGAAAAGAGACTAGAAAAGCATTAATTTGGGAATATTGGGGGCCAGGTGGGAGTCCACCTCTAGGGGGAGGACTACACTCTCTCTGGCCTTGCTATCCCTTTTATTAAGACTATGGGATACACCCATATCCTTTAGGCAGGAAATTCCAATAATAACCAATCAGCAAGAATTTACATAAGAGTAACAGGTGGAGGCTGCTTCAACTACCAACATCTCAACTAAACAATGAGTGATTAGCTCCGACCTTTCAGAGCAATTAAGGTTGACCAGCCTTCCGGACTCTCTTTCCGCATCTCTCTATTAGTGGGACAATGATCGGTTTCCAGCACCCTCCCCTGCTGGCCACCTTGTGGTGGCCATCTTGTGTCCACATGAGGGCAGCCATCTTGTGTGTTGGAGTGATGGCCAATCTGCCTATTACTCTTTTATTAGATAGGATAGAGGCCTGGTGCACAGGTGGGGGCCAGCTGGTTTGCCCTGAAGGGTGTCCCAGATCAGGGTGGGGGTTCCCTTGGGGCATGGGGCAGCCTGGGCGAGGGGCCTGTGGTGGTTTGCAGGCCGGCCACACCCCCTGGCGACCCAAGCGGAGGCCCTGGTATCTGAGATTTATTCATCTTCTACAATTGAAACTTTGTAGCCTGGAGTGCAGGCCTGGGCCAGCCAGTATGTGTGGAAAGCTTGGCTTCCTCCATCACTGGGGAAACCCAAGCCTCCCTCCTGCTCTCTGTGGCCCCAACCATCTTGGTTGGGTTGATTTGTATACTTGCTCCTGATTGGCTGGTGGGTGTAGTGGAGTGGTGGTTAATTTGCATATTACTCTTTTATTAGATAGGATCTATATATATATATTATTGACTTCAGAGAGGAAGGGAGAGAGGGAGAGATAGAAACATCAATGATGAAAGAGAGTCATTGATTGGCTGCCTCCTGCACACACCCCCGTTCCCTCACTGGGCATTGAGCCCACAACCTGGGCATGTGCCTTTGACCAGAATCAAACCTGGGACCCTTCAGTCCACAAGCCGATGCTCTATATACTGAGCCAAACTGGTTAGGTCTTGTTCATTTATTTTTATTTTTAGATTCAATTGTTGATAGATATATATTTGTTGCAATTTTATTGTTTATGTGTTTTATCTCTTCTTCTTCTTCTTCTTCTTCTTCTTCTTCTTCTTCTTCTTCTTCTTCTTCTTCTTCTTCTTGCTCTTCTTCTTCTCCTTCTCCTTCTTCTCCTTCTTCATTATGATCATCTTCTTCCTCTACCTCCTCCTCTTTTTAAAGAATACCTTTCAACATTTCATATAATTCTGGTTTGGTGGTGATTAATACCTTTAGCTTTTTCTTATTTTGAAGCTCTTTATCTGACCCTCGATTCTGAATGATAGCTTTGCTGGGTAGAGTAATCTTGGTTGTAGTTTCTTGCTATTCATCACTTTGAATATTTCTTGCTACTCCCTTCTGGCCTGCAAAATTTCTGTTGAGAAATCAGCTGACAGTCATATAGGCACCCCCTTGTAGGTAACTAACTGCTTTTTTCTTGCTGCTTTTAAGAATCTGTCTTTGTCTTTAACCCTTGGCATTTTAATTATGATGTGTGGGTCTCTTTGGGTTCCTCTTGTTTGGGACTCTCTGCACTTCCTGGACTTGTAAGTATATTTCTTTCACCAGGTAAGGGAAGTTTTCTGTCATTATTTCTTCAAATAGGTTTTCAATATCTTGCTCTCTCCCATTTCTTTCTGGAACTCCTATAAAGTGAATGTTGGTATGCTTAAAGTTGTCCCAGAGGCTCCTTACATCTCTTCATATTTTTGGACTCTTTTTCTTTTTGCTCTTCTGCTTAGGTGTTTTTGGTTTTCTCATATTTCAAATCGTTGATTTGGATTTTGGACTTCTTTACTCTACTGTTGAATCCCTATAAATTATTCTTTATTTTGGTTAGTATATGCTTAATTTATGACTGGTCCTTTTTTATGTCTTTGACATTCTTACTAAGATCCTTGAAAGTCTCATGAAGATCCTTGAGTAACCATATAACCATGGTTTTAAACTCTGTATCCAGTAGTTTGCTTGCTTCCATTTCTTTCATTTGTGACATGTTTCTTTGTCTTCGCATTTTGGCTGCTTCCCTGTGTTTGTTTCTAAGTATTAGGTAGAGCTGCTATGTCTCCTGGAATTAGTAGAGTGGCCTGGTATAAAAGGTGTCCTGTAGGGCCCAGTGGCTCAGCCTTCCCAGACACCTGAGTTGGGCACTCTAGATACACCGCTGTATGGGCTGTGTGCACAATCTTATAGGGCCTTGATAGCTATTGGTGTCTCTGGGAGGAGTTGACCTCCAGGCCAACTGGCTGTGAGAAACAGCTGTGACTACACAGTAGGAGAGCTGCTGTGCAGGAAACATCCCTATAAAGCAGGACTTGCTTCAGTGGAGCTTTGGTGTTCACTGAGTCTGCCTCTTGAGTGTGTGACTTGTGGATGTTAGAGTTGTAATCTGCTATGTTCTGTATTTTAGTTGAAAAATTTTGAAATATATTTTTATTGATTTCAGAGAGGAAGGGAGTGGGATAGAGAGATAGAAACATCAATGATGAGAGAGAATCATTGATCGGCTGCCTCCTGCATGCCCCCTTCTGGGCCCACACCTGGGCATGTGCCCTGAGAGGGGATTGAACCATGATCTCCTCATTCATAGGTTAATGCTCAACCACTGAGCCATGCTGATGGGGCTTTAGTTGAATTGTTGATGTGGTTGTGGGAGGTTGTCACTGGGTGCACTGGCTCTAGGGTCACCAGGAAACTGCAAAGTCAGCCACTGCCTGGGGCCACCCAGGAGGAGCTACAGAGGGATCTGCAGATGGCTGCTATTTTCTATTTGTATTGGACTTTGAGGTGCCCAGGCCAGGCCCAGCTGTGAAGCAAGTCAGGCTGGTGCTAGTGCTGGGTCTTGGGCCTTTTATTGATAGGTTTTGGGCATGCAGTCACCAGCTGCAGCTTGTTTGAGAGATTTTAGCAAAGTCTGAAGCCTGAGCCAGGACAGGCCATTCATATGAACAAGCTGTTGCAAACAGCTTGGGTGGGGCTGCAAATTGGATGGGGCATGGTCTGAGGGAATCCCCAGGGCTGAGCAAACAGTGTGCTCCAGGCTGATGGAGACTCAGATATGGCTGCCAGTCAGTCCTGGGATGGGGGAAGTCCCAGCATAGGAACAGTGACCCCTGTGAGCACCCCAGTCTGGGAGAAAGCCGCCCCCGAGTTCCTGCCCCAATGCCAGACAATCCAGTTCCTCCCCATATATGGTCCCCCATAGCTGCCCAGTGCTGAGAGTCTGAGTAAGTTTGTGCACTGGCCCTTTAAATGGAACACCTGGGACTCCAGCAGCTTCCATGTCACTTAGCCACAATCCCTGATGGTTTTTACAGCCTGTATTTGTGGGGACTTCTCTTCCCAGCTCTGGAACCCTAGGATGGGAACCTGGTGTAGGGCTGGGACCCCTTGCTCCTCATGGGCGGCCTCCTCAGAGAGATCTCCCTCCTAATTAAAAAAACAGCACACATAGGTGTAGGACCAGCCTCTCCTACCAGTCTCAATGTGCTTTCTTCTTTATTTCTCTAGTTGTAGACTTCCATTCAGCCAGCTTTCAGGCAGTTCTGAATGATGGTTGTTCTGTATTTTACATGTGATTATGTGAGGCAGCGAGTACAGGCATTTACCTACGCCGCCATCTTGGTTCCTTATGATGTATTTTAAATATTTTTTGGTCAAAATCTTGGAACTATATATATTTTAAACTCATTTAATGCATGGGAAGTGTCTGCCATATAAAAGTATCAGCAAAGTCAGTCCTCTTTGTCAAATACTTCATCTATCAGTTTAAATAAACAGGTTAATAATGACCCTGTGATGACAACATGCACTCTAAAATTTAATGCTAAATAGATTGAGAAGATATGGTTTCTTGCCATGAATTTATCCTTGAATGAAATAAGGTGACTTTTTCTGCTGTGTTTCCACCTATGTTCTCTTTGCTTTGTTCTCACAGGATCCTCCCTCAGGGGGGTCTTTAATAGTAGTCAGTTGCTAGGTAAAAATTATCGTCACTCCAGCCACACTCTACAACATATCTGAATTCAGAATACCCAACATGGGCCAAATACCCCATTCCCAGTCACCTTTGCCCATAACAAAAACACAGATAAGACAGAAAGAGGTAAGAACTCCTACCACAGTGCCCTGAGCAAAGAGGACCCTTTGGTTCTTGTTCCAGAAATTTTTACACACGAGGGAATTACACCATGGTTGTTTTTTTAAAAATCATTATATACTCATTTCTTTTTTATTTTCAACTTTTTATTTGGAAATAATTATAGGTTCACAAGAAGTTGCAAAGATAGTACAGAGAGGTTCCCTGTATCCTTCATCCAGTTTCCCTCAGTGGTGACATTTTACATGAAATATAATACAATATCAAAACCAGGAAACTGAGATTGATACAATGTGTGTGTAAAGTTAGTTCTATGTCATTTCATTATATGTAGATTTGTGTAAACCAGCTCTGCGATAAGATACAAAACTAATCAGTCACTACAAAGATCTTTTTGCTACCCTTTATAGTCACAACTCCACCCCCCAGCTACCTGGCAACCTCTGATCTGTTTTCTATCTTGTAATTTTATCATTTTGTGATGTTATATAAATGGAATCATATAACATTTTGAGATCTCCCCCGCCCACCACCACCACTCAGCACAATGACCGTCAGATCCATCCAAGTTGTTGGATGTATCAATAGTTTTTTCTTTTTGGTTGCTGAATAGTAGTCCAGGATATGGATGTACTACAATTTGCCATTTGCCTATTGAGCAACATTTTAATAGTTTCCCATTTTTGGACACTGTAAATAAAGCTGCTGTGAACATGCATGCACCAGTTTATGTGTGGGTGCAAGTTTTTATTTGGGGGGATAAATGTACAGGGGGGCGAGAAATGTTTTGTATGGTAACTGTATACTTTGCTTTTAAAATAATTACAAAATTATTTTCCAGAATGGCAATACCATTTTACTTTCTCATCAACAGTGTATGAGAGATCCAATGTCTCTCTGCATCCTCACCAGCATTTGGTATTGTCAGTTTTTAAAACAATTTAGCTTTTATAATAGGTGTGGAGTGATAATTTAGGGTAGTCTTAATTTGCATTTCCTTAATGGCTAGTGATATTGAACATTTTTAATGTACTTATTTGCCACCTTTATATCCTCTTTTTAAATTTATTTTATTTTTTTAAAACATATTTTTATTGATTTCAGAGAGGAAGGGAGAGGGAGAGATAGATAGAAACATCAATGATGAGAGCGAATCATTGATTGGCTGCCTCCTGCACGCCCCACACCGAGGATTGAGCCCACAACCCAGGCATATGCCGTGACCGGGAATCGAACTGATGACCTCTTGGTTCCTGGGTCGACACTCAGCCGATGAGCCACACCCAGCTGGGCTATCCTCTTTTTTTAAAATAAAATTTTATTGATTTCAGAGAGGAAAGGACGCCCCACACTGGGGATTGAGCCTGAAACCCAGACGTGTGTCCTGACTAGAGTCGTTTCATAGGTGGACACTCAACAACTGAGCCATGCCTGCTGGGCTAAATCACACTTTTCTTATGGAACAGATCCACAGTTTTTATTTTTCTGTTCTAAACACTTTACAAATATTAACTCATTTAACCCTCATAACAATCCTGAGCTAGGTGCTATTGTGTTATTATTCTTATTTTACACATGAGGAAATGAAGCTCAAAAATTTTGAGTTATCTGCTCTACAATTATCTATAGCTGTGTAAAAATTACCCCCAAATTTAGTGGTTTAAAACAGCAATAAACATTTATTCTCTCACAGCTTCTGTGAATCAGTAATTCAAAAATGACTTGGCTGTGAGATTCTGAATTGAGGTTTTTCATGAAATTTCAGTCAGATCTTATCTGGGGTTGCAGTCATCTAAACACTTGATTGGAGCTTGGATCTGTTTCCAAGGTAGTTCATTCACATGGTGAGCAAGTAGGCAATGACTGTTAGCAGGAGGTCTCAGGTCCTCTCCATGCGGCTCTCTCTGTAGGGCTGCTTGTGTGTCTTTATGATATGGTAGTTGGCTTTCCCAAGAGCAAACAACCCAAAAGAGCAAGGTGGAAGCTGCAATGCTCTTTATGACCCAGCCTTGGTCATCACACATCTATATACACTGAGTGGCCAGATTATTATGATCTCTGAACGCATAGTAATCTGGCCACTCAATGAATATGTATATGTATATGTATATGTATATATATATGTATATATATGTATATATATTAGAGGCCCCATGCATGAATTCGTGCATGGGTGGAGTCTGGCCAGCCTGGCCAGGGGGAGGGGACATGGGCGGTTGGCCGGCCTGCCTGCCGATTGAACTCCTGGTTGAGGGGACAATTTGCATATTAGCCTTTTATTATATAGGGTATTATATAGGATATACACTGAGTGGCCAGATTATTATGCGTTCAGAGATCATAATAATCTGGCTACTCAGTGTATATAAAAGCCTAAGCGGTGGACTGGTCATTATGATGACACACTGACCACCAGGAAGCAGATGCTCAATGCAGGAGCTGCCCCCTGGTGGTCAGTGTGCTCCCACAGTGGGAGTGCCGCTCAGCTGACCGACCTGCCCATCAGCCTGGCACAGCCACTCCTTCAGTAGTCCTGCAGGTCCAATCTCTGGAGAACGGGCCAAGTATGGGCAGACTGGTGCTGTGGGCACAATCCCTACAGCACTGCCTGTCTCCTGGAAGTCAGCCTCAGGCACTGCAGCCGCTTCCCCTCCCTAGATGCTACACAAGGAAGAAACAATATAAAAGCAGCCACCAGGTGGCTCCTGACAACCAGCAGAGGACACGCGCGCCAGACACGTGCCAGACACAGGGCTCTCCACTGGCGACTGGCGAGCACCGCTGTGGCAGCGGGAGCCTCTCCAGATCAGGACTGACCGGGCGCAAGCCCATGGCAGGTGCAATGGGGCCGGATGAGCGGGAGCTGCAGGCAGGAGCAGCAGGTGGTGTTGGACTGCCAGTTTCAGCCCGATCCCTGAAGGCCACGCCAAGGGACCCCACCGGTGCACAAATTCATGCACTGGGCCTCTAGTTAATTATATAAACCAGACCTGATTCGGTGAGGTAGAGAGCAACTCAAGGGCATGAATATCAGGAGTCAAGGATCCTTGAGAGCCATCTCAGAGACTGGCTACCAGATAAATAGCAAAGCTGGGATTCAGCTCAAGGGGATCTTGCCCCAGTGTTGAGAATCATAATTACCATGTTATACTGCCTAACTATGTGTTGAGATTTGGGCTGATTGGGAGGTATGACTTCTGTAAAGTGAGAGAAGGGCAGTTGAGATTGGGAAGGTAACATTCTTTTTAGGAAAAAAGATCAATTTTAGGAAAAGAGTATTTGAAAATTGAATATCTGGAAACTGATTCTTTCAAAATTATCCGTACTGTAAACTTTTTGGAAAGTAGCCTTATGCCCTAGACTGCTGTCCTGGATGACTATTCCATACCTGCTCCAACCTCCTACACCTTCTTCCCTTTTCATACCCTACTGATGACATTGCTTCCTCATCCAGAGAGAAAATTAAAGCACCCACCACCACATCTACTCACCGACAGCATCTGTACCCCTATGCTTTGCCTGCCCTTCCCGTGCTATAGGTGGTCTGTCTCTGCTTCCAAGCCTACTCTTTGAGTGAGTACTAGAAATCAATTTCTCCTCTCAAATACAGACATTGGGCCTGCCAACCATTCACCCCTCTATCTTCAATTTCTCTTATTCCCATTAATTTCCATCAAGTATATAAGGATGTTGTTTCCACTCTTTTTTTAAATCCTCACCTAAGGATATTTTTTTTCATTGATTTTCAGACAGAGTGGGAGAGAGAGAGAAACATCAATGTGAGAGAGACACATTGACTAATTGCCTCCCTCACTCACCCTCATGGGGCTGGGGATGGAACCTGCAACCGAGGTACATGCCCTTGACTGGGAATTGAACCCAAAACCATTTGGTCCGAAGGTGGACACTCTAACCACTGAGAAAAACTAGCCAGAGCATCTTTCATATGTAATCGTTCTCATAGTTTGTGGTATTTTTTAATCAATATTTTTATTGATTTCAGAGAAGAAGGGAGAGGGAGCAAAAAAGATAGAAACATCAATGATGAGAGAGAATCATTGATTGGCTGCCTCCTTCACACCTTCCACTGGGGATAGAGCCCACAATCAGGCATGTGCCCTGACTGGGAATGGAACTGTGACCTCCTGGTTCACAGATTTACACTCAACCACTGAGCCACGCCAGTCAGGCTGGTTCGTGGTATTGTTGGAGAGACATAATTTATGGACACAATGGGGCCTGTAATTAAATATATGAAAATGGAAAATTAAAGTATAACATAACAAATGATAGTGTGCTAATCTGCATGGATTCTTTAATAATGCAATAGAAGTTTAAAAAATACAGGTATAAATGTGGTCTTAGGTGGTATAGAAAAAAAGGGAACTGAGGACAGGTTTCTGAAATGCTATATCGGTCAGAGTTCTCAGTTGCAAGCAACGGAAATAGATTCTGATTTTAAGTTAAGCTATAAATAGCTCACAGAATCACTGGGAAAGCTGGAGAACTAGGCTCTGAGCCTAAAAGCTGTAACCACAGCTCAACTATAAAGTGTCTGGTGAGGACACTGCTGTCCACTAGATGGCAGGCCTCACATCACTGACACCAGCAGGCCAGGGACCTGAGCTCCGCACAGCTACCACAGCTGCCATGGAAACAGGGAGTGCCAGAAACACTCTTCTATTGACTCTGCTTCTTTTCACCAGTAACTCCAGAGTAGAAGCCTAAGGTAGCTGCATCTGATTAGCCCAGCCGAGATTAGTGTCAGCGCCCAAGTGCAGAAGAGGGCAGGGAAAGCAAGTATGGGGCATTTTCAGCTTCTATAGTAAGGTCTGCTTCATAAAAGATTTCATAAGGTGGCAAAGGTCTCAGATACTGGAAGCCTCCACTTCCATATCCCTTCACCCAAAAAGAAATGTCTACCTACAGTTGGTCATGGCTGCTAGAGGGAAGGAAAGGGGAGGAGAATGGTTGGTCAAGAGATCAAGAAATGGTCCAGGGCAGTGGTAATGAGTCTTTGAAGAAACCTGAGAGGAACATTTAAGGAAAGAAGGTTAGGGGCCAAGCGTCTTGGAAAATTCTAGAAAGAATAAGAGTGGCTTCATATTTGAAGAGAGAGGGGTGTCCTGTGACCTCACCAATTTCAGTCAAGTGTGGAGATAGAAGTCAATTACAGGGAATTATGGAGAGAATGAGTATAAAGACAGGGAGGAATCTGGTATTGAAAATATTGAAAATGTTTTTCTCTGTTAATCATCACAAAAACAATCGGATGTGTTTTGATTACTAATGAAGATGATAGCTCTGACTGGGTAGCTAAGTTGGTTAGAGCATTGTCCCTATATGCCAAGGTTGTGGGTTTGATCCCCCGATCAGGGCACAGACAAGAATCAACCAATGAATGCATAAATAAGTGGAACAACAAATTGGTGTCTCTCTCTCTCTCTCTCTCTCTCCCCCCTCCCTTCTTCTCCCGCTCTCTGAAAATCAATCAATCAATAAAAAATGTTTAAAAAGATGATCTTTTGTGCCTTAATCTCCTCTTTTTATACGAACACCAGTCATATTGGATTAGGGGCCCCCTAACCACACCATTTTTACTTAAATACATCTTTAAAGGCCCTATCTCCAAATGCAGTCACATTATAAGGTACTGAGGTTTAAGGCTTCAACATATTGTTAGCAGTGATGTGGGCTCTGGGTTCTTGAGTTCAACAAAGAAGGAATTCAGAGCCAAGAGCTCTAACACAAGAGGAAGTTTATTTAGCTTGTAAAATGAAAGTACTCTGGGAGAGCATATTCAGGTAGGCTGCTCAGAGAGCCGCCTTGGCCTTTTAGAGAGAAAGTCACAGAGGCAGAAGAAATGAGTCAGCTTGGACTCAGGAAACAGGTTACAGAGGCAAAAGGAAGGCCCTTGGAGACAGGTTCAGAGGGTTAGCTTGGGAGGAGCTGCTGCTGCCCCATTGCTCCCCTGGTTGCAGATCTCTTGGGAACCTTTAGAGCTTAGGAGAAAGAAAGCAAAGGTATGTGCCTGAGAAAAAAGTGGGGAGGGGAAGGCCAATTTTGCTCCAGGGAGTGTACTTGCTGGGTCCTTTGTTTTCTAAAGGCAGAAATCTCAGAGAAGGTCTCAGGGGGAGGATCTCAGAATATTCATCAGCTTTCCAGATATGTCATTTATTATGCTGATGTATCAAAATGAACATATAAGGTCAGGGTCTTGGTCTTTACTGATTGGTTGGCACTAGGGTACAGGGTCATTGGTCATTGCATCTGGTCCTGACGCCAACTATGGCATCACTTCATCTGGTTTTGCTGCTTTTCTGGGCCTGGAGCTGAAGCACAACAGAGGCCTAGATGCTATATCCAATTTGACCAAAACTCTGTCTCTGTGATCAACAGATCTGAGGCTTTGTTCTTAAGATTATTTGATGCAGATCAGAACCTCATTGTCCTGAGGGCTTAATACTTAAGGGAGTGGTCATGCAAGGGAGAAGGAGGCAGGTGAGTCAGGGTGCTGGATGGGGCCATTTGAATCAGCTGTCTGTTTCAGTATCCCCATTCCACTTGCCAAGGAATTTTCCTGGCTTCTTACTATCTTGCCTCAATATAAATTTGGGGGACAGGAACAATTGAGCTCATAACATACATATTCTTCCTAGATGTTTCAAGTTCAGCAAGATCACCCTATATTGTCTTCTAGAAGCTTTATTATTTTACTTTTCACACTTAGGTTTATACTCCATTTGGAACTGACTTTTGTATGTAGTATTAGTCTGAGAATCAAGGTTCTTTATTTTTATTCCTATATGGACATCCAATTATTGGTGATTCAGCACCAATTATTGAAAACTTCATCTTTTTCCTACTGTATTGCAATGGCAATTTTGTGTAAATCAGGTGACCACATGTATGTTATTCTCTTTTCTGTTCCATTTGTCTATTTGTTTATCTTCATACTTGACCATTCTGTTTTAAGTACTGTAGCTTTATAAGTTGTCTTATATCTGAAAGTATACGATCTAACTTCATTATTCTTCCAGATTGTCTAAGGTATTCTTGGGTCTTTGCATTTCCATATAAACCTTAGAATCGAGAAAACCAAGATGGCGGCATAGGTAAACACCTAAACTGCTGCCTCACACAATTTCAAAACTACAACTAAAAGACAAAACGGACATCATACAGAACCACAGGAAGGCTGGCTGAGTGGAAACCCTACAACTAGAAGGAAAGAGAAAAGCACACTGAGACTCAGAGGAACTGCAGGAGGCAGAGGTACTGAGACGCGCACGTGCGAAGAGGACTGGCAATGAGTGTGCGGCTGGCTTTCTCAAGCGGGAGGGAGACAAAAGCTCCCGACTGCGCAGAACTCCAGTTCTGGATGAGACTCTTGGGACCCAGATTCATACGGGGTGAAACTGGACTGTCAGGAAAGAGAAAAGCACACTGAGACTCAGAGGAACTGTGGAAGGCAGAGGTACCGAGGTTTGCGTGCAGAGAGAGCAGGCAACTGAGCACGTGGCTGGCTTTCTCAAGCGGGAGGGAGACAAAAGCTCCTGACTGCACTGAACTCCAGTTCCGGGCAAGACTCTGGGGACCTAGACTCATTTGGAGAGAAACTGGACTGTCTGGCAGTGGGCGGAACTCAAGGCGTCTTTCTCTCAGAGGTACTTGCAGCAATTACTGCGGGACACTGAGACACAGGGGCCAATTAGGGCAGGGCTGATGGGAAACCAATGCTGTCTGCTCTGCCCTGAGACTCCGCCCCATTCAAGCTGAGCACAGAGGCTTTTGCAAGTCTTCTCCCATAAGGGTGTCTCCAGCACAGAAGTTCTCCCATCGTAGACACAGCTGATCCTCACAGCCAATTGGCCTGGAGGTCAATTCCTCCCAGTGATACAAACAACAATCAAGGCTTAACTACAACAAGACTGTGCACACAGCCCACAAAGGGGTGCACCAAGAGTGTCCACCTCAGGTAACTGGGGAGGCTGAGCCACTGGGCCCTATAGGACACCTAGCACACAAAGTCACTCTATCAACTCAGGGAAGCAGCCAAAATGCAGAGACAAAGAAACAGATCACAAATGAAAGAAATAGAGGAAAGCAAACGACTGGATGTAGAGTTCAAAACCACGGTTCTAAGGTTTTTCAAGAATTTTCTAGAAAAGGCCGATAAATTTAGCGAGACCCTCGATGATATGAAAAAGGACCAACTAGAAATTAAGCACACACTGACTGAAATAAAAAATAATATACAGAGATCCAACAGCAGACTAGAAGATCGCAAGAATCAAGTCAAAGATTTGAAATACAAAGAAGCAAAAAACACCCAACCAGAAAAGCAAAAAGAATCCAAAAATATGATGACAGTGTAAGGAGCCTCTGGGACAACTTCAAGCGTATCAACATCCGAATTATGGGGGAGCAAAGGTACTGAAGAAGAAGAGAGAGAGCAAGGTACTGAAAACCTATTTGAAGAAATAATGACAGAAAACTTCTCCCACCTGGTGAAAGAAATAGACTTACAAGTCCAGGAAGCACACAGAACCCCAAACAAAAAGAATCCAAAGAGGGCCACACCAAGACACATCATCATTAAAATGCCAAGAGCAAAAGACAAAGAGAGAATATTAAAAGCAGCAAGAGAAAAACAGTTAGTTACCTACAAGAGAGCACCCATACGATTGTCAGCTGATTTCTCAACAGAAACTATGTAGGCCAGACGGGAGTGGCAAGAAATATTCAAAGTGATGAATAGCAAGAACCTTCAACCAAGATTACTCTACTCAGCAAAGCTATCATTCAGAATTGAAGGGCAGATAAAGAGCTTCACAGATAAGAAAAAGCTAAAGGAGTTCATCACCACCAAACCAGTATTATATGAAATGCTGAAAGGTATTCTTTAAGAAGAGGAGGGAGAAGAAAAAGGTAAAGATAAAAATTATGAACAAATACATATCTATCAACAAGTGAATCTAAAAATCAAGTGAATAAAAAAATCTGATGAACAGAATAAACTGGTGAATAAAATAGAATAGGGGCATAGAAAGGGAGTGAACTGACAATTCTCAGGGGGAAAGGGGTGTGGGGGTGTGGGAAGAGACTGGACAAAAATTGTACACCTGTGGATGAGGACAGTGGGGGTGGGTAAGGGCAGAGGGTGTGGCGGGAACTGGGTGGAGGGGAACTACGGGGGGGGGGCGGGGAAAGAGGAACAATTGTAATAATCTGAACAATAAAGATTTATTAAATTTTAAAAAATAAGAAAAAAAATAAACCTTAGAATCAGCTTGACAATGTCCACAAAATAAATTTGCAGGAATAGTGATTGGAATTGCATTGAATTAACATCTTTATAATATTGAGTCTTGTAAATCTTAAGCCTTATTTTGGTCTTTTATTTTTTTTAAAATACATTTTATTGGTTTTTTACAGTGAGGGAGAGGGAGAGTTAGAAACCTAAGTGAGAGAGAAACATCAATCAGCTGCCTCCTGCACACCCCCTACTGGGGATGTGCCTGCAACCAAGGTACATGGCCCTGACTGGAATTGAACTTGGGACTCTTGAGTCTGCAGGCTGACGCTTTATCCACTGAGCCAAACCATTAGGGCTTATTTTAAACTTTCTTTTATCAATGTCCTGTAGTTTTCAGTTGAATGGTCTTGCCCATCTTTAAAGTATTTAGTGTTTTATTATGTTAATGGCATCATTTTAAAACTTTTCGTCTTTCCTGGGCCAGCGTGGCTCAGTTGTTGAGCATCGACTTATGAACCAGGAGGTCACAGTTCAATTACTGGTCAGGGCATGTGTCTGGGTTGTGGGCTCAATCCCCAGTGTGGGGCGTGCAGGAGGCAGCTGATCAATGACTCTCATCATTGATATTTTTCTCTCTCTCTCCTCTCTGTTCCTATAAAGAAAAACAAACAAACAAAAAATATTTTTCATCTTCTAATTGCTTATTGCTACATTTAGAAATACAATTAATTTTCTCTATTGATCTTATAATAAGAGACTTTAATAAATACTCCACATTTATGATATGTAAATTATTTTGTGTTTTCCATGTACACATTCATGTTATGTTCAAATAAGTTTTATCTCCTCCTTTCCAATTATTATTTTTTTTAATCTTATGACACTGAGTAGGGTCTCCATTGTTAATTACTCTTGTTTGAGAGCTTCTATTTTACTTTATTTTTACATGTTAAACATATTTATTTTATATTGTGGGTCTGATCATTTCAAAATCTGAAGTTTTTGAATGTCTGATTCTCCTACCTTTTATTTTTTGCTAGTTTTTATTGATGATGCCTTTTCCTTACGTGTTTTTACTAAGTGATGCTCACTTCATCTTACCTGTGAAAAAATTTTGAGATATGAATTTATAATGGATTTTCTTCAGAAAGGGTTTATTTTTATTTGTAAAATTATTTTATTTCAGAGAGGAAGGGAGAGGGAGAGAGAGATAGAAACATCAATGATGAGAGAGAATCATTGATCGGCTGCTTCCTGCACACCCCCTATTGGAGACAGAGCCCACAACCCTGCAACCCCGGCATGTGCCCTTGACTGGGATCAAACCTGGGACCCTTCAGTCCTCAGGCTAATGCTCCATCCACTGAGCCAAAACAGTTAGGGCTTAATGGTATCTGTTGATAAACAGAAGTTGTTAATTTTCAAGTCAAATTTGCCTTGTTAGTAGCGTTAGCCTCGGTTCCCCAGAAACCAGAACCTCATTTTATTATTAGTGAGTCTAGGGGGCAGGTGAGAGTGACAAGGAGACTAAAGCAGGAAAGAAAGGAGGAACAACAAGATGTTTCATCATCCTGGCTGCCATTACATTAAACTGATTGCTGGACCTGGGGACCATCTCATCAATAAACTAACTTCATCTCAAGACCATCCTGAGAGAAGTGAGACAAAGGGAGAAGTGGGGGCAAATTATATTGGCTTCTGTTTCCCATTGATCAAAATTTCACTCCACAGGGCATTATCTCCTTCACACTTCCAGGTTGCACATATTAGTTTATACCTTAAAGAAAGATAAACAAAACCCTTTACTGTCATTTTAATGGAGTTTAGAGACTTAGTAGTGATAAATGTATGGATTAAATCTACCATCTTTAACATAAGTTATATTTTCTAGTTGGTTATTAATGGTGTACAGAAACATGGATGCTACCAGGGAATTGCCATTCCAGCTATTGAGTCGGAAATGCCTATGCTCAGTTCTCATCTAAAGATTGTCAACATTTTTGTCCACCCACACACTTGGCAAACCACTTTCCATAAAGGTATAGCTCCAAGCAGAAGTTTGGCAATAGTTTTATTCAACTCCCATGTAGTGGCTGAGGTGTCCTTGGTTTCAAGCTGAAAACCTGCCCAGGTCCTCCACCTTCTGGAAGGCACTTACATCTCTTTCCACAGGAGCCAAATCTCTGACAGCTATCTTTGCTTTGAGACTTATTTCAAAACCCAGGATGTCGGTGGCTTCAGTATAGTCACAGGGAGTTTATCTTATTTTAAAGCTTTGGTCTCTACTTTCTCTTACTAGGTTTTATTTGTCATTGCCATATGTCTGCTACAGTGTGTGTGTGTGTGTGTGTGTGTGTTGGAAAGCCTTAGCCCATTTTCATCATTTTTATTACGAGTCTAGTAAGAGTTTCTTGAACTGATGATAGACAATAGTTGTGACAGGATAGTAATTAGATTCTCCCGGTTATCTTAGGTGTTTCAGCAAAGGCTTCAAAAGCAGAAAGCAAGACAACAGATGCTAAGTAGCCCTTTCCCTCATCCACCTCAAAGAGAGTTGGGAAGAGATTACAGATCAGTCTGCCAGGTTACTAGTCATCCACATTGAGTCTATATAAGGGAGTGAGGATTGTGTTGGAGAGTTACCCATGGGCTAGGAAGAAAGAGGGAAGCATTCCCTTGGCCTAAGGCCAAGTGAGATAGAGGCCTCCACTAGGCCTCTCAGAATGTTTGGCTTATGTATCCTGGTGCTTGGAAGTCTTTAGGGACTGATGTCCTAATTCCACCTGATGAAGTCCAAAAGCAAGATATTGGCTGACTATCCATCCAGGGTGGTGAGTAAGATGGGCAGCATGAAGAATAAGCTACACTGCCCTTGCCAGCAGGGCAAAGATGCATGCATTGTCTTGTGGGTCAAGTATAAATAGAATGAAAGTGACCTGGAGTAATTTAAAAAGGATCCTTCCCAGGAGGGGTGCCCAGAAAAGAAAGAGCCCCAGGAGGCTGAACTTTATACATGGGATGAACCTCTCAAACTCAAAGGCTAACATGGGCCAAATAACCAAGGTTTAAGTTTATGTGGGCCGCAAAAAAACAAAAGCTTCAACTTTCATAGAAACGTAGGTTTATTTCGATAGAGACATGCTGAATACAAAGGGCTGAAAAAAAATGAGTAATCATTAACATAAAATAATAGAACATTTTAATAAAAGTTATATTTTTTCTTGAACTTAACTTACCAGATACTGAATAACTGCACAAATTAATAAGCGTAAGACAAATAAACCCATTTTTCTTGTTCTCCAAAAGTGACTTGTGCACACCAAACAAGTCAGTACAAGACTAATGACGTGGCAATCAGCTGCTAAAACATTCGCTGCTAGTATTAGTGCAGAGAAATGGTACGCCTGCGCATAAGGTGCATAAGGGAAATGAATGCAACACGATTATAGTAATCAGTGATTAGCAAACGATGTAGTTCGTTATTAATAATTATGTATAACAAGTTATTGTAAAAATTAAGTTACAAAATTTTTATTAAATTGTTTCTTACATACTATTACATTGGCTCGGCTGCAAAAATATTCATTGTGGGCAGCAAGTTTGACATGCTTGGTCTAGAGAGCTTTATTTTAGTCTTCTCTGGGTTGATGCAATTAGGAAATCTAGGACACATTACCAGGGCTCCCTGATATCTGGTTCTCTTCTCATTCTGGGCAGGAGGAAGAGGATACTTACTTCCTTTACCCGTTCAGAAAGGGGACCATCTACTTCCAGTCACTATGGGGTGTGAATGGAATTACTTTCTATCACTTCCAGGCCCGATGGAGAAAGAGTAGTTATAATAAACTTTCCATGTTCTCTTTTCTCTTGATGTGGATAACTGGGGAAGCTATGTGTTCTAGACTGTAGAGCCTGCCAGCCATTGTGATTGTGTGGAGCACAGCATTACCCCCACCCTGTGTTGAACATGTACTATGAGCATGAAATACAACTTTATTGTGTTAAGCACTGAGATTTGAGGGATAATTTGCTACCACTGTGTAGCCTTGCCTCATACTACTATTATGGAGTTTTTTGTTTCTCACCTGTATTTTCTGACTTTGGGGTTATTTTTATAATTTTTATAAAATTAAAAACCCGTAGGAGTAATTTTAATAAAAAATAATTTTAAATATGCCAGAGGTGTGCCCTGTCTTTATTAGTCTATATCTATTTAGTTACTCATGACTTGGTGGGATCGAAGTAAATGTGAAGAAAATGTGGATAGATATTTATCAATACACTAGAGGCCCAGTGCACGAAATTCATGTGTGTGTGGGGGAGGGTGTCCCTCAGCCTGACCTGCACCCTCTCCAATCTGGGACCCCTCAAGGGATGTCCGACTGCCAGGACCGCTGGCTCCTAACCACTTGCCTGCCTGCCTGCCTGATCGCCCCTAACCACCTCTGCCTGCTGGCCTAATCGCCCCTAACTGCCCTTCCTTGCTGGCCTGATTGCCCCTAACCACCTCTGCCTCGGCCCATGCCACCGTGGCTTTGGCCAGAAGACCTCCAGTCTAATTAGCATATTACCCTTTTATTAGTATATATGGAGTTATTACATTTTATTTTATTTTTAATCCTCCCCTGAGGATATGCTTATTGATTTTAGAGAGAAGGGAAGAGAGATGGATGTGACTGATTGCTTTCCACATGTACCCTAACCAGAACAACACTCCAACCAATTGAGCCACACCAGCCAGAGGAGTTAATACCTTTTAAATCAGGGTTAGTTAGCTCTGGCCAGTGTTGCTCAGTGGTTAAAGCATCTACCTGTCCCTACCAATGTGGCTTAGTACTTGAGCATCAACCTATGAACCAGGAAGTTCAATTTCTAGTCAGGGCACATGCCCAGGTTGTGGGCTTGATCCCCAATGGTGGGGTGTTCAGGAAGCAGGTAATCAATGATTCTCATCATTGATGTTTCTCTCTCTCCCTGTCCCTTCCTCTCTGAAATCAATAAAAGTATATTTTAAAAAATAAAAATAAATAAATAAGTAGAGCATCAGCCTGCACACCAAAGAGTCATGGGTTTGATTCCTGGGGCTGTGAGAGGCACCAATTGATCTCTTACTCTCCCCCTTCTTCCTTCCTTCTTTTCCATTCTCTCTAAAAAAATCAATGGAAAAAATATCCTTGGGTGAGGATTAAAAATATAAAATCAGGGTTAGTTATACTCTGTATCAACTTGTCTTCCACAATCCTTTTCTAATATTGAATAATTATTTTTTATCAAGGCAGCTGGCCCCCATCCTATATAATAAAAAGGTAATATGCAAATGGACTCTCACACCCTCACACAAGATGGCTACCCCCAATGTGGTCAAAAATAGCTGCCACAAGATGGCCGGCAGGGGAAGGTAGTTGGGGGCGACCAGGCCAGCAGGGGAGGGCAGTTGGGGGTTACTGGGCAAATGGGCCAACAAGGGAGCAGTTAGGTGTCGATCAGGCTTGCAGGGAGTGGTTAGGGGGTGATCAGACTGGTAGGCAGGCCAGTGGTTGGGAGCCAGCAGTCCTGGATTGTGAGAGGGATGTCAGCAGTCAGACATCCCCTGAGGGGTCCCAGATTGGAGAGGGTGCAGACTGGGCTGAGAGACACCCACTCCCCAGTGCATGAATTTCATGCACAGGGCTTCTAGTGGTATATAATTGGAAAACTCTTCTGCTTCCCCTTCCACCTGCCCTTTGCATAATTCTTTTCCTGTCCTGTGTGAAATCTCTTACAGATCCCTTCACTTTCCTAGTATTTTTTTTAGTCACACAAGCAGTCTTATTGCAATAGTGAAAATATCTTGTCCAAGGTAACAATTACACTTCTAAAGTTCATTCAAGCTAAAGGTTCTCTCCTCTCCAAACTCTTGTCTGCTTCAGATGTGAAGTTTTCTGTGATGAAGGGAGATGTGCCAGGCTTCTCCCTGCCTTTACTCCTCAGAGTTTTACCCCTCCTCTCACACTGGCTAGCTGCTATTTCTGACACCTCTACCCATCCCCACTCCCCCCAAACACATACACCAAGGGTTTGGCACAGGAGAAGGGGTTAGGAGAAAGAGCAATCTTTCTTGTTCATTGCAGGATGCTGTTGTCTTCTAAAGTTGGTTCCCTATGGATATGGAGAACTTACAAAGACTGTTTCTCTTATGTCACCTTGTGGGCTTTGTCATGACTCTGTTGCTGGGACTGAAGGAATGCTCCTCCTTTGGTTGACTGTCTATGACTCCTCTCTCCCACCAGTCCTTGGCCTTCTAGAGCAAGCATGTCAAACTCACAATGAATATTTTTGAGGCCCAGTGTTATAATAATGTAACCCTTCCAATGTATGAAATAATTATTGTGTGAAATATTTGCTGTATGGAAACCCCCAATACTCTGTAACTTCCAAAATTAATGAACACCCCACTATCTTGATGTGTAAAAACTCTGAGCCCTTAAAGTGTAAACACCCTGCTCCCAGCATAAGGCACACCGTCTGGCCCACACTGATAAGGACACAAGTTGCTTACCACGGGTCTATATAACTATGAGAGGGCCTTCAGTTGAGGTCTCCTGCCGGATAAGAAGAGGACTCCACTTTGCTCTGAGAGACAAGCCCCTGATTGCTCTGCTGTGTGAGCCTGAACCAACTGCGGCCGCCTGCCTGTCTCTGTTTTGTTGTCTGTCCTTCAGTGTGCATCGCCGGGTGGCCTTTGCTGGAGCCTAGGACCCAATAGGAACAGGTAAATAAACCCTGTGTGATTGCATACTAATTCTGTCTTGTGTGTCATGTGTTCTGGTTCGGCTCAGCTCTCTAGACATTGAAGTACCAGGGGATAGGCCGTTATTGCTGACTCCTGGTCACCTGTGTTTGTCCCACTAAGTCTAGACAGATAATCAATTAATTGGGGCATAATTGGGACACCCAGCCAATAAACGACATGTAAGAAACATTTTAATAAAAATTTTGTAACTTAATTTTTACAATAACCTGTTATACATTATCTATAACAATCTATAACAATAAAAGCATAATATGCTAATTAGACCAGACGTCCTTCCGGACGAAGCTGGGGCTGTGAGGGAAGCCCAGGTACCAGGTGCCAGAGGGAAGGTGGTGCTGGCAGCCGGAGGGAAGGAAGGCCTACTCTTGCACAAATTTTGTGCATCGGGCCTCTAGTTATTAATAACGAACTACAACGTTTGCTAACTGATTACTATAATTGTGTTGCATTCATTTCCCTTATGCACCTTATGCGCAGGTGGACCATTTCTCTCCACTAATACTAGCAGCAAATGTTTTAGCAGCCGATTGCCATGTCATTAGTCTTGGACTGACTTATTTGGTGTGTGCAACAGGAAATATTTCACTTTTGGAGAACAAGAAAAATGGGTTTATTTGCATTACGCTTATTAATTTGTGCAGTCATTCAGCATCTGGTAAGTTAATGTTCAGGAAAAATATAATTTTTTAAAAATGTTCTATTATTTTATAGATTACTCACGTATTTCAGCCCTTTATATTCAGCATGTCTCTATCGAAATAAGCCTACGTTTCTATGAAAATTAAAGCTTTTGTTTTTTTGCGGCCCACATAAACTTAAACCTTGTTTATTTGGCCCATGTTAGCCTTTGAGTTTGACATGCTTGCTTTAGAGCTTAGGAGAAAGAAAGCAAAGATATGTGCCTTAGTAAAGAAGTGGGGAGAGCCCTAGCTGGTTTGGTTCAGTGCTAAGAGCATTTGTCTTTGGACTGAACAGTCTCAAGTTCGATTCCAGTCAAGGACACATACATACCTCAGTTGCAGGCTTGATGGAGGCAACCAATCAATATCTCTCTCTCTCTGTTTCTCCCCCTCACTTCCACTCTCTCTGAAAATCAATGGAAAAAAATATCCTCGGGTGAGGATTAGCAAAAAAATAAATTAGTTAATAAAAAAGTGAAGAGGGGAAGGCACAGGTGTGCTCTTTTGTCTTAAGGGTTTTTATCTGTTTTCCAAAGGCTGGAATTTTAGGGATGGTGTCCAGGGAGGATTTCAATAGAATATTCATTAGCTTTCCAGGTGTGTTCTTTAATATGCTCATGCATCAAAATTAGCATATAATAGGCCATTCTCTGGTCAGTTTCACCTTCAAAGAATGTCATCCAAGAGGGACTGGGACTGAGGCAGGTCTGCCCCAGCAGAATCTAGTATGTGTAAGATAAGACCCTGCAATTTATTTTCTGGCTATAAATTGCTCAGCCAGTTTGTTCAGCTATCTGTCCAGGTTTCCCTATTCCACTTGTCAAGGAATTTTCCTAGCTTCTTTTTTAAAAAAAATATTTTTATTGATTTCAGAGAGGAAGGGAGAGGGAGAGAAACATCAGTGATGAGAGAGAATCATTGATTGGCTGCCTCCTGCACGCCATGCTGGGGATCAAGCCCACAACCTGGGCATGTGCTCTTGACTGGAGTTGAAGCCGGGACCCATCAGTCCCTAGGCTGATGCTCTATCCACGGAGCCAAACCAGCCAGGGCTTTCCTAGCTTCTTACAATCCTGCCTTAGACTCACGGTGGTGGATGATCTCCCTCATGACCATAAGTTCTGATTGAGAGGCTGAAAATTTACTCTGATGTCTGGTTTGGATTGCATTCTCGCTCCCATTCCGCACTTTCTCATCCTCAATTTCATACTCTAGAAATCAGGCAAACTAGAAGGTAAATTGATGGTTGTCGCTGGGCTTCTGTGGGGGGCCAGGACTTCAGTGGTCGCTCTTGCTGAGGGGCATACCTCTGACACACCTCATGTTTGGGAACTTCTTTCTATTCCGATCCCTTATAACCATTTATTGTTCCCACATACATTAATAGGGTTGGGGGACAGGAAAAGAGCGGAAAGTGCTCCCCAAAACCTCAAAGCCCACCGCACGACCTGACGTCACAAGTATCCAGGGAAGAGCAGCATCGCTCTGGCTCCTCCCTTTTCTTCCCGACCCCGCCCACCGTCCTCGGAGTCACGTGGCCTCCGGGGCGGGGCGAAGGAGGAGTGGGCGGCTCAGCGCCGCCATCTTGAGGGTTTGGAGGCGGAGCGTGTGGGACTCAGGTCGCGCGCTTCGTGTCCCCTCCCCTCGCCCTTCCTCGCGCCCGGTTCCGCGCTCCTCCCCACTTCTGGCTCCTGTGGCCACTCCCTGAGTGAAGAAGCGGGGAGAGGGCGAGGGGGTGTGTCCGGCGTGTGCTCGCGCCCTCCAACCGCCAGCCGCGGCCGCGGGGGCGCGCTCGGCCGGCCCTCCCGGACCGCGCGGGGCGGAGGGGAGGGGGCGGCGCGCGGCGGCCGCGGCGGCCGGGGCTGCAGCTGCAGCGGTGTGCTGGGGCCGCGCGTCCAGGGCGTCCGCGCGTCAGACCCGCCGCCGCGGCCGCCGGAACCATGTACCGCAGCGGCTCCCGCTCCTCCGTCTCCTCGCATCGGCCTAAGGAGAGCAGCGGGGGCTGCCCGCGCTCCGGCCGCAGCTCCGGCGCTTCCTCGGGCCCGGGTCGCCGCACCTCGCCGCCGCCGCCCTCCGGCTCCTCTTCGCGGACCCCGGCGCGTCGGCCCCGCTCGCCTTCAGGGCACCGCGGCCGTCGGGCCTCGCCTTCCCCACCCCGGGGTCGCCGAGGCTCCACATCCCCACCCCGCGGCCGCCGGGCCTCGCCGTCCCCGCCGCGGGGTCGTCGCGTCTCCCCTTCCCCGCCGAGGGCTCGTCGCGGCTCCCCGTCGTCGCCCCGGGCCCGACGGCTCTGCCCGCCGGGCCCGGCGGGTTTCCGAGGCAGCAGCCGGGGGGAGTCCCGCTCCGACTTCGCCCGGGACGGCCGCGGAGACCATCCAGGCGACAGCGGCAGCCGGGTAATCCCACCCCTCGACCGAGACTCTCGCTACCCCAGCCCCGTCACCCCGGGTTCTCGCTTCCAAAACGCCCTCAATCCCGGCGCCGCCCGGCCTTCAGGCCAGGGTCCCCGAGTCGGAGGTCCTTCATCCCCTGGGCGACGCCGGACCCGAGGCTCCCCACCCTCCCCGGAGCTTCTTGTGCACAATGAGGACTCGGGACCCGTTAGGGCGCGGGTTCGGGAGGTGCGCTCAGTCCCCCGGGAGGAGGCTGTTGGCCGCACTCGGCACGGTGGGGAAAAGTTTGCCAGCGAGGGGACTGTCTCCAACCCTGTGCCTGGTACTTTTCTCGTAGTTGATGCTTCCTCAGAGTTCCGTGCTGTTGTGGCCCCGTAGACACGAGCTGCCCCCCAGGTCACAGGAAAGAGGCCGAAATGCCTTTGTGGCGCTTTAGGATCGCCTAAACGGCCAGGTAGACCCCTGGCGTGGAGCTGCCGGCTGTCTAAGCGGAGCGGCGCTCCGAGGGGGATGCGTGCCCGACCGCAGCACGGCGAAACCTCCGCCTCCCTGAGTTATGCGGCGGGGACTAGTCTGAGCCCTTCACCTCACACATCCTCTGAGCGTTCACAGCCTTTTGAGGTGAGGCATTTACGATGATTCCCTCTGAAGAACAGCTGAGGAACCCAGAGAGGGTTAAGTAGGAATCGAGGGCACAGTTAAGAAGTGGAGATGCTGTGATTAAATCCACCGCTGCCTGGTTCTGGGCACCCATGATTTCCGCCGCTCTGTTTCCCTGCTAGGGGACCGAGCATGAGGTTACAAAGTTTAGGTTATACATAATATCGACCTCTCACTCGAGCATCCCTTTCGTAGAGCCGCTGGGTAGGGTCTGGTTGTTTTGACTTGATTTTGCATTCATCAGTCTTTTGTAAAACCCCATCGCGGACCCAGCTCTTGTTTTCTTGAGGGGCTCCCTGTCAGTATGCTCTTGGCACTCTGGTCATAGGTGAAATGACTGGTCACTGAGTTAAGATTTTCATAGATGGGCAGCTATTGTCTGAGTGTTAGTTACTACAGAGCAAGCAAAGAAAACAGAACACTTATTTCCAAACTGCCCTTTTCTCCCATGCACAACCTCAGCTGAGCATACGTTGTTTGCTCAGGCTTTTCTGTTTTAGTAAGTGATCTCACCCATTGCACAGCCCGCCATCTCCCTTCTCCCAAGCCTAATCTGTCAAATTAACTTCTCTGCTCTACCTCCAAAGTATATCCCCCAAACTATTCTCCTCCTGCTATCACTCTCATCTAAACCCTACTATGTCTTGCCTGGATAATTACATTAGGCTCCTTTACAGGCCACTCTTATTACCTTCCAGTTTATTCTCTACCCAACAATCAACATGATTTTTAAAACTTTATTTTATACATTTGAGAAGTATTTATTGAACATCTACCATGTGTTAGGTGCTGTTCCGGTTACTAGGGGCATAACTGAGCAAACCAGTTAAAAACTGCTTTTGTAGAGTTTATATGCTAGCAGAGGGAGTTGGATAAATAAAATAGAGAAAATGTTTGGCATGTAAAATGCTTAAGAAAACAGAGAAAAACAGAGAAGGGAGTTAATCATTTTTGATAGGGTAGCCAGGGAAGGCTTCTGGGAAGGTGACTTTTTAGTAAATACCTGAAGGAGATGAGGGTATGAGCAGTGTGAGCATCTGGGGGAAGAATGTAGTCAGATCATATCACTTTCCTGCTTGAAACTCTTCTGTGGCTTCTTATTTTATTCTGAAGAATAAAATCCAGCTCTGGTCAGTGGTTAGAACGTCAGCCTGAGCACCGAAGGGTCACAGATTTCATTATTGGTCAAGGGCACTTACCTGGCGTGCAGGTTTGATCCCCTGCTCCAGGGATCTGTCACATTCATGTTTTTCTTTTTCTCTCCCCCTTCATCCCTCTCTTCCTCTCTCTCCCTTTAAATCTATAAAAAAAATCGATGGAAAAAAATATCTTTGTGTGAGGATTAACCACAAAAAAGGAATAAAATCCAATTTCATAACTGGTTTCTCCTATCTTCTGTCATTCTTATGTAGTCACAGTGATCACCTTTCTGTTGTTGTCCAAAACATGGTAAGCTCATTACAGAGCTTGTTCTTTTTGCTTGAAACATCCTTCCATCTGTTCTTTGCAAGACTGACATCTCATCATTCAGGCCTCATCTTAAATGGTATCACCTCAAAAAATCCTTCTGTAACCATCCTATCAGAAGTAGCTCCCTTTCTCCAATCTCTTTTGTGTTGTGTTTAAATGACTTTATAGCACTTACTGCAATCAAAAGTACTTTTCAACTTGCCTTGCCTCCTTCACTAGAAATGTATAGGTTCTGAGAGCAGATGTAATTCACTTCTCTAGTCCCATGCCCAGTACCAGTAAATGAAAGAATGAGAAGTCACTGATTGGGTTGGAAGTGTGGGCTTTCATTTAAGAAAATAATTTTTTAAAAAGTGCTTTATTTTTAGAGTGGTATCTTACTATAGCCATTTCTCACCTTGTTGGATCACAACTTTGTGACTAGGCAGAACATTTTTGGGCATAGGGATGTGTTGACCTAATTGTTATATTATCTTTTACTTTTGTAGAGACGATCTCCTGGTCTTCGTTCCGACTCTTCTTTGGAACAGAGTTTAAGAATCACTGTTGGCAATGATCACTTCTGTGACGGCATACCAGAACGGCGGCGGCGGCTTAGTGATAGATTGGGTTCACCAGTGGATAATCTGGAGGACATGGACAGGTGGGCTTTATCTGAGGCAGTGTTATAATAGTGGTTGAAGGTAGAAATGTTGATGTTTTCTGAATGGTATATTTGAAAGAGTGATGCCAGCAGTCAAGTTAAGCCTGATAACATTGGAAAAGACTTTCTGAGTGGGGAAAGTATACTGATGTAGACTCTGTTGCTGAAAGAATTATATAAAAGAAAAGACTTTAAAGGTCATCTTGGTCCAACTGGAAAGGTGAAGGCTCAGGGGACATAAACAGAGTCCCCTAAATTTAAATCGGATAAGAGGATATGGATTCTAAAATACTGGTACTAGGGGGTCTCTTCTGCAAAAGGAAAGTTCTGGACAAAATAGGAAATCTTTCATAATGTTATTTTTCTGCTTGTCCAGGCTGAACTATAGATTCAGAAAGTGTTTAGATAAATTCATGTGTAATATATGTATATATATTAAATATATAAGCATTAATAGGAAGTTACAGATCTTTAAAAAATGTTATTATTTTACAACTATTAAGTGCTGAGGGAGGGCAACTACACTCCAAAGAGTATTAAATATAGATCTCAGGTACTAGGAACTCAATTATATATGGGAAGTAAATAATCATATGAGGTGTTTTTTGCCTCACAGAAGTAAAAAAAGTAAGGACAGGAGTGCAGGGAAAGCACTCAGTTTCTGAGATTTGAGAACCATGTCTGTGATGGTCTCTACCCAGCACATCGGGAGTTTTCACAAATGATTAGATGTTCTTTCAAACTAAGACTTCCCATGCAGTGGTACACAGAGCATGGGCAGGCAGGTGGAGGACAGCTGGCAGGAAGTCTGAGGACCAGTGCTGCCCTTTGGTAATATTTACTTCAAAATTCCAGTGGCTATTTGATGCACTGAAGCAAGGCAGTCCAGTCCAGTGTCATGTAACACTGAAGCTTCTGAAGATAGGGCTTCAGGGTATGTTGACTATATCACTTAATTGAGGAAACAGCCCTTGTCCCTCTGTAATTTCTATTTTAGGAGATGATTGAGTAGGCTGTGTGAGTGGGTGGTGCATGATGTGATGGTCTTCCTTCCTTGCTGAGGTTTTGAGGTAACTTTAGCATTTCCTCTTGTTAGGCCTAGGCGGTCACCTCCCTTTCTATGAGTTTCATTATGCATGTGTTCTTAAGATAGCCAATTGTCTGTTTTTAAATTATAAAAATTAAAAATTTCCTCTTAGGGAGTTTGGGGCAGTAATCTTTCCAGAATCATGTATTTCAAGAGAGAAAAGTCTGTTTTAGAGAAAATGAGATTAAGGTTCTAAAAGGAGGCCATTCTTTTGACTTTTGCCCCTGCACTCTTGCACAATATGGTTTGTGTGAATAATTACTGTCCACTAAAATCAGGCCATAGGACCATTGGCAATTTTAGGATATCTCCTGAAAGTGAGTCCAATTTGCAGCTAATGAAACAGGCCATGTCCATCCTTTGTATGTAGGTTTTTAGTTATTTTTTTCCTGAGATCCCAAAATTCTTTCTCTTCCCTTATTGAAGCTATTAAATTTTTATCAGGTTTGGGTTACAGATTGCCAGGGTTATCAGTATCTTCACCCTTGGTGGCTCTGTATGTAGGACTGTAACTTATTCTGAAAAGGCAACATGATCAAGTTGTGTGAAGACACTTAGTTTCTAAAGACTTGTGGATGTGAGGTTGATTTCCCCTGGTTATCAAAGTACTCTGCATGTTGTAAGTTCCATTCTTGAAATTACTATACCCTAACTTCTCCTTGCTCTGACATACTTTGAAGGAGTAGGATTTTTCCCCCCTGTGATTTGCCTTAGGGAAAAGACTGAAGCAAACAGCTTTCTTTAGGCATTTTGGGGAATCAGTAGAAGAAAAGAATGGAAAGTTTGGGCTCTGAAGGGCCTTTTTAAAATTTATTACAGCTTTATTGAGGCATAATTCATGTACCATGCAGTTCACCTATTTAAAGTGTCCAGTTCAGTGACTTTTAGTATATTCACAGAGTTCTGCATCCACACCACTATGATTAATTTGAGAACATTTTTATTACCTACATCCTTAGCTACTAGTCCTCCATACCCTCTGCCCTAGCCTATCACTAATCTACTTTCTATCTTCATGGATTTGCCCATTCTGGATATTTCATATAAATAGAATCATATAACATATGGTCCTTTGTGACTGGCTTTTTCACTTAGCATAGCAGTTTTTCTCATTATTGTTTTTTAATCCTCACCCAGGGATGTTTCTTCATTGGTTTTTTAGAGAGAGAGGAAGGGAGAGAGAGAGAGAAACATCAAACTGTTGCCTTCTGTACATACCAACCCGGGACTGAACCGACAACCTAGGTATGTGCCCTGACCGGGAATCTAAACCGCAGTCTTTTGGTGCATGGGATGATGCTCCAACCAATTGAGCCACCTGGCCAGGGCAGCATAGCAGTTTTTCAAGATTTAGTCATGTTGTAGCATAAAACTGTACTTCATTCTTTTTTATTGCAGATAATATTTCATTGTAGGTATTTTGTTTATCCACTCAGTAGGAAGGAATGTATGGATAACATTTGGGTTGTTTTTACTTTTTGGCTATTATGAACAACTAGAGGATTCATGCACTGGTGTAAATGTAATAAATTTGGCTATCTGAAGAACACATCCCTCAGCCTGGCCTGCGCCCTTTCGCAATCCGGGATCCCTCGCAGGACGTCGGAATGCTGGTTTTGGCCAGATTCCCACAGGCTACCTGCAGGGATCGGGTGGAAACTGGCAATCCGACATCCCCCAAGGGGTGTAGTAGTGCACCAAGTGGCAGGAGGCCAGGAGCCCAAGCCCTGGCTGGGCGCTGCGCCATTCCCGCTCATCCTGGCCCCGCTGCACCTGCTCCTGCCGCTTGGTAGGTTCACCACCACTCTGTTGCAGTCTTCAGGCTGCAGCTGTGTTGAGCGTCTGCCCCTGGTGGTCAGTGCACATCATAGTGACTGGTTGACCGGTTGTTCAATCACTTAGGCTTTTATATATATATATAGATAGTGCTGTGAACATTGGTGTACAAATTTATTTGTGGACATAAATATATTTTTATTGATTTTTAGAGAGAGAGGAAGGGAGAGAGATAGGTAGTAACATTAATGAGAAAGAAACATCATTGATTGGCTGCCTCCTGCATGCTCCCTTCTGGGGATTGAGCCCACAACCTGGGCATGTGCCCTGACCAGGAATCGGAACTGCAGTCTCTTTGCTCCTGGGTGGATGCTCAACCACTGAGCCACATTTGGCTGAGCTGTATATGATTTTATATATATATATATATATTTTTTTTTTAATTAATTTTTTACAGAGAGGAAGGGAGAGGGATAAAGAGTTAGAAACATCGATGAGAGAGAAACATCGATCAGCTGCCTCCTGCACACCCTGTACTGAGAATGTGCCCGCAACCAAGGTGCATACCCTTGACCGGAATCGAACTTGGGACCCTTCAAGTGCAGGCCGACGCTCTACCCACTGAGCAAAACCAGTTAGGGCTGATTTTTAATTTATTTAATGGAATTTGTAAATGCAAAAACAAGTAGAGAGAATAGTACAGTGAGCCCCATGTGTCCATCACCCACACCCAACAATCAATTTTTTTAAATAGTTAGAACTTACTTTAGGAAAGAATTGGCCTTAACCAAAGCTCTTATAGAGAGTCTGTCACTGGACTATTCTGAGCTATAGGCCTCATTTTTATTACAACCAGTTTTTTCACTTATCCTTTGGGAGACCTAGGGAAGGAGGATAGGAATGTCTAATAAGCAACTTGATTTCTGCCTATATTTACCCTTCTTTCATTGTTTTTTGCAAAGCCTCCTTTTTCTGAAGATTGCAAGTCTGGACTGAGACTTTCTGAGCGTCATCTCATTATTTCTAGCTTCTTGGTATTTAGTGCTGGATTAGATCTTGGGTTAGTATGCCATTTGATGGTGACATGTAATAGTTCTAGTGGGGAGCTGAATGTGGGAGCATGGATGGCTTTGCTGCTACACATGGAGTCTGTGTTTTTTCCCCCTTCACTAATATTATCAGAGACTCTTGTATAGTAGGTAGTATTTTAGCAACGGAGTGACTCACATCATGGACAATACTTTCTGGAAATAGGGGGTTCATGGCTGACAAACGTACAAAGTAAAATATTTTACTTTAGTTAAATTTTATTTCAGGGATCGTCCTTGGTTTATTTCGATCCTTTTCTATTTCATTCTATATTGAGAATTAAAAATTCCTCAGATTATTGTGGAGGAGGTGAATAACAGGAACCTGTATTCCCACAGGTGACACTCTTTTAGAGGAGGTGATAAAGTTATTTATAGCTGTTAACCAGGTCTAAAGCTTTGAATAAAGGCTGGGCTGGTGAATAAGAAAAGTCAGCTCTTTGATATCTAACTTAGTCCCAGAGGCAGGAAAGCAACTATTAAAAAAAAAAAAGAAAAAGTAAGTCATTTCTAGAAACACAAAAAAACAAGAGTAGCGACCAGAAACTGTAGAAGACACCAATAATTAACATCCTTTGGATGATAATTCACTCTGAGTGACTTAATTTTTCATTCAGATTACTTAAAAGTCATATGCTTAAAGTGCTAGGGGATCTTTATTTCCATCTGTGATTTAAATCAGAAACTTTATTTTTTGGACAATAGAAACTCTCTGACCATTAATGCCTAAAAAGGTTAGGACTCTTGTGTGGTATAGAGCTCTGAGCTGAAAGGACAGATGTCCCATCCTGTATTTTTTACCTTTATGTCACAAAGTTTATTTCTATGAAATAAAAATATATAGTGAGCCAAACCATCACAAACACTTTCCTGGGCCCAAGATTGGCAGAGTGCTTATGGTTGTCCAGGCAAGGCAGGAAAGAGGGTAACAAAATAGGCTGTGAGGGAGTTTTATGAGCCAGCAAAACAAAGCATTGGAGAGCCTCCCAAACTCATGAGAAAATCATGCCAATTAGATCAGTAGTTAAAAATGTTTTTTTTCTCACAGTGAAATCCTTCTTTTCCAAATGAATTTTATACAGAACTTTACTAGATAAACAGATAAAGTTGGGGCTAGTATGATTCATTGAGGTGGGAGGCCCAGACTCTGTTTTCCTAGTATGTCCTTTTTTGGGTAGCTCCTAAGCACTGTTCAGAATCTCTGTGGAGCACAACTTGAAAATCAATGATTTGAACTGGTGTTTTTAAAATTTTAAGGTGCCAACAAATTATATGGAGATATTGTTAAATCCAGATTCTGATTTGGTAGGCCTCAATGGAGTCTGAGAATTTGTATTTCTAAAAAGTTCTCAGGTAATACTGATGCTGCTAATTCAGACCACACTTTTAGTAGCAAGGAGATAGAATTTACCTATTGCAGAGTTTTGTAATCCAGGGCTCTTTGTAGTCTGGTAGTGGTGTTTTCAAGTCACCCAAAACCTAGTATGATACTCTGCACCCCCAAAGTCAAGTCAAAGAAATCAGCCTAAGAGCTCTATTACATAGATTAGTAATATCTTGCCCGGCCAGTGTTGCTAAGTGGTTGAACCTTGACCCATAAACCATGAGGTCACAATTCAATTCCCAGTCATGGCACATGCCTGGGTTGCAGGCTTGATCCCTAGTAGGGGGTGTGCAGGAGGCAGCTGATCAGTGATTCTCTCTCATCATTGGTGTTTCTATTCCTCTCCCCTTCTCCCTCCTCTGTCTGAAATCAATAATAAAACCCCCACATATTTAGTAATATATCCCCTTGGTTAGAGGCTGAAGTTTCTTGGGTCTGCACAAGGGGAAAGGGAGGGGAAATGTTCCATGTATATATAGAGATTTGTTTTTAGACTTCATGATTATTGTCTTTTGTCCTAAGCATTCTGTAGCATCCTTGTGGAATCTCAGTTTCTTAGCCTTGTCTGGTCTTGCTCTTTCCAAGTTTATTGTATTTAGTAAATCTTGTCTCTTTCTTCAGGGATGACTTGACTGATGATTCTGTCTTCACTGGAAGCTCCCAATGCACTCGAGGTCTTGAACAATATATTTCCCAGGAGGAGGGGCCTCTCAGTCCCTTCTTGGGACAGCTTGATGAGGACTACCGAACAAGAGAAACTTTCCTGCATCGTTCTGATTATAGTCCCCATATCAGTTGTCATGATGAGATGTTGCATGGAACAGAACGGAGTAGAGACAAATTCAAAAGCTCCTATTCTATACGACCCGAGGAAAGGAACCGGGAGGCCAAAAGGCCCCGTTATGATGATACAGAGAAGATGCACAGCATGGGAGGTGATCACCCAAATTTTACATCAGGGACCCGCAGCTATCGACAGCATAGACAGAGCCCAAGCCCTAGGTTTCTAGACCCTGAGTTTCGAGAGCTGGATCTTGCCAGGCGAAAACGAGAGGAAGAGGAGGAACGAAGTAGGAACTTGAGTCAGGAGCTGGTGGGAGTTGATGGTGGTGGCACAAGCTGTCCCATCCCTGGATTGTCAGGTGTCCTAATAGCATCAGAGCCAGGATATTCTTTACATCGGCCTGATGAAGTATCTGTGATGCCCAAGAAGTCGATTCTGAAGAAGCGGATTGAGGTGGACATGGAGTCTTCTATGCAGGTCTCTGCTGCGTTTCTTCTATGGCCTCTTGCTAGTTACTTTGTATCCTAAAGCCTGGTTACTTATATGGGGGCTCTGTCCTTAGGCATCTTTGTAATATGTGCTGGACCAACATTGTTATGCCTATGGGCTGCACCTTCCAGAACTCTCCAAAGGAAACTGTATGTCTCATAATGCATCAGTAGAGCGCCCTACTGTCATATATTTCTAAACAGACATGTTGGAGATTATCCATTGTATCTATTTCTCTAAACTGGGTAGCCCTGTAAAAATCTTTAATTGTTTTTTGGAAATGAAGCTTGAAGCAAAGGGAGGAGATGATCTGAATTTTCCTTATCTCTCTTTTTAAATTTTTAATTGAGAGGAAAGAATAGGGATAGAGAGAAACATTGATGAGAGAGACAGAGACAGACATTGATCTGCTGCCTCTTGCATGCCCCCTACTGGGGATCAAGCTCTCAACCCAGGCATGTGCCCTGACTCAGAATCTAACTGTGACCTCCTGGTTCATGGGTCAATGCTCAGCCATACCAGCCAGGCATCTCATCTCTCTTTAGAGAGAAAACAAAATATATGAGTGGTAGAACACTAGACCAAAAATCAGGTGATTCTGAACCCAACTCTGCCACCAATTTGCTGTGTGATTTTTAGACAAGTTCTCACCATTCTGGGCCTTGATATTTTTTCTTCACCTATAAAAAGATGGTCAGGCATAAGCACTAGCTTTTACCTGTCCTTTTAAGAGCTAAAGGTTTTTGAAGAGGTGCCTAAGGGCACTTAGGGAAGCAAGGGGAGGCTGATCAGTTAGTGTTTCAAAGTTTCCTAACTCCACTTAAACCAAAGCAGCTCTACTTTTATGTGTTTTTTCTTTTCTTTTGGAATTCATAGAGAACAAGTAAGCTAGGACAGCTCTAAAGTTCTTTTGAATTCAAATTCCTTGAAAAAGACTGCAACAAATGAGCAAAAGGTAGAATTCAATCCAATCTGCCGTATTTCCTATTTCTCCTTGTCATAACAGAAACATCTGGAGAGATGGGGATCCAAATCTTGAACCTGGCTAAGGATACTGTACCTCCACTCATCCATACTTTTCTTTCCCCTATTAATTCAAGAATAACAAAGCATCTAAGTATTTCTCTCAATTGCTAGTTTTCTGAGTTTCTGCATATGGGCTAAATTCATTGTGTTTGTCTTTGCAGCTTGAGAGTTTTTCGAGCAGTACCGGCTCCAGCGAGGATCATCCTCTCTTCTCTGGACACCCATCTGTTCCACTGAGTGGTGCTATTGCTGCTTTTGCTTCAGAGATTGAAAACAACAAGGGGACTATGGTAGAGACAACCCTGAAGGAACCTCAGGGGAATCTCTATCAATGGGGTCCTCTTCCTGAGATGTCCAAGGACAACAGTCCTCTCAGAGAGAAGTTTGGAAGTTTTCTGTGCCACAAAGAGAAACTAGATATGAAGGCTGAGGGACCTGAACGACACACAGACTTCTTGCTGCCCCATGAGAGAGCTAGCCAGGATGGCAGTGGTTTTTCCCGCATTCTGAGCATGTTGGCAGATTCTACCAGTACACAGGAAAAAAGGCTATATAGCTTTCCTGACATTGAGGATGAGGAGAAATTTCTCTACGGAGATGAAGAAGAGGATTTAAAGGCAGAATCTCCACCAAAGCCCCTTAGGAGCTCTGATAGTGAAGTTACGAGGCAGAAGGCAAGCTCCCTGCCCTCTTCAGCTCCAGCTGTAAAGCTAGAATCAACAGAAGAGACCAATCCAGAATATGCCAAGATTCATGATTTACTCAAGACCATAGGCCTAGATATTGGGGTAACAGAGATTAGTCAACTGGCTGCACGCACCCAGGAACGACTTCATGGCAAGAAACCATCACGTTCTTCCACTGACCGCCGTTCCTCAGTTGACCAGCACTTTTCAGCAGACCGCTGTTCCTCAGTTGACCGCTGTTTCTCAGCTGATCAGTGTTCTTCAGATCCTCACAAATTGGAGAGTAGGGAGGCACACCATAGCAATACTCACTCCCCAGAGGTGTCCCATCCACATCCAGTCTCCCCTGTGGATCCTTACCTGCTTACAAAAAGTCCCCCATTCCTAAAGTCTGACCATCCAATGGGCCATATTGCAGGACCAGAGGTGGTTGGCAGTGGGTTTCAGTCATCTGTTGCAGTCAGGTGCCTGTTGTCATCAGCCCCGTCTGCCCCAATTAGACTTCCACATTCTGCTTCTTTATCTCATTTTCATGTGCCAAGGACCTCTCAGTTCGCTGCAGCTCGGATACCTTCAAACTATCAGGGTCCTGTCATTCCCCCTGCTTCCTTTGATGCCTATAGGCATTACATGGCATATGCAACCTCAAGGTGGCCCATGTATCCCACCTCTCAACCATCAAAGCACCTTCTGCCTGAGCCACACAGGGTAATGCCAGTTACCAAACAAGCTACTCGTAGCCGTCCCAATCTCCGTGTGATCCCCACTGTGACTCCTGCTAAACCCAAGAAGGAAAAGTCAGTGTTAGGCTCAATTCCTGTTGCCCAAGTGCCTGTCCAGGTGTCCATCCCACCGCTCATAAGATATAATCCGGAAAAGATCTCTGATGAGAAGAATCGTGCTTCCCAGAAGCAGAAGGTGAATATTAGCTTTGGGGATCCTGTGCCTGAGCCTTTTATTTTAATATAAATTTGTATTTGTCTTTTAGAAGGAGCTGAAAAAACTTAAGGTCCTTTAAGTTCTTTGGAGGCTGCTGTCATCACCCTAAGTAATGTATATACCCCCTCTGTTTTTCTCACATGTTTTCTCATTAAGACTAAAGTCTGGTCCTGGATCCCACTGTAATTGCTAGACTTCTTTTTTCTATTTTACATTTATTTCTTTATTCAGTTATTTGCCTTAGAACACTTAGGGTTAGGAGCCAGGAGCCTTGAAGTCTTCAATATGACCTCATTTGGGAGTGAGGAACCAAAATTGGGTTGTCTGAAGAAGAATCAATAAATCTTATGTTTAAGCTGTTCTATCCGGGAGTAGCCACTCGCTGTCTCACTGCTAAACTCTTAAAAAAATAGATAAATCTATTTTTCATCTTACTAAGTTTTGGATCCTTTTCCTGTAGTGGTTATGGGGGTCAATATCTAATAAATAGTTGTTGCTCATCAGTTAAGCCAAGAAATAAATTTTTCTTGTTCTGGTTTATTTTAGAGTCTAGGAATCACATTTTTATGACACTTTTTTTTTTTTTTTAAACAGGTGTTTTTTTTTTTTTTTTTTTTTACTCTCAAGGTTCATGGGGTTCCCAGGCTGTAAGACGGGAGCAGTGGCTGTGGTAAAGATATAATTCTAGATGTTTTAAGGCAGTAGGTAAAAATTTTGTAGGGGCATACAATTCTAAGTAGAAGAATTTTGTATGGAAAAATTGATACATATTGTTAATTTTAAAGGTCCTTAAAAACTAATAACACACTTTGATTAGGAACATAAAAATGTAATACATTTGTATACATTTGATTTGCTAATAATACCTGAGGAGAGAAAAAAAACAACCCTGGAGGGCCAATCTCATTTTTTTTTCCAGTTTAGAAGAATTTAGCTAATCCTTGAGAAGACAAAAAATAATGATCTTAATTTTCCATTGTACTTGGATACCCTGAATTTTCATTTTGTTGAAATCTTTTGGGCAAGGAGGGTAGGTTCAAAAAAGACAAAACTTAAGACTGCCGAGAAACTTTGGAGACTGAGTGATTTTTTAAAAATTTTCACCTGAGGATATTTTTCCATTGATTTTTAAAGAGAGTGAAAGGGAGAGGGAGAGACAGAGAGAAACATCAGTGTGAGAGAGAGACATCAATTGGTTGCCTCCTGCACATGCCCTGACCAGAGGGCCTGCAACCGAGGTATATGTCCTTGACCAGAATCGAACCTGGGACCCTTCAGTCCACAGGTCGATGCTCTACCCGTTGAGCCAAACCAGCTAGGGCTAGACTGAGCGCTTTCCCTTTAAGAACCTAGCATTTAAGTCAAGGTTGATAACACAGGTTTTTCACACTTGCCCATTATGGACAAGCCATATTTGTTTTTTTCCATTAGGTGGTAGTAAAACAGTTGAAAGATCATGAGCTTTAGGTCATTTATACCTAGATTTTAAATGCTCTTACTATATGACCCTGGATATGTTACTCAATCTTTCACAACTTCAATTTTCTTATTGTAAAACAGAGATAATGTCATGAAGATTAAATAAAATGGTATATGTGCCTCACCCACAATACAGATTAGTTTCCTTGATGGTTCTTTTTGGGTTTAGAGCTACTATCTAGCAGTTGCTGTCAGTAGCGTTAGGTTAAAATTAATAGTGTAATGCTTTCTGCATAAAAATAATACTTTTTGGGCAATGTAGTTCTGGAAAGGCTAATTCAGTTCTGGAATTTGGATCAGAATAAAAGATGACCTTTACTATAAAGTCAGAGCCTCTCTGTACAGGCATTTAGATTATTACATTCAGATACTACCTAGCATGAGGGCTGTGGACGAGTGCAGTAGGAAAAGGAAGACATTGGAGGCTGAAGCACTCTTACCATTTTGTACTTTGCAGGTTATTGAAGAGAGGGAAAAACTAAAGAGTGACCGGGAAGCTCGCCAGAAGAAAATGTACTATCTCAGGACTGAGTTGGAGCGACTTCATAAACAACAAGGTATCAGACACTCCTTTGTATGACTGCCTTTTTGTAGTAACTTGAGTAGGAGACCCAAATGAAGATATCTGGGGACTCTCAAACAGGTTCAGTGACCTGAAGTCTCACTTAAAAAATTTGTTTGGAGATAATTAGATTTATAAAAAAGATATAATTGTAGTGTAAATAATTATCAGATATTCTCCATGATTATTAGCATTTTATTGTATTTGCTCTATCCTTATTTCCCTTCTCTCAATCTATGTGTGTGTGTAATTTTTCCTGAGTCAGCATGTATCTCCTAACAATAAAGAATTGATTTGCATAACCATAATACATTTACCAAAATTAGGAAATTAGCAGTAATACTAGTCTGCTGATATTATTCATATTTTACCAGTCATCTAACTAAATAATGTCCTAAAGCAAAAGAATATGCAAGATTATGCATTGCATTCCGTTGTCATGTTCTTTTAATCTCCTTTAATCTTTAACAACTTCTGAATCTTTTTATTTCATGACATAGGCATTTTAGAAGAGAAGAGGTCAAATTTTGTAGTCTGTCCTTTAATTTTGGTTTGTCTGATGTTTATTTACTCAGGTTATGAATTTTTGGCAGGAACATCACAGAAGTGATGCTGAGTTCATATCAAGTGTTTGTTTATCCCATTACTGTTGATATCAACTTTGATCATTTGTTTAAGGTGTTGTCTGCCAGGTTTCTCCACTGTAAAGTTACTATTTAACCCTTTTTAATTAGTAAGTATCTTACAGGGAAAATACTTTGAGACTATGTAAATATTCAGTTGTTCCTCAAACTTCTGCCTGCTTTTAGCATTTATTGATATTCTTGCCTGAATGAGTTGATGTTATGCTAGTTGTTAGTGATTTTCTAATTTCATTATTCTGTCTTCATTAGTTGACTTTCTGTTGCTAGGAAGAGCTTTCCACCCACCTCTTCTTCTCCATTTATTTATCCATTCATATCAGTGTGAACTCATGGATTCTCCATTGAATAAATTATAATAAAATGCCATCAATATTTATTTTTATACTCAAATTGCCCCAGATTTGGCCAGTGGGACCCCTTTAGGTTGACTCCTGTGTTCTTTTAATATGTCCCCATCATTTTTTTGAGTATTTTCTTACTTTTTGGCCCAAAAAGATGTTACATAATACCTCTTTTTT
Source organism: Corynorhinus townsendii (assembly GCA_026230045.1). Lineage (NCBI taxonomy): Eukaryota > Metazoa > Chordata > Mammalia > Chiroptera > Vespertilionidae > Corynorhinus > Corynorhinus townsendii. Next base: position 88,466,370 of record JAPDVU010000004.1, read on the forward strand.
TTTTCTTTCTTTCTTTCTTTTTTTTTTTTATAATTCTCACCCGAGGATATTTTTTCCATTGATTTATAGAGAGAATGGAAAGGAGTGAGGGGGTGGGGGTGAGGAGAAAGAGAAACATCAACGTGGGAGAGACACATCGATTGGTTGCCTCCTGCACATGCCCTGATGGGGGCCGGGAATCAAACCTGCAACCCAGGTCCATGAACCCTGACCCTTTGGTGCATGGGCCAACACTCTAACAACTGAGAGCCACACCAGCCAAGGCCCATGATATCTCTTTTGATTTCTTCTCTTCATCTATGCTTTTAAGAATTAATATACATCCCAAAGAAAGAACATAACAAGGTTTCTAAATACTACAGCTTGGTGATACACACATGGAAAATTAAGAGTGTGAGAAGATATTTCTTCTGTTTTGGTTTGAACTATTTAGGGATAAGAATCTTAGTTACTAATCCTGTGAGGATTAATTCATGAGGACCTGCCATTTGGATAGGAGATAACATTAAGTGAGCCTGAGGCAAAGCTTAAAACTTAATGTAGGCATTGGTGAAGGGTCCTTAAATCAGACAAAGTCAAATATGTGACTAATTTTTGCTCTCTGAATAATTCTTTCCTCCTTTGGAGATGACAGCCTCTGGATTCATAGTTACATCATTTATTAACCTTTTTAGAGACACATGCACACAAACTTGTATATACCATTTTGGAGATTCATGGAGCCCTGAAGGCAGTCTGTAGATTGCTTAGCTAATAAACCCTGTATGAAAGATAATGTAATCACTCCTCCTTTACCTCCATAGCAGCTTCACCTAAACCAGCCCATGTAGAAGGAGAGTTCCACTTGTTTTTTAAAAGTTTTATGGGAGAAAATGTCGTGACCATAAAGTCTTGAGAGTTTACTACTTATGACTGAAAAATAATGTCTTAACTTACTTTCTTTGTGTTTCTTTCTATTGACATTTGACTACTCAGGGGAAATGCTGCGCAAGAAACGAAGGGAGAAGGATGGCCACAAAGACCCTCTCCTGGTGGAAGTGAGTCGGCTTCAGGATAACATTATGAAGGATATTGCAGAACTTCGACAAGAGGCAGAAGAGGCCGAAAAGAAGCAATCTGAACTGGACAAAGTGGCTCAGATCTTGGGAATTAACATTTTGGACAAATCGCAGAAGTCTTCAAGTGACTATAAAGAGTCTTCTGAGAAGCCTGGGAAAACAGAAAAATCTAAGAGCCCAGAAAAAGTATCATTGTACTCAAACTCCTCTTCGAAAAGCAAGGTAAAAACTCAACTTTTTCATTTCTATTTTTTTATTTTTTATTTTCATGGACTCCTAAAGAAGCTTTCTAATTAACCATTTTCTTAGCTTCCCTTTCCAACCTGTGTTGTGTTTTTTCCAACATATGACCTATTCACTAAAATTTGTTAAAAATAACAGTGAATTAGCCCTGGCTGGTGAGCTCAGTGGTTAGAGTGTCGGCCCATGCACCAAAGGGTCTTGGGTTCAATTCCAGTCAAGGGCATGTGCCTGGGTTGCGGATTTGCTCCCCATCCCCTAGTTGGGTTGTGTGCAGGAGGCAACCAGGCAATGTATCTCTCACATTGATGTTTCTCTCTTTTGCTCTTTGTTCCTCTCTTCCTCCCTCCCTTCTACTCTCTGTAAAGCAGTGAAAAAAATATCCTTTGGTGAGGATTTATAAAAACAAACAAACAGAAACAGTGAATTAACAAAAAAATAATAACCTGTTAATTTAATTGTAAGCAAATCTTGGTTAAAGGCATTTTAAAACTAACAAGGTGTTAATTTTCACATATGACATACAGACCAGAAATTTTGTCTATTAAATCTGAAGTCTGTTATATTGAGGTCTGCAAAATGGAGGGTTTGCTATATTAGATACAGGAACCACTGACTCTCAAAAATGCTTTCTTTCCTTGGCTGCTATCACACTCCTTTCCTTCCTAGTATGCTGGCTGCTGCTGCTTAGTCTCCTTTACTGCCTATTCTCTTGTACCTGATCTTTAACTAGTTTAGTTCTTCAGGGCTCAGTCCTAGCCGAGTTCTCCAAAATTCTGCTTTCTCCTTAGGTCATTTTATCCAGTTGTATGCTGAAACACCATGCTGACACCTTCTAATTTCACAATGATTCTTTTGAAGTCCAAATCTAAGTCCAAGAGACTACTCATCATTTCTACTTTAATGTCTCAGACACTTCAAAATCAACATATCCTAAACTAAACTAATGATTGTGCTGAGCCTCTCTAACTTTTTCTCCCTCTGGTGTTACCCAACTCAATGAGTGGCACTACTGCCCAACAGTTTTCATGACAACAACCTGAAAAGCATTCTTAGTGCTTTCCTCTCCCTTATTGCTTTATACCAAACTAGAGGCGCAATGCACGAAGATTCGTGCAAGAATGGGCCTTCCTTCGCCTGGCTGCTGGCACCACCTTTGCTCCAGCCCAGAGCCGCCTTTCCGCCTTCCCATGCTGCCCAGAGGCCCAGAGCAGCTGGGGCAGTGCAGAACCCCTGCATTGTCGCCCCATATGCACATTAACCCACCATCTTTGTTGGGTTAATTTGCATATGCACCCTGGATTGGCTAGTAGGCATCGCAAAGGTATGGTCAATTTGCATCTTTCTCTTTTATTAGTGTAGATTCTAACTGCTCTCCCTCCAAAATAAATATTAATTCCATTCATCTCACTATCTCCATTGCCATCCAAGTTCAAGCCACCTTCAATTCTTTTTCCTTTTTAAAAAATATTTTTATTGATTTCAGAAGGAAGGAAGAGGGTGAGAGAGATAGAAACATCAATGATGAAAGAGAATCATCAGTCGGCTGCCTCCTGCATGCCCCCTACTGGGGATTGAACCCACAACCCAGGCATGTGCCTTTGACCAGAATCGAACCTGGGACCCTTCAGTCCACAGGCTGATGCTCTATCCACTAAGCCAAACCAGCTAGGGCCACCTTCAATTCTTGCTTATACTGCTACACTCCTATTTCTTTCTCCAGATACAGCCAGTGATCACAATACTTCCTGCCTACCTCTTCAGCCTCATTTATGCATCTTTTCCCCCTGGCTTACTGTAGTTTCATTACTGGCCTTTTCATTCAACAAATCTGTCATTTCCTCTAATGTCTTTACATCTTCCCCTCCCTATGATTATCATGCAAACCCCACTCTTTCCTTATCCCTTCTAACTAACTCATATTCATCCTTAGGTTGCAGCTTAAATAAATTCCGACTCCCTTCCTTGATTTCCCAGACTGTAAAAATTGCCTGATATACACTCACAATACTTCTAACTTTTTGTCTTAGCATATTTAAAAAATATTTTTATTGATTCAGAGGAAGGGAGAGAGATAGAAACATCAATGATGAGAGAGAATCATTGATCGGCTGCCTCCTGCACGTCCCCCACTGGGGATCGAGCTGCAAGCTGGGCATGTGCCCTGACCGGGAATCGAACCGTGACCTCCTGGTTCATAGGTTGTCACTCAACCACTGAGCCATGCCGGCTGGGCTGTCTTAGCATTTATGACAGTTATAATTATATAATTGCATGTGTTTCCCCAATTAGATTTTAAGGTTCAAGGGACAGGGACTATATCTGTCTTAGTCTTTAATATAGTCCCCAATATGTAGCTCAGTGCCTGGCACATAGTAAATGAGTAGTGCTCAATAAAAATTACATTACGTCTTATACTCCTACCACCTCAAAATGCTTGCTCTTTTCTAGATGCTATTTGCCCCTCTAATTTTGCATTAATAATCCTCTTAGCCTAGCATAATCTTTCTCCCAACCCTACTCATCCACTAAGATCCAACTTGAATACTACTTTCTCCATGAAGGATTCCTGAGTTCTACCCAGATTTAGTCAGCCCTTCTTTAATACTTCTATAATATACTAGAGGCCTGGTGCATGAAAATTCATGCACTGGAGTGGGGGTCCCTCAGCCTGGCCTGCCCCTTTTCACAGTCTGGGAACCCTCAGGTGCGGGAGGCAACCCAGCGATCAGGGGAAGGCAATGCCCCCATCACACCTCTGCTACTGCCACTGCTGGCAGCGCAAGCCTGGGCTGGCCCTGGTTACCTGAGCTTTGGGCGGCCCTGGGCAGCTGGTCAGCCGCCATCCAAGGCTTGCCTGTACCTCAGGCCGGCCCTGGGCGGCTGGGGGGCTGAGAGGACTGGGGGACCCTGGATGCAGGTGTGTGGAGCAGCTGGATCCGCCTGGGGGCAGGCCTGGCCATGCTGCGTGTCTGCCGCCCTGATGGGGCTGAGGGGACTGGGCGCCACCATCTTGTGGCTGTGGGCGCCGCCATCTTTGAGGGCATGGCAGTCAATTAGCATATTCCCTCCTTATTGGCTGTGGGCGCTGTCATCTATGTGAGGGCGTGATGGTCTATTAGCATATTCCCTCTTTATTAGATAGATTACTTTGTTTCTTTGTAAGATGTATTACATCCTATCATATTTAAAACATGACCTATAGCATGTCTATTCTCATGCGTGTCTCTTATAGTATGAGAACTTCCTGAGAATAAAAGAGTATAACTTGTTTATCTTTGTGTTTCCCATGGCATCCATTATGTCTAGTATATAGTAGATGCTCAGTTCATGTTTGGGTTATAGAGAAGAGGATATTCTGTATACTCTATTCACTGAACTCTAATTATTCTGTATCTTCCTGGGAGAGTTATCTTTCTCAACCAGGTAAGACTATACTCTTTTATACCAGAGTCATTGAGTTCAGAGCTTTTAATGGGAGAAGAGCTTAAGAGTTCTGGCCCTTTGTAGTTGAGTTATACATTGTTTGGGGTTCTGTTTATTCACCAACCTCATGATAATCTATCATCTTTATTTGAGTCTTCATGTTCTCTGAAGCTAACAGGGATATGTTGCAATTCAGTTTTTATTTTAGCAGTAAGGAACATTATATCTATAACCTCTTTTCTACCTGTTCTTGGTATTTCTTCTTTTTTTGCCTATCTTTAAAATGCATATTTGATTTTCGATTTTCTATTCATTTCACAAAAATAAACACATATTTTCATAATTTCATTCACCTAGACTACTATTATTAATACTTTGTTGTGTATTCCAAATACTCTTCTTCTGTTCATTAATTTTCACAAATATTTATTGATCTCTAAGAAAGTGCCAGGCACTATTCTAGATATGAGAAGTATAGCAGGGAACTGTATAGACAAAATTATTGTTTTTTATTCTCATGAAATAGGAGCAGATAGATAATAAACAAGTTCAGGTTAAGTAATGACAAGTGCCTAAAAAAAGGAAAACAGGGTAAGGGATTTAGTAGTTAGGGAAAGTTTTTTGGATAAGGTAACATTTAATATTCTATGCCTATTTACATATCTATTGAGTATTCAAATGTATTTTGTTACATATTTTTCTCAGTAAATAATGAACATCTTTTCATGTCAATAAATAGACTTCTTTGCCCTAGTTGGTTTGGCTTAGTGGATAGAGCGTTGGCCTGTGGACTGAAGGATCCCAGGATCAATTCCAGTCAAGGGCACATGCCTGGGTTGTGGGCTAGGTCCCTGGTAGGGGGCGTGCAGGAGGCAGCCGGTCAATGACTCTCATCATTGATGTTTCTATCTCTCTCTCCCTCTCCCTCTCCCTCCCTCTCCCTTCCTTTCTAAAAGCAATAAAATATATTAAAAAATAAAAATAGACTGCTTTAATAACATATTTAAAAAATATATTTTATTGATTTTTTACAGAGAGGAACGGAGAAGGATAGAGAGTTAGAAACATCGATGAGAGAGAAACATTGATCAGCTGCCTCCTGCCCACCTCCTACTGGGGATGTGCACGCAACCAAGGTACATGCCCTTGACCGGAATCGAGCCTGGGACCTTTCAGTCCGCAGGCCGACGCTCCATCCACTGAGCCAAACTGGTTAGGGCTTTAATAACATTTTTAATGATCTTATTTTATTGTATGGATATCAAAATTTATTTAATCAAATCACCTGTTTTTGTTTTTCTTTTATTTTTGAATAAATCTTTATTGTTCAGATTATTACAGTTGTTCCTCTTTTTCCCCCCATAGCTCCCCTCCACCCAGTTCCCACCCCACCCCATGCCCTTACCCCCCACATTGTCCTCGTCCATAGGAGTAAGATTTTTGTCCAATCTCTTCCCGCACCCCCTTCACCCCCTTCCCCCACAAGAATTGTCAGTCCACTCCCTTTCTATGCCCCTGATTCTATTATATTCACCAGTTTATTCTGTTCATCAGATTTTTTTATTCACTTGATTGTTAGATTCACTTGTTGATAGATATGTATTTGTTGTCACTTGGTTGTTCATAATTTTTATCTTTACCTTTTTCTTCCTCTTCTTAGAGAATACCCTTCAGCATTTCATATAATACTGGTTTGGTGGTGATGAACTCCTTTAGTTTTTTCTTGTCTGTGAAACTCTTTATCTGACCTTCAATTCTGAATGATAATTTTGCTGGGTAAAGTAATCTTGGTTGTAGGTTCTTGCCACTCCTGTCTGGCCTGCATAGTTTCTGTTGAGAAATCAGCTGACAATCGTATGGGTGCTCCCTTGTAGGTAATTAACTGTTTTTCTCTTGCTGCTTTTAATATTCTCTCTTTGTCTTTTGCCCTGGGCATTTTAACTATTATGTGTGTTGGTGTGGTCTTCTTTATGGTGTGGTTTTGATGTGGTTGTGAGAGGCAGCAAGTATAGGTGATTACCTATGCCGCCATCTCAGTTTCTGCCAAGTCACCTGTTTTTTGACATAATAATTTCCTTAGACTAAATGTCAAGGAGGCCCTAGCTGGTTTTGCTCAGTGGATAGAGTGTCGGCCTGCTAACTGAAAGGACCCAGGTTCCATTCCGGTCAAGGACACATGCCCAGGTTGTGCGCTCGATCCCCAGTGGGGGACTTGCAGGAGGCAGCTAATCCATGATTCTCTCTCATCATGGATGTTTCTATCTCTCTCTCCCTCTTCCTTCCTCTCTGAAATCAATAAAAATATATTTAAAAAATAAATAAAATAAATGTCAAGGGGTAAAATTGCCGGGTCAAAGAGTATATAAAGAATTTTGAGGTATATAATATGTATTTCTAGATTACCTTACAGAAAGATGGTGCCAGTTAATACCAACAATGTATGCATATGCCCACCCCTTACCTGCTGGGTGTGATTTTTCTAATGACTCTCAAATAATACTCTAGTAGAGAAAGATTATCTTTGGCGTGCTAATTGTTTTCCTTTCTCAATCCTGTCCTTTTCCCACCGGTCATTATTACAGGTGGCCGAAACCGGTTTGGCTCAGTGGATAGAGCGTCAGCCTGCTGACTGAAAGGTCCCAGGTTCGATTCCGGTCAAGGGCATGTACCTGAGTTGCAGGCACATCCCCAGTAGGGGGTGTGCAGGAGGCAGCTGATCGATGTTTCTCTCTCATCGATGTTTCTAACTATCTCTCTCCCTTCCTCTCTGTAAAAAAAAAATTACAGGTGACCAGTTCCCTGATTTTGTCTACTATAGAACTGCATGTATACTTAACCCACTCTGTATTCCAAAATTATGTCTTTTTTAAAAATATTTTTTTATTGATTTCAGAGAAGAAGGGAGAGGGAGAGAAAAATACAAACATCAATGATGAGAGAGAATCACTGATTGGCTGCCTCCTGCATGCCCCACACTGGGGATTGAGCCAGCAACCCAGACATATGCTCTCACTGGGAGTTGAACCATGACCTCCTGGTGCATAAGTTGACGCTCAACCACTGAGCCATGCCGGCCAGACTCCAAAATTATCTTTTTTCTTTTCCTAACTCCCCAACATTAACCAAAATTCTTATTTCGTAAGTGTCTTGTTCTCAGCTTACAAATGAATTCATACTAAAATATTTATTATTGATAACTTAATGTTTGGGAGCGATATACGGTATTTTAAAAGAGGATTCATGTTAACTGAGATGTATGAATTGGTGGTATATAATACCAATGGTGATATTTTAGGTAGTTAGAACTATTTTACCCAGCCCTAGCAGGTTTGGTTCAGTGGATAGAGCATTGGCTTGCAGACTGAAGGGTCCTGGGTTCAATTCCAATCAGGGGCACATGCCCAGTTTGTGGGCTCAATCCCCAGTTGGGAGTGTGTAGGAGACAGCCAATCAGTGATTCTCATTATTAATGTTTCTATCTCTCTCTCCCTTTCCCATCCTCTCTGAAATCAATTAAAAAATATATTTTTTAAAAAGATATTTTACCCAGATTCTGTTGTCATCCCACATAGACTACTATCTGCTTTGTGTACAACATCAGCCCTGCTCTCTCCAGTGTTCCCTAAGCATCTGTGATAAGTGAGTTTACTGTCATCTATCTATTCTCTGCATTTGCGTAACCTGTCAATTACCTTTTCCATTTGGGTTTTCTTCCCTCCATAGTTGTCATCATGATTTTAAAATTTAACTATTATATTTAATTGCATAGGTAACACTTTCAACATCTACCAACGGGTATATAATAAAAAGATTCTTATCTATTCTTTTTCTCTACTTCCCCTCCCAAAAGAATAATCTTGAGTATTCTTCTAGATATTTGGGATATATAAGTAAATACATTGCCATTGTGATTTATTCTCCATGAGGAGATAGCATTATGGAGTCTAATTAGTTATGTTTGAGCCTTACAGACTTATTGTGGAGTTTATCCCAGTTTATGCAGCTTTAGGCACTGGAAATATAATCATACAGGCCTATTTCTATAATTGTGATAGGCTACCTGCTTTATCTGAGAGAGTACAGATCTAGACTACTTGAATTCCTTCTAAGTGCAGGGTTTTTCCCCCTGTAGGAATCAAAGGTAAACAATGAGAATTCTCGTACTAAGAGCCCCAAGCCTGCAGAGATCCTCCAGCCAACTACTAAGCAATTTGATCAGCCCATTGCTGCTTATGAGTATTATGATGCTGGCAATCACTGGTGCAAGGACTGTAATACCATCTGTGGGACCATGTTTGACTTCTTCACCCATATGCACAATAAGAAGCATGCACAGGTAAGTACTCTGCCCTCTGTTATTTCTACTCTCACCCATCTTCTCCTCAAACTTCTATACCCCCATCTACATTACAAAGCTGGCAAATGAAACATTCTCATATGGGCAGGAGCCCCAATATGAAGAGCCAAGAGATACCAGCAAAGGAGACACCATCCCCAGAGCTCAGTCTAGGGGACCTGCCTGTAACTAAACACCATGACAAGTGTAAGTGAGGCTTCAGCCTCTTTTGATTCCTTGAGTACCTGATTATTTGTTTTATTTTATCCATTGCTGGTACTTGCTCTAACATTTGTTTACCTTTTCCACAGGTGATTTCCATTTAAACAGTTGGCAGAGCGGGTGGGGGTGGGAAGCTGGGGGCTTCTGGTCCCCCATGGTGTGTGGGGAGAAAGAAAAAGAAAAGCGGGTCATTGAGTTTTTAGTGCTGTTGTGTGAGCACCTCTGCCTCTTGCAAATAGACATTGGATCCCTACAACAGACCTTGGGCTTCAAAGACCCAGAGTGAGGCCAAGCAAGATGCTGTAAAGCGCACTGACAAGATAACTGTCCCTGCAAAAGGTATGTTTCCTCCCTACCATTTTTTGATTTCCTTATATTCAGCCAAGGAGGTGTCCCTGAACTAAAGTGTTAGGAAGCAGCATAGGGTGAGACAAATACTTTTGATAAAACTTTAGGAATGCCTTCTGCGTGTAAAGCAGTCTACTAAGTCATGAAGAAATACAGAACTGCATAAGACAAGAATGTTCCCTATCCATATGGCCGAAAATCTAACAGATATTAAACATGTAGACCATTTAAAAATATAATTTACTTTGTCACTGGCTTATGCATTAAAATCTTATTTATTTGAAATCCAGATAAAAAAGAACAATAAGGTGCAATAATTTAACTGCCTTTTCAGCTACATAATATTTTTGAAAAGTCATTGTTAAGGGAGTAAAATGAGAAATAGAAAGTTTCTTTATCTTTAAACTTCTCAATTTCATTCCTTCATAAGTAGTCAATGCTGCTACATCCTTTAGATCTGAAGGAGGTAGATGATTTCTGAGTAATATCAATATGACAGATCCTCATACAGATGGTACTAGGCTAACTATCTGGCAGCATAGTTTTTCATTCTCCTAAAATACTTGGTGCTGGTTGGAGTTTGAGGAGAATTGGCAATAGAAAATGAGTCTGGCACAGGAAATTCCTGAATATACTAGTTAATGTTCCCAAGAGGTAGAAGGCATAGATCCTGAGTTCAAGCTTTAGGTTGGAAAGACCATGCCATTGAAATTCATCTAAATACTGCTACTTACTCAAAGTGGGTAAGGTCCTCTATATTAACATTTTACTGCAAAGGGGAAGTGGGATTTCCTTTGGTTGCAGTCATCCTGGGTAGCAATAACTTAGTTTCTTGACTTTCTTCCACTTCCTCCAGGCTCTGAGTTTCTGATTCCCATCACTGGATATTACTGCCTGCTGTGTGAGGAATTTTTGGGGGATTCAATTTCTGGAGAGCAACATGTGAAGGGTCACCAACACAATGAGAAATATAAGGTTGGTTTTTGTACTTGCCTGTGGAGTTTCCCACTTTCTGCAGTAATCCTTTTGCCTTTGTCAAACAAGTTGACATAAAAAAATCATTAACATTTCAAACTCCATATGATCACTAGGAAATTTTCAATTCTAGTGAGAGATGCTGACCTGATAGAACCATCTATATCCTTGAGGAAGATGATGTCTAGGGATTAGTGGGGTCAAGATTGTCTCTCTTATAGTATTTTGACCAGTTGTTGAGCCTTTATCTTTTCTCTTCCCAGAAATATGTGGTTGAAAACCCATTGTATGAGGAGCGGCGGAATCTGGACCACCAAGCTGGCTTGGCTGTGGTCCTAGAGACAGAACGCCGACGTCAGAGTGAGCTAAAGCGCAAACTTACTGAGAAACCAAAGGAAGAGAAAAAAGGAAAAAAGGCAAAGATCCTGAAGGATGTAAAGGAAGATGACAAGGTCTTTGAGGAATTAGAGGACCAACTCTCTGAGGACAGTAACTCCCCTGAAAAGGCTGAAAACAAGAGGAAGGGTAGCATTAAACTACAATTAAAAGAAGAAGTAAAGAAAGAATCACCAGCATCTTCCTCTTTTGGGAAATTCAGCTGGAAGAAGCCAGAAAAAGAGGAGGAAAAAAGTTCAGTGGCCCAAAGTATGCCCAAGGAAGAGACCATGGAAAGCAGTAAGGACAAAGAGGATGGCAAAGCTGAAGCTGGAAAGGCAAAGCCCATCAAAATCAAGCTCTCTGGGAAAACTGTTGTTGCACATACTAGCCCTTGGATGCCTGTTGTGACAACTTCAGCTCAGACTAAGATCCGACCCAACCTGCCTATTCCATCCACAGTGCTCCGTAAGTCAGGGTTAGCCACAGTCAGCAAGCCAGCTCCTCTTAACACCTTTCTATCCATCAAGTCCTCTGGAACCACTGCTAAACCTCTGCCAGTGGTTAAAGAATCTTCATCTGATCTCCTCTTGCCTCCTGATATCATCTCCAAAGCATTTGGAGGGGAAGAAGTGATTCTAAAAGGGTCTCCAGAGGAAAAAATGATGCTGGCTGAAAAGAATGAGCCATCCCATATACCTGAACAGATGCTTCCACCTCCTCCACCACCACCTCCACCCCCACCCCCACCACCCCCAGTGATACCTCATCCAGCTGCAGCTGATCCTTCTGCTCAAGCAAAGTCTGTTTTGGCTCCAGTAAAATCAAACCCAACTGTATCTCATACTCTCAGCCCTGGCTTCCTGGGTCCTAACATTTTGAATCCAGTGTTGCCGGCAGCCATCATAGCCTCAGCACAGCCAACTGCCATTCCTTCTGATGAGACAGCTCCTGGGGTGAGTGAGAGTGACCGGGACCAGACCCTATTCTCTGTGTTAGTGCGTCCACCACCTCCCCTCTCAAGTGTGTTCAGTGAACAAGCCAAAAAATTGGAAAAGCGAAATTCATGCTTAGCCACAGCCAATGCTAAGGACCTGTATGACATATTCTACAGTAGTGGTGGAAAGGGGGGTCCTGAGACTAAGCTGAGTGGTGGTCCATTGGCCAATGGGGAAAATAGCAACTTTTCTAGAGCTGAAAGTTCAGACACCTTTTCCACTTCTACTTTGAACAGCAGTGCATCCCAAGAGGAGTTGCCTCGAGATAGAAGTTTGGTTTCTGCTCCTTCATTTGGAAACCCTAAAAAACCCATTGCAAAAACTCTGGTGTCCCTAGGGAAATGGTCAGCTGTAGACTCAAAAAGCAGAGGCAGCAGCTATGGCTTCCTACAGCCTCTGACAAGATTGTGTCAAAGCAAGCCTTATGAAACTGTTACCGCAAAGACAGACACTTTGGCTTTGTCGACTTCTAGCTCCTTCCAGGGTGGCACTAATAGGGATATATCTCCAGAAGGAAAAATAGAAGTTGATCTGGGAGAGCCAGGGCCACCAGGTGTAGAGCCAACCCCTCGGCTGTCAGATAAACACTGTAAGACCATGGAATCTCAGAAATTGGTAGAAACCCATCTTATGAAATCTGGTAATATGGATGAGGAAAGCCAAGAGCTTCACCAATCTAAGGATTATGGAGAAAGTAAGATAGAGGCAAACACTGATCTAAAAAAAAGAGCAAAGCTCTCTGAGAGGATGGTAGAAAAGGGAATAGGCATCAGTGTTGGCCCCAATAATATAGAGGATTCTAATTTGAATCATAGGAACAGATACATGTGGGAGGGAAAAATAGAACAGCACATATTGCAAATAACTGACAAAAAGATGGAACACTCCAAAAAATTGATGATAGGAAGTGAAACTCAAAGTAAAGTAATGATTGAATTGAGTGCACAGAGTCTCTCTTCCACAAAGGCAAAAATAGACTCATTTCCAACGAAAGCTAGGTCTTTACTCCAGAACCCACAAGACACAACTGTGAAAATTTGCACTCCAGAATTGCTTTTTCAGTCCCCAGCCAGATCAGATACATATATAACAGATTGTGCACAGGAGCAAGGAATTTCAACTGGTAGTGAGTGCCTAGAAAATTCAACTCCAGAATCAACTTCTAGAGCTTCAAGGTACAGAAGTCTCAAATTCAAGAGAGAAAGATCGAAAGATTTTCAGGGTAAATTGATCTGTGAACTGGCTGGTTGGGATGAGAACAAGAAGCCAGAGACTGGGGAGAGCCTGGAGAAACCAGAAGCAGATGCCCTGGAGCTACGAGCTGTCCATCCAGAGTTAAAAGTGACAATAGAGAGCAAGGCCTTAGAAGACTTAGAAGTTACAGACCTGAAAGTAGAAAAGCTTGCTGCCCTCGGGAACCTGGGGGATATGGGTGTTGATTTCTGCAATACTCAAGTAGACCCAGCCCATAGATCCCCAACTGCCCTGACTCAGAAATTGTATGAAGAAAATTCTTTGTCAGCTATAGCATGTAATGTCCCACCTCTCACTGACTTTGAACCAATCCCATCCTTTTCTGAGTTTCCATTAGATTCTCCCAAAACCCCGGTGCTTAACTTTGAAGCAGAGGGTGAACAAACCTCATCTAATCCCAGAAGTGGGAGGATCACTCCTAATATTTTGAAAACTGGACATCCTATAGAAAATGTTGACCTTGGCTTGGGGAGTCTAGAGGGAACACATCAGGCCCTTGACCTGTTAGCAGGAGGAATGATGCCTGAGGAAGTAGAAGGAACTTCTCAATTAGAGAAACAAGATTCACTCTGTGTGGAATCAGAAACAATAAACCCCACAGGCCTTGGGCCATCTCCTTGCCTTCCAGACCTTGTTGACTTTGTCGCACGGACATCTGGAGTTCAGAAAGAGAAGTTATGTTCTCATCTCTCTACACCAGGTGACCCTTTGGAGTGCAGTTCCTTAGAGATGGGACCACTACAGCCAGAAATAGTGAATGCATCCATCACAAGTGTAGCAGTTCCTCAAGTAGATGAAGATAATGAAAACCCTTTGAATTTGGTAAAATCTTTGGCTTCCGGGTCCTCTACAAGGGAGCAGGTAGTTGGAGGCAATATTGTCACTCAGGAAATACTTGCACGAGAAGCTGCAGTTGATGCCATCCAGGACCACAAAGAATCCAGTGTTCACAACTAGTACATATCCAGAGCTACTTGTGGATGAATCAAATTGACTTCTAGAAATCCAGTGCCCAAATGATCCAGGACTATTTGGCTATCTCATCTGGAACCTACACCGTGAGATGCAGTCAGCATCTAAATGTTCATGGAAAAAAAAAAAATATTTACCTCCTTTCCTTTTTTTTCTTTCTCCTTAAGATATCAGACAAATCAATCATAATTTCTATACATATCTGTAAAATATTTTCTGTTAAATTTTTTGCCAATTTATTTTCTCCTACTTTGTCATTAAAATCAAATGTCTATCTGGCTTACCACATAGTGTGCTTTGATTGTATTTTTGCCTTTGACTCTGCCATTTCTGAAATGTCGGGGAGGAGGAAGAACTGACTTTTCCAATTGCTGTGTTGTATCCCCACCCAGTTTTCTGGGCAGTTTGATGGGTCTCTGGGAGAAACACAAGAAAGCCTACAGAAATGGAAAACTGATGAAGGAAGGATTGTTCCTCTGTTAGGCTTCCATTTGAATGGGCCTGCCTTAAGTTTGTTTACTGTTTACTTCCTTGTGGCATGTCAACCCCCATACTTTTCTCATTCTGTTGCTTTTGCTTGAAATGGTCCTACTAACTCACAAACCTGTTTGGAAATGGCCTCAGTAAACGTGGAAGAAAAACTAGTAGGCTAACTTTTGGAAGACGACAAATCGGTAAGGCTTATTCGTAGCTTAGTGCCAGAAGCAGATATGCTTTTGGGGTCACTTTTATTTTCAAAATGGCCTTTGTTTATTGTATTGTGATGCATTAATACTTTGTGTTTAAATTGCATAGCAGTCATTTCTGTTCTGAAGAGGCAGAAGATCTGAAACTTGTTCTGGGATTGGATTTATTCTGTTCCACAACCCATATGTATTCCTTTCTCTACCTCTCCCAAGTTATTTCCACCATAGTGTGATGTTTTGGGTTGTACATTTTGTTCAAAAGATTAAAGAATTTATGAGTTGGCTTGGACAAGTTTAACTTTATTTTTAATGTGTTAATTACTTGGAATAAATTTATTAATCTCATGTTTCTTTCTGGATTTTTGTTTTGAAACTACACACATTTGACCTCCACAGGAAAACTAAAGCAATGAATCTGCACTGCTCTATTTTCTATACTCCCTCCAATTGTTTTTTTTTGGGGGGGGGGGAGGGGAGACTACTTTCTTTATGCAAATTATTGAGATTATAGTCTGTGCTCCAGTGCTGCCTAGATGGGTAGTAAATAGTGCACTGTGGTCTAGTTTTGGCATCTTCCTATTGTTAAGCTTTTTATATAACTTTGTGTTGACTCTCCCTATGCTCCTCTGAGAACTGAGCTTCCCCAAGAACACTCATGTTCTTGCTGAGAGTGCTCTTGGGAATCAGGGAGCTTGGTCCTCTGGTATTCTAACATCTGTTGTCAGCAATCTATAAACTCTCAACAGAGGCTTCAGAGTCTTGTTCTCCCCCAACCTCCCCTCCCCCAACTCTCAAAAATAATGCTAAGTTGCCAATCTGTTTTCTTAAGAATTCTTTTGTCCCTGTTTCCTTGTGTGCAGAGCTGTAGAATCCCAACTTTGAGTTTGGAAGACTATTTGCTTTTTCTAGAGCCTTGACTAATATTTATTTAGAAGTTGTCTTGGCCTCTCTTCATCATGTTGTGGAAAGGGCACAGATTTTAGATTCTTTAATGTTCCTCAGCCAGTTGCCTTGCTGTGATTTGGAACATGTTACTTCACCTCACGATGCTATAGAGGTCCGCCTGCCCTTTAAGATGGAGATTATTATCTCCATCTCAGCACCAAATGTGTAGAGGGTCAGGCCTCCTGAGTAGTTGTTGTTTAAGGCTACTTATTTAGGCTGAAGCCTGCATTCAATGCACTCTTCTGGCCTGGAAACCAGACTGATTCTGAAGGCTAGCTATGCACAGCTAGCTTCAGAGAAAATAAAAGTTTAAAATGCCAGTTGTTACTGATTTTCAGGACTGTTCCCTTAGTAAGTTCCACCATCCTTTGGGGAAAGGTGGGCAAGTTTAGAGAAAGAGTGATGTGGGGTTAATCCTATCCAGAACACATTCCTAACCTCAATTCATCTCAGAGGGAGTCAGAATCTTTTTCCAGGTCAGGAGAGGGCTACTTGAAAAGGGAAGGGGAGAGAAGCAAAATTTAGGAAGGGCAGAACTAATTCAAGTAGCTGGGGCTGGAGTACTTTGAGCAGCTCCTCTTGTACTCTCTTGATAATGTGAAGCTTTATGCTAAAGGCATCTGCCATCCTCAAAGGTTTTCTAGAATAATGCTCCTTATAACAGCTGAAGCAACAGTATTCTTCATATCTGCCTTGAAACCAGCAGAGGGAGAGCTTTTAGGATTCTGTGGTCTGGGCAGGAAGTGTTGCTGGCTTCCTCTAGTCCAGTGGTTCTCAACCTTTCTAATGCCATGACCCTTTAATACAATTCCTCATGTTGTGGTGACCCCCAACCATAAAATTATTTTCGTTGCTACTTCATAACTGCAATTTTGCTACTGTTATGAATCATAATGTAAATATCTGTGTTTTCCGATGGTCTTAGGCGACCCTGCTAGTGGTTCTCAACCTGTGGGTCGCTGTAGAGCCTAAGACCATCAGAAAACACAGATATTTACATTATGATTCATAACAGTAGCAAAATTGCAGTTATGAAGTAGCAACGAAAATAATTTTATGGTTGGGGGTCACCACAACATGAGGAACTGTATTAAAGGGTCATGGCATTAGAAAGGTTGAGATAGTCAGTGGAATCTAGCTTTGAAGCCCATCCAGAGAAGCCATGTAAAAGAAAGGGCAGAACTCATAACCCAGTCACTAGCTCCTAGAGTTGCAGTACCGTCATGGTACCGAATACATTTTTACCTTGGGAGACAAAGGCATAAGCAGGGAGTGGCCCTAATCTTTACGTGTGGCTTATGGAATATAACTTTTAAATTTCTACAAACATCAGAAACATTTTTATTGGATCCTCTCAACTGTGAGAACCATTGATGAGCAGTTAGGTTTAAATTTGGGCAAACACTTAATTTTCACCTAAGTTGTATAAATAACTCCCTAAAAATTTCCCTTGATTCTGTGAATGGAGACCTCTTGCTTTATAAGCCATCTTTCTATTCACAGCTAGCTTCAGGGCACATAATACTTTTAATAACCTTTCTATTAAGTATTCCCACTTTACCTCATGCCACTCCATCTCTTTTAAAAAAGTCTAAAAAGTAAAAAAGTTAGCTAATGTTTTGGTAGCAAAGCATGACAGAACATATGCCCATTTACCAGACTACCAGGTTAAGGGACTGAGGAAGAATGGGGAGAGGTATGTGTGTATTTAGGGTTGGAGTTATAGTAAACAGGCATCCAATGGGGACGTTAAGTATATATATTTTTTAAAGGGTAGAGGTGAGTTCAGAGAGGAAATGACATACAAAGGAAGTGAAGTGGGGTTTTAAAAAGACATCCCTAAAACTTGGTTCTCACTTAAACAAAGCTTACGTACCAAGACCAGGATGAGAATCTAATGAGCAAGATTTTCATTAACAATTTTGGGAGAAAATGGACAAATGAAAATTGGGATTGTGAGCACATTTCTTCTGTGTGCAGTTTAATTTTGCAATAATTATGTAATTTTAAATAAAAAATATGTATACATAACAATATTCATTGATAAGCCAAGCAGTTGAAATTAAAATGAAAATCTTTTGCACTTAAAAAAAAAAAATCACCACCCTGGCTGGGTAGCTCAGTTGGTTAGAGCGTTGTCCTGATTTCAGTCCCCAGTGAGGACATACAAGACTGAACCAGTGGGTACATAGAGAGGTAGAGCAATGAATTGATATTTCTCCCTGCCTTCCTCTCTCTAAAATCAACCAATACATTTATTTATTTTTAATATATTTTATTGATTTTTTACAGAGAGGAAGGGAGAGAGATAGAGAGTTAGAAACATCGATGAGAGAGAAACATTGATCAGCTGCCTCCTGCACACCCCCTACTGGGGATGTGCCCACAACCAGGTACATGCCCTTGACCGGAATCGAACCTGGGACCCTTGAGTCTGCAGGCCGACGCTCTATCCACTGAGCCAAACCAGTTTCGGCTCAACCAATACATTTAAATAAAAAAATCACCACCATCCTGATTTGCCCTCAACCCTTAAACATTTTCAAAAGACCATGTACATTTTCACTGTAGCACTTAATGTGGTTGTAATTTGACATTTATGTGTTTCTTTGATTCATATTGCCTCCTTTCCCCCCAACTAGATTACAAACTCTCCAAAGCAGTCTGTCATTACTTACTGTTTTTTTACCATTGTATTTATAGTGCATAGTTGCCTGGCACAAAAGAGTGTGCAATAAAAGTTCATTAAAAAAGTCAGTGTGGGGCCCTGGCTGGTGTTACTCGATGGTTAGAGCATTGTCCTGTGCACCGAAGGGTTGTGGGCCTGACCCCCGGTTGGGGCATGTACGGGAGGCAACCAATCGATGTTTCTTTCCCATATCTGTTCTCTCCCTCTTCCTTTCCCTTCCTCTTTCTGGAATCAATGAAAACAACAACAACAAAAAACAGTCCTCGGGTGAGGATTTTAAAAAAATGTGGTAATAGTAACTATTTTTTATTAACTGATTGTTAACACTTAGCAATTTATAAGTGAGTAAAAACTATACATTGATTGTATTTGTTGGATGCTTAGTACTCCACAAGCCAGCTATCCTCTTGCGTCTGTCCTGGATCTTTGTATACAAAGCACTGTCTATTACAATGAGTGCATGTCAAGGCTACCAGTGACCCCTTCATTTCAAATAGCATTCTGGAATAGTGGTGCCAGGCCAGCAGGGGGACACACTGGCCCTGAAACTCCTAGAAGAAAAATTTTGGATGGGAAATGGGGGTAAACTGATATTAGAGTTAACAATAAAAGGCTTTGCGGATTCTGATTTTCAGATGATTTTATAGGTATGTTGAAGTTAGTTGGTCAAACTCTAAATCTCTCCGATTTGGCTGAAGGAGTAATTCAACCCTTCATGGCTCAACATCATCTTGTCACCTCATCAAAACTACATCAAGCTGCCAATTTTATTCTGGAAGGAAACAGAAACATTAACCAAAAAAGGTTGCCTTGGGAAGAGGGAAGAGGGATGCTTTCACTTTTTATTTTGTATCTTTTTTTTTGTATCTTTTTTGTTTCAAACATTCTGACCACGAATATTCTATACACAAAACATGTATACACATAAAATATATAATATTTATGTCAGTAAGTGTTTTTTTGGTGCTGTGGAATTATAAACCAGGTTTTTCTTTTTCTGTCTATATACTTTTATGTATTAAAAAATTGTTGTTTTTTAAGTTGTGTGTCTCCCACTCAGTGCATTCCTATCTTTACCCCTCTTGTCAGTTTTCCATCATTACAAACAGGTCTTGCTGCTTTTCCCTCAAGGCTCCCTAGATTCCTCTACTCCCATCAAGGCTGGGCAAAACACACTCTTTAAGAATCTCCATTCTTGATGGAAACCATTTTTTTTCTTCTTACTCTCTTCTGTTCTCTTTCTCTTGCCCTGACGTCTGTTGAGCTGGTTATGTGTTTCCTTTCATGCTGTATAAGCACTTGGATTTATATTACATAAATCAGGATTCCTGTTTTCACAAAGCTTACTTTAATAAAGGTACACTATGTACCACAAAGTCTTCGTTGCATGCAAAAAGATAAGATAACTCATGTCCAGATGTATTGGTTGAAAGTTTTACTGGCTTTTCCTTCTACTTGTTGAGTATCAGGCAAGAAAGGAGTTTTGTAGAAAATAAGGGAAATGAGCATGCTTAATGGAAGTGAATGAGCAGGGTAAACATGGAGTCAGAGTTAAATAATGGTAGAGGATGTAGAGAAAGATAGCAAAGAGATAAAACCAACCATATTAAGGTATTATTTTTCTTTTATCTCTCTTCTACTTTGCCCATGTTAAAGTTCCGTCCAGCCCTCCTATAGCATACCTACATAAGGATAAATTATGATGACATTTACTGCCCCTTCACCTACCTATCCTCCTTTCTTTTCAGGAGTAATTGCAGAAGTATTCAGATTTCCAGAAGGAAGGACTGCAGAAGACATCTCTACACCAGCGATAGAAGCCACAGGTACCACAGAAATGATGAGTGTCCTTGGGCAGTCACCTCTAGGGTCTAACGTCCAGAAGGTGGGTATGGCTGCCGGGGCAGGAGTGGGTTGTGGAGGAGGTCCTATCATTTTAGCTACCACTAAATGGTGAATTGGGTGAGAAAATATGTATGTACTAGAGGCTCAGTGCACAAAATCTGTGCACTTGGGGGGGGTGTCCCTCAGCCCTGCCTGTGCCCTCTCACAGTCTGGGAGCCCTTGGGGGATATCTGATTGCTGCAGAGGTGGGAGAGGCTCCCGCTACCACTGGTGTGCTCACCAGCCGTGAGCCTGGCTCCTGTGTCGAGCATCTGCCCCCTGGTGGTCAGTGCACGTCATAATGATCAGTCCTTCAGCCGTTTGGTTGATTTGCATATTAGCCTTTTATTATATAGGATGTCAGTAGAAGAGGAACAAAATGAAGAGAGGCATAGGAGAGAGATGTTTTAAACTTGCCATTCCTCATCTCAAATCTTCTAACTTTCATCAATCATTTTGCGCCATAATACTTATGTTAAAGGTGTGGAATTTAGACCTTCTCAGGCCTCCTGGGTCCAAATGTTCCCAGCAAGGAGAACAACTCATATCTTGATTTCAGCCTTCTTTACTGGTCCATACAAGAATCAAGGTAAAAAATTGGTATATCCTTAGAGGATGAGTATGAGTAGACAAATGGGGGGCTCAAGGAAAGGCATACAATCACAAAGGGGGTGTTTGAATAATCCTTAAACTTCAGATTTCAGGACAGCTGTTAACCAGTTTCCGTTCAGTTTTACTATCTCTCCTACATACATTGAAACATCTGGTACACAGAAGCAGGCAGCATGATTTCAAAATACCAAGGAAATACCTTACTCTCTCCATTTAAATTGCCAGTGGCTTCTTCTTTTGTGCTTTGGGACTGTAGGCTTAGGAATACAGTGAAGATGAGAACCAGAACCAAATAAAATTTAGCTGAGCTTTAAGTCCTTTAAACTCTTGCTTCATTTAAGTCTGAGCTTCCCCTGCTCCAGATTTACCCTTAAAAATATTAGCCTAGCCCTGACCGGTTTGGCTCAGTGGATAGAGCGTCAGCCTGCAGACTGTGGGGTCCCAGGTTCGATTCCAGTCAAGGGCATGTACCTTGGTTGCGGGCACATCCCCGATAGGGGGTGTGCGGGAGGCAGCTGATCAATGTTTCCCTCTCATCGATGTTTCTGGTTCTCTATCCCTCTCCCTTTCTCTGTAAAAAAATCAATAAAATATATTTTTTTAAAATAAAAATATTAGCCTAGTTTTGTTCCCTATATATAATTCCAGGCACTTTCAGTGTCTTTGGAAGTCTAATTTTTGTCCAAATAAATACATGATTTGGGTAACTTTTGGGAATACTCATAACATTACAAATATTTTAAAATGTACAAACAAAGGCATCAATAGAATAAGAAGTAAAGGGTAAGAAGTATCTTGGGACCTCTTGCTGCTGAGTTCAATTAAGGGCTACTCATTCCTAAAGCATGACCCTGATGAAGCAATGGAAAGCAGTCTAGTGCCAGGCTGCCAGCACTTTGTCACCACCACTTTCCCTTGCTCCAGTCCAAGATATGCTTCTCATCAGCTACCACATTCCTCGGGACAGGGGCAATCTAGGGAATTGATCACAGCTTTCATTCCTCACTATAACTCACCTATTAACCAGTCCCTGATTTGCTGCTTAGACCTCCATTTTCCAGTTGTATCTGAAGTCCTCTTTTAAGAGGTGCTGACCTGGGGGATGGGCAGGAAGAAAGGGAACATTTGTTAGAATGTTTTTCCCTTTGGGTTTCTTAAAAAAAAAAAAAAAAAAAGATAGTTTTTATTGATTTCAGAGAGAGGAAGGAACATCAATGATGAGAGAGAATCATCAATCAATTGCCTCCTGCACGCCTCCTACTGGGGATTGAGCCCACAACCCAGGCATGTGTCCTGACCAGGAATTGAATCGTGACTTCCTGGATCATAGGTCAATGCTCAACCACTAAACCACACCAGCCAGGCAGTAACAACTTTTTAAAAATAAAATGTTAAAGTATAAGGTGCATATGAAAAACCCCAAAAGTACACATATCACAAGTGTTGTTCTCAATACTTTTCACAAAGAAAACAAACCTGGATAACCAAACACTCAAATAAAAAAAAAAGAATATGACCAATACCCTTAAAGCCCCTCCCATATCCTCTACCAGTCACTACTTTCCCAAAATGTAACCACTATACCAACTGCTATCTCAAGTGTTATTTTGCTTTTTGATGGAGATGAAATTCACATAACATAAAATTAACCATTTTAAGGTTAATAATTCAGTGGCATTTAATATATTCACAGTTTTGTTCCATCATCACTTTGGTCTATTCTCATAACCCCAAAATAAAACCTGTGCCCATTAAGCAGTTAGTTTCCAATCCTATCCCCTCACAGTTCCTGGCAATCACCCGTCTGCTTTTTGTTTCTATGTATTTAAATATTTTGGATATCTGTAATAATAAAAGTGTAATATGCTAATTAGACCAGATGACCTTCTGGATGAAGCCAGGGCTGCCACGGAAGCCCCAGTCCTGGGTGCCAGAGGGAAGCTGGTGCCAGCAGCTGGGGGAAGGAAGGCCTACTTTTGCATGAATTTCGTGCATCGGGCCTCTAGTTTCATATAAATGGAGTCATACAATATGTGATCTGGTCTGTCTGGCTTCTTTAACATACCATAATGTTTTTGAGGCTTATACTTGTAGCATGTATCAGTATTGCATTACTTTTTATGGCTGAATCTTCTATTTTATGTGTATACTACAATTTGTTTATCCATTCATTCATTATTAGACATTTGGGTTGTTTGCACCTTTTGCCTATTGCCAATAGTACTGCTATGAGCATCCATGCATAGGTATTTGTTTGAATACTTAGAAGTGAAATTCATGAGTCATATGGTTATTTTGTGTTTTAACTTTTTGAGGAACTGCCTGTTTCCCATAGCACCTGAATCGTTTTATATCCCTCCCAGCAGTGTATGATGGTTCCAGTTTTCCACATCCATAATACTTGTTAATTTTCTTCTTTAATACAGTGTAGGCACCCTAGTATTCCACTGTGGTTTTGCTTTACAGTTCTCTGATGACTAATGATATTGAGCAACTTTTCATGTGCTTGTGGCCATCTATCTCTTTGGAGAAATATCCAGGCAAGTCCTTTGCCCATTTTTAAATTGGGTTGTTTGTCTTTTTATTGTAGAACTAGAGGCCTGGTGCACAAATTCGTGCACCATTGGGGTCCCTTGGCCTGGCCTGTGGAATCAGTCCAAAATTGGCTCTCTGACATCCCCTGAGAGGTCCCGAATTGCGGAGAGGGCACAGGCCAGGCTGAAGGACCCCACCAGTGCATGATTGGGGCTGGGGAAGGATCCAGGAAGTTAGCTAGACCATGGGAGGGTTCCAGGGCGTGTCTGGCCTGTCTTGCTCAGTCCCAATCAGCTGGACCCCAGCAGCAAGCTAACCTATTGGTCTGAGTGTCTGCCCACTGGTGGTCAGTGCACTTTATAGCGACTGGTTGACCAGTTGACTGTCTGCCCCTTGGTGGTTGGTGCATGTCATAGCGAGCAGTTGAGCAGCCTTAGCATATTACATCTTGATTGGTTGAATGGCCAACTGGACGACTGGACACTTAGCATATTAAGCTTTTATTATATAGGATTAGAGGCCCGGTGCATTAAAGTTGTGCACTGGGGGGGGTGTCCCTCAGCCCAGCCTGCACCCTCTCCAATCTGGGACCCCTCGGGGGATGTCCGACTACCAGTTTAAATTTCATGTGAATTTGAAGATTGGCTTTTCTATTTCTGCAAACCAGCAGTCAGACATCCCTCTCACAATCCAGGACTGCTGCCTCCTAACCACTTGTCTGCCTGCCTGCTGGCCTGCCTGATTGCCCCTAACTGCTTCTGCCTGCGGGCCTGGTCGCCCCTAACTGTCCTCCCCTGCCGGCCATCTTGTGGCGACGTGAGGGCGTCATGCGAGGGCGTGAGGGCCACCTAGGCTTTTATTAGTATAGATTATAAGGGTTCTTTATATATTCTGGTTACTACCCCTTTATCAGATATATGGTCAACAAATATTTTCTCCCAATATAGGCTCCATTTTCACTTTTTAAAAAAGTTGATTTTAGAAAGAGGGAGGGAGGGGGGAAGGGAAGAAAGAGAGAGAGAGAGAGAAACTGTGAGAAAGAAGCATCGATGAGTTGCCTCCTACATATGCCCAGACCAGGGATCTAACCCAAAACCTCGGTATATGCCCTGACTGGGAATCAAACCCATCACCCTTTGGTGTACCAGATTACACTCCAACCAACTGAGCCACACTAACCAGGGCTTCACTTTTTTTTTTAAATCCTCACCTGAGGATATTTTTTCCATTGATTTTTAGAGAGAGGAAAAGTCAGAGAGAAATACATCAATTGGTTGCCTCCTGCATGAGCCCTGACCAGGGCCTGGGCCGGAGAGGAGCCTGCAACTGAAATACATGCCCTTGATCAGACTCGAACCCAGGACCCTTTGGTCCACAGGCTGACACTCTATCCACTGAGCCAAACCGGCTAGAGTAGGGCTCCACTTTTATATTATATATATATGTTTTAAATATATTTTTTAATTGATTTCAGAGAGGGAGGGAGAGGGAGAAAGGAAAACATCAGTGCTAAGAGAGAATCATTGATTGGTTCCCTCCTACATGTCCCACCCTGGGAATCGAGCCCACAAACCAGGCATATGCCCTGATTGGAATCAAACAGTGACCTACTAGTTCATAGGTCGATGCTCAACCACAGCAACACCAGCCAAGCAGAGCTTCACTTTTTTGATAATGTACTTTGATGCACAAAAGATCTTAATTTTGATGAAGTTCAATTTATCTATTTTTTGTTTGTGGTTTTGGTGTAATATCTAAGAATCCATTACCAAATCCAAGGTCATAAAGAGTTACCCTATGTTTTCTTCTAAGAGTTTAATAGTTTTAGCTCTTATATTTAGGTTGTTGATTCATTCTTAGTTCATTTTTGTATATAGTATAGGGCCCAACTAAATTCTTTTACATGTAGATATCCAGTTATTTCAGCACTATTTTTTGAAGAGACTGTCTTTCTTCATTGATTGGATTTGGCACCCTTGTTGGAAATCAGATGGCCATAGGTATATGGGTTTATTTCTGGACTTCCAATTCTATTTCATTGGTTTATATATTTGTCCTTATGTTAGTATCACTGTTTAGATTACTGTAGCTTTCTTTGTACTAAGTTTTAAAATGGAGAAGTTTGAAATTGATTACTTTTTGAAGATTGTTTTTCTATTTGAGCCCCCTTGAAATTTCATGTGAATTTGAAGATTGGCTTTTCTATTTCTGCAAAACAGGGCCAATGGAATTTGGATAGGGGTTGCCTTGACTCTAGATCACGTTGAATAGTAGAGCCATTCTAACAATATTAAGTCTTCCAATCCATGAACATGGTATGCTTTTCCATTTACTTAGGTCTTCTTTAAAATCTTTCAGCAGACAGTTGACCTTTGAACAATGTGGGAGTTAGGGGTGCCAACCACCCATACAGTCAAAAAATCTGCGTGTAACTTAAGTCAGACCTTCTCATATGCATATTCTCAACCTCTGATTGAAAATATAGTTGACCCTTGAATGCAGGTTTGAGTTGCCCAGGTCCGCTTACATGTGGATTTTTTAATGGATCAACTTATTTTGTAGTTTTTCTGTATGTGTATTTTTATTCCTGTATATTTTTATTTTTTAATTCTTTAATATATTATTTTATTGATTTCAGAGTGGAAGGGGGAGAGACAGAAACATCAGTGATGAGAGAGAATCATAGATCAGCTACCTCTCACACATCCCATACTGGGGACCGAGCTCTGTATGCCCTGACCGCCCAGGAATTGAATCCTGACCTCCTGGTTCATAAGTCAATGGTCAACCAATGAGCCACACTGCTGGGCACTTTTCCTGTATATTTTTATTTTTATTCCTATATATTTTAGGTTAAATTTATTCCTATATTTTATTATTTTGTATGCTGTTATAAATTGAAGTGTTTCTTAATTTCCTTTCAAATTATTCATTGCAGGTATATAGAAACATAACTGACTTTTAAGTGTTGATCTTATAACCCTGTAACTTTGCTGAAAGTGTTAATTTGTTCTGGTGTAATTGTTTTCATTCTTTGGGAATTTTTTATATTCATAGGGTCATGTCATTTGGGTATAGGAAGTTTTACTTCTTTTCCTATTTGGATACCTTTTTTTTTTTTTTCTTACCTAATTTCTTTAGTTAGAACATCCACTACAATACTGAAAAGCAGTGGTAAAAGTGGCATCCTTAGTCTTGTCCCTAATCTTAGGGGTAAAACTTTTAGTCTTTACCCTTATGATGTTAGATGTAGGTTTTTCATAAATGCCCTTTATCATATTGAAGGAGTTTCTATATTTTTCTATATTTTAAAAGTTATTTCCTTAATGGTTACCATGAGGATTACAATTAACATAATAAGTTTATAACAATCCAGTTTGAATTGATACCTATTTAGCTTTGAAAGTATACAAAAAATCTACTCCTATATAGCTCTGTCTCTCTCCTTATGTTGTTTTTGTTACAAATTACATCTTCGTACATTATGTGCCAATTAACATAGAATTATAATTATTGTTTAAGCATTTGTTTTTTAAATCATAGGAAATAAAAAGAGGAGTTACAAACTAAATATATAATAATATTGACATTTATATTTACCTATGTGGTTACCTTTAACACATTTAAAATTTTTCTTTGTATGGCTTTGAGTTATTGTCTAGTGTCCTTTTTATTTCAGGCTAGAGGACTCCCTTTATCATTTTTGGTAAGTCTGGTCTACTAGCAATGAACTCACTCAGCTTTTGTTTCTTTGAAAAGGTCTTAATTTCCCCCTTTGTTTTGAAGGATAGTTTGGTTGAATATAGGATTCTTGGTTGAAAGTTCTTTTCTTTTAACAGTTTAAATATGCTACCTGACTACCTTTTGGCCTCCATGGCTTTTGATAAGAAATAAGTTGTTAATCTTATTGAAATTCTCTTTAATGATAAGTCACTTCTCTTGCTCTGCTTTCAAGATTCTCTTTATCTTTTGGCAGTTTGATTATAATGTTTCTTGGTGTACATCTCTTTGAATTTGGACTACTTTGAGTTTGTTGTACTTTTTTAATGTGTAAATTCATGTCTTTCATCGAATTTGGGGATTTTTCAGCCATTAAAAAAATTTATACTTTCTGCCTCTTTCTCTCTCTACTCCTTCTGGGATTTTTGTAATGTTTATCTTGGTCTGCTTGGCAGTGTCTTATGGTTCCCTTTGCTCTATTCATTTTCTTTAAAAAAAAATTCTTTTAATCCTTACCCAAGGATATTTTTCCACTGATTTTGAGAGAGAGAGAGAGAAACATTGATGTGAGAGAGACACATCGATTGGTTACCTCCTGCACACACTCTGACAGGGAATTGAACTTTGACTCTTCCAAGTGCAGGCTGATTGACACTCCAGCCACTGAGCCACACTGGCCAGGGCCTGTTCATTTTCTGTGTTCTTTTTTCTTTCTGCTTCTCAGACAATAATTTCAATAGTTATATCTTCAAGTTTACTCATTTTTTTCCCCTTCGGCCAGGTTGAATCTGCTATTGAACCTCTGTAGTGAGTTTTTTATTTCAGCTACTGTACTTTTTAGCTGTAGAATTTTTATTTGGTTCTTTTTATAATTTATATCTATTTATTTATATTCCCTATTTGTTCATTTTCCTGGTTCCCTTTAGTTTTATGTCCATTGTTTTCCTTATTCTGAGTATATTTCGGACAATTGATTTAAAATATTTGTCTAGTGAATCCAATATTTGGGATCCCTTGGTGATGGTTTCTATAAATTTCTTTTACACCTGTGAATGAACCATATTTTTTCTATTTTATTTATTTTTTTAAATAAGTCTTTATTGTGAAGATTATTACAATTGTTCCTCCTTTTCCCCCCATAGCTCCCCTCCACCTGGTTCCCACCCCATCCTCTGTCCTTACCCCCCGCCACACTGTCCTCATCCATAGGTGTACGATTTTTGTCCAGTCTCTTCCCGCACCCCCACACCCCTTTCCCCCCTGAGGATTGTCAGTGCACTCCCTTTTTATGCCCCTGATTCTATTATATTCACCAGATTATTCTGTTCATCAGATTTTTATTCACTTGATTTTTAGATTCACTTGTTGATAGATATGTATTTGTTGTCATAATTTTTATCTTTACCTTTTTCTTCTTCTTCCTCTTCTTAAAGAATACCTTTCAGCATTTCATATAATACTGGTTTGGCGGTGATGAACTCCTTTAGCTTTTTCTTATCTATGAAGCTCTTTTTTTTCCTATGTTGTTGTTGTTATTATTATTATTATTATTATTATTATTTTACATATGTGTCCTTATTCCCCCATTACCCCCCCCCCAAAAAAAAACAACTCTTTATTTGCCCTTCAATTGTATGGGTGCTCCCTTGTAGGTAACTAACTGTTTTTCTCTTGCTGCTTTTAATATTCTCTCTTTGTCTTTTGCTCTTGGCATTTTAATTATGATGTGTCTTGGTGTGGTCCTCTTTGGATTCCTTTTGTTTGGGGTTCTGTGTGCTTCCTGGACTTGTAAGTCTATTTCTTTCACCAGGTGGGGGAAGTTTTCTGTCATTATTTCTTCAAATAGGTTTTCAGTACCTTGCTCTCTCTCTTCTTCTGGCACCCCCATAATTCGGATGTTGGTATGCTTGAAGTTGTCCCAGAGGCTCCTTACACTGTCATCATATTTTTGGATTCTTTTTGCTTTTCTGGTTGGGTGTTTTTTGCTTCTTTATATTCCAAATCTTTGACTTGATTCTTGTGATCCTCTAGTCTGCTGTTGGATCTCTGTATATTATTTTTTATTTCAGTCAGTGTGTGCTTAATTTCTAGTTGGTCCTTTTTCATATCCTTGAGGATCTTGCTAAATTTATCAGCCTTTTCTAGAAAATTCTTGAAAAACCTTAGAACCGTGGTTTTGAACTCTACATCCAGTCGTTTGCTTTCCTCCATTTCTTTCATTTGTGACCTGTTTCTTTGTCTCCACATTTTGGCTGCTTCCCTGAGTTGATGGAGGCTTTGTGTGCTAGGTGTCCTATAGGGCCCAGTGGCTCAGCCTCCCCAGTTAACTGAGGTGGACACTCTTGGTGCACCCCTTTGTGGGCTGTGTGGACAGTCCTGTTGTAATTAAGCCTTGATTGTTGTTTGTATCACTGGGAGGAATTGACCTCCAGGCCAATTGGCTGTGAGGATCAGTTGTGTCTGCAATGGGAGAACTTCTGTGCTGGAGACACCCTTATGAGACAAGAGTGTGTCCCTTATGGATCTGAGGAGCTATAATCTGGATGGTCCCACTCTGACCTCTGGGTACACTGGCTCTTGGGTCTCCAAGGAGGTGCTAATTTAGCCTCTGCCTGAGGCCACCCAGCAGGAGCTATGGAGAGATCTGCAGATTCCTCTTCTTTGTTTGGGTTTTGGAGGTGCCCAGCTGAGGCCCAGCTGTGAATCAGTGCAAGCTGCTGTGGGGCCTTGGGCCTTCTTTTGGATGTTCTGGGTCTCACTGACTTAGCTGCAGTTTCTTAGGTAAGATTAGAATTCAAAGAACCAGGCTATTCATATGCAAAAGCCTCTGCGCTCAGCTTGGATGGGACCAAGCAAACAACAATGGCTTCGTGGGGCGGGATCTCAGGGCAGAGCACACAGCAATGGCTTCCTGCCCTGCCCTAAGAGGCCCCTGAGTCTCAGTATCCTGTGGTAATCTCTGCAAGCACCTCTGAAAGAAAGCCGCCCTTGAGTTTCACCTGCTGCCAGACAGTCCAGTTTTTCTCCTTAGGAGTCTGGGTCCCCAGAGTCTTGCCTGGAACTGGAGTTCAGAGCAGTTGGGAGCTTTTGTCTCCCTCCCAATTGAGAAAGCCAGCTGTATACTCAGTTGCCAGCCCTCCCCGCGCACGCACCTCCCTCTCCGTGCACGTGCCTCCGTACCTCTGCCTTCCACAGCTCCTGTGAGTCTCAGTGTACTTTTCTCTTTCCTTCTAGTTGTAGAATTTCCACTCAGCCAGCCTTCCTGTGGTTCTGGATGTTGTCCGTTTTGTCTTTTAGTTGTAGTTTTGAAATTGTTGTGCGAGGCAGCAGTTTAGGTGTTTACCTATGCTGCCATCTTGGTTTCTCCTCCATATTTTTTCTATTTTAAACTTGTGACTTTTTGTTTAAAATTTTTAATATTATATCTCAGTCTGGGAATCAGATCCCTCCTCTCAGTTTGCTGTTGTTGATTATTGAAGGCTGTAATCATTCATTTATTGACTTTCCCAAACTATTTTTGCTAAGACTATGTCACTGAAATCTCTGTTCCATTATCTTAGCAGTCAGTCAGTGACCTGACAGAGATTTCCTTAAATGTTTGGAGTGAAAAAAACACACAACAACAACAGGAAAAGAAACAACACATACCAAAAATCATCTCTCCTGGTTTTTGCAGATTGGCTCTGAACTGGAGCAATATTTCAATGCTAAGTCAATTTACCTAAAATGCGGCCTTAGCCTTTAACTCTTGGTTTCATGGATCACAAAGATCAGCCAAAGGTACAAGCCTAGAGTCCTCTCAAGTCTCTTCTGAACGTGCATCGGTTCTTGGGCATACATTTTGCTTGCCAGATTTCCCCATAGCCCTTCCAAGTCCTTATTTTCTCATGTGTCTTCCTCCTCAGTCTCTTACTTTCTAGGCTTTTAGATCTGTCTACATTTTTTTGTCCATTCACTGTCCCTTCCTCTAGGCAGCCACAAATAGTATATATCTTTATATGCTTTCAGAAGATGCTACTTGGAAAGCTGCTCCAGCCTGAGAAGGGCAAAACAGATATCAACCTCAGCACAGGTTCCTCAGGGAGCCACTAGACAGGGCAAAATTCTCAGCCGCAAACTTTTGAGAACAAGGTGCATATTGCCTACCCTGGCACCAGTAAACCATACCAGAAATGTGGCTGTTGTCCCCATGGCTGGCATCAAGCTCTGGGAGTAGGGGGTGGTAGACAGATAAGTACAAATACCACAGCGCTTTCTAACTGAAGTTTAGCTACTGCTTTTTTCATTAAGCACACCACTGGTTGCACTCCATTGTAGTTTTTTTTAAATTAGATTACAGAGTTCTAAACAGGTTGATTATCAGTTTTTGCCAGCTTAATGATGTTTCAGTGGAGGAACTGATTCTTGAAGCTCTCTAATTTGCCATTTCTGTGACATCATACTATGTTTAACTTTTTGAGGAACCTGTCAGATTGTTTTCCACACAAGTTGTACCACTTCACTTTCCTACCAGAAATGTGTTTCATTTTCTCTACAGTTTTCCCAGTACTTGTTGTTTTCTGTTTTTCTTTTTTTCATATAGCCATCCTTGTGGGTATGAAGTGGTATCTCCTTATGGTTTTGATTTGTATTTCTTCTAATGATGTCATGCATCTTTTTATGTGTTTATTGCCCATTTGTTTATCTTTTTTGGAGAACTACCAAATCCTTTACCCATTTTTAATTGTATTACTTATCTAAGATCCATTTCTTAGATCCATATTATTTTATAGTCTTTTTCCTTTTTAAAATATTTTTTATTGATTTCAAAGAGGAAGGGAGAGGGAGAGAGAGAGAAATATCAATGATGAGAGAGAATCATTGATTGGCTGCCTCCTGCATGCCCTACACAGGGAATCTAGCCCGCAACCCAGGAATATGCCCTGACTGAGAATTGAACTGTGACCACCTGGTTCATAGGTCAACGCTCAACCACTGAGCCACGCCAGCTGGGTTATGGTCTTTTTTCTTAAAGGTTATTCTGAAAATCATGCATTAAGAAAATATGTATGTTTTAAAAAAGAAAATATATATACAAAGCTATCTACAGTGTCAGAACTTCACACAAAATGATGTAATGCTAAAATACAAGGAGTACTACTACCTGTGTAAAAGTGCATACTGTATTAGAGTGTTTTGGTTGTAACAGAAATCTAACTGGAGCAAGCTTAAGACAAAAATGGGTAGAGGTTAATTTACGCCTTGGTGACCAACTCATGTGGCTCAGGAGGTCATGGTTCGATTCCCGGTCAGGGCACATGCCCAGATTGTGGGCTTGATCCCCAGTAAGGAGCATGCAGGAGGCAGCCGATCATTGATCCTTATCATTGATGTTTCTATCTGTCTCTCCCTCTCCCTTTCTCTCTGAAATCAATAAAATATATATATATATTTTAAAGGATTTAAAAAATTTATGCCGTGGTAACTGAGAAATTGAGGTAGAGTTAGTTAGATTCAGGAAGTTAGAGATATCATCAGGACTCTCTTTATTTCCTCAGCTCTGCTTGGCCTCATTTTCTCTCCACTCAGGGGCAAGATAGCCCTACAGTCTCAAGCTACCAAGGTCCTTATAGGCTTCACTCTAGAAAATGAGAGTGTATCTTTCCTTATAACACTAAAAAGTCTCAGGGAGGATGTTGATTATTGTGACTTGGGCCACATTTCTGTTTCTGAACAATTACTGTGGCTAGGTAGATGAAGTACTCAGACCAGGCCCTGGTCATAAGCTTACCATGGGAAGGCAGAGTCTATCTACTGAACAATCTAGACTAAGTTGAATTAATGTGGAATGGGGGGAGATGAAGTTCTCCAAAAAAATGCTTCTAAGTAGAAAATAAAATGTCACCTATAGAGCTACAAAGATTCAGTGCCTTCTTGTAGCCAATCTCTTTGTGGCTGCTTATCAAGAGATGAGTGCTCAAGTTCTTGTCCCTACTGAGATACTGGTAATTGCTATACTTTTTTGTGTGTGTAATGGTTGGGGTGGGGTACTTGTAAGAGATTAGAAATAAAGATCTTATAGCTCTTTCTGTTCCAAAAGTTCAGAAGAGAAAAGGTTCAAACATTTTGGAGTTGGCAAGAGGCTGGAAATTGACTCCTGATTCTGTGACCTTGAGCTTCATGAAGAAACTGAAAAACTATATAAAGGTAAGCATTTGTACTTGCCTTAATTAATCAGATTAAATTAAGTTCCATTAACATAGTCTCATGACCTGGAAGGACTCTTCTTTTGGTTGTGGAGGTGATGATGGTGGTGAGGACTATCCTATATAATATCCTATATAATAAGTAGGTAATATGCAAATTTACCATCACTCCAACACTCAAGATGGCCACTCCCATGTGGTCAAAGATGGCCGCCCCCATGTGGACACAAGATGGCCACCATAAGATGGTCAGCAGGAGAGGGAAGTTGTGGGTGATGAGGCTAGCAGGGAGGGCAGTTGTAGGTGATCAGGCCAGCAGGGGAGGGCAGTTGGGGGCAATCAGGCCTGCATGAGAGG
Organism: Corynorhinus townsendii; assembly: GCA_026230045.1. Lineage (NCBI taxonomy): Eukaryota > Metazoa > Chordata > Mammalia > Chiroptera > Vespertilionidae > Corynorhinus > Corynorhinus townsendii. Next base: position 88,500,187 of record JAPDVU010000004.1, read on the forward strand.
GCATTTAGGGGTGACTAGGCTGGCAGGGTAGGGTAGTTAGGGGCAACGGGCCAGCAAGGGAGCAGTTAGGTGTCAATCAGGCTGGCAGGGGAGTGGTTAGGGGGTGATCAGGCTGGCAGACAGAAGCAGTTAGGGGCAATCAGGCAGGCGGGCAGGCGAGCAGTTGGGAGCCAGCAGTCCTGGATTGTGAGAGGGATGTCCCACTGGGATTGGGCCTAACCGGGCAGTTGGACATCCCTCAAGGGGTCCCAGATTGGAGAGGGTGCAGGCTTGGCTGAGGGACAACCCCCCCATGCACGAATTTCGTGCACTGGGCCTCTAGTTCTTGTATATTGTAAAAAAAATCATCCACAAGACCTTAATAAGAAGATGGGGATATTGCTGGTAGGGCATTGTCACCCTTTATAAGCAAGCTGACCACCAAATCTCACCTCTCTTTTTTTTCTTCTCAGTTTCCAGCATATGGATAGATTTTTCATGCTACAGATTATTTATAGATAGTTATTTTTATACTAGAGGCCTGGTGCACAAATTTGTGCTTGGGTGGGGTCCCTCAACCTGGCCATCAATTGGGGCCAATCGGGGCCATCTTGCCCGGTCCCTATCGGGGCCAGCCGGCTGAGGGGAGGGACCATGGAGGTGGCTGGCCACAGGAGGTTGGCTGTGGGTGTGCACCGACCAACAGGGGGCAGCTCCTGCATTGAGCATCTGCCCCCTGGTGGTCAGTGCACGTCATAGCTACTGGCCAGTTGTCCAGTTATTTGGTCATAAAGGTCACTTAGGCTTTTATACACACACACGCACACACACACATACATACACACTAGAGGTCTGGTGCACGACATTCATGCACTTGGGGGGAGGGAGGGGTCCCTTAGCCCAGCCTGTGCCCTCTCGCAGTCTGGGACCCCTTGGGGGATGTCCTTAGCGCTGCCATGGAGGCGGAAGAAGCTCCCGCTGCCTCTACTGTGCTTGCCAGCCATGAGCCCAGTTTGTGGTTGAGAGGCGCTCCCCCTGTGGGAGCGCACTGACCACCAGGGGGCAGCTCCTGCATTGAGTGTCTGCCCCCTGGTGGTCAGTGCACATCATAGCAGTTGTTCAGCTGTTCCGTCGATTTGCATATTAGCCTTTTATTATATAAATACTTTTAGATAATATATATAGATACTTTTAGATCTTTGCATGGAAAACACTTTTTATTTTATTTTTTTATTGTCTAAAGTTTTACATATGTCTCCTTTTTCCCTGATTGAAACCACCCCCCAGACATTCCCACTCTGGGCAAGCCCCCACCACCCCAGTGTCTGTGTCCATTGGTTATGCTAATATGCATGCATACAAGTCCTTCAGTTGATCTCTTAAAACTCCCACCTCCCCTGCCATTTCTTTTTTGTTTTTGTTTGTTTGTTTGTTTTGTTTTTAAATTTAATAAATCTTTATTGTTCAGATTACAATTGTTCCTCTTTTTTCCTCCCACAGCTCCCCTTCACCAGGTTGCTACCCCACCCTCTGCCCTTATCTCCCTCCCACTGTCCTGATCCATAGGTGTACGCTTTTTGTCCAGTCTCTTCCTGCACCCCCCCACTCCCCTTTTCCCCCAAGAATTGTCAGTCCACTCCCTTTCTATGCCCCGAATTCTATTATATTCACCAGTTAATACTGTTCATCAAATTTTTTATTCCCTTGGTTTTTAGATTCACTTGTTGATATGTATTTGTTATTTGTAATTTTTATCTTTATCTTTTTCTTCTTCTTCCTCTTCTTAAAGAATACCTTTCAGCATTTCATATAATTCTGGTTTGGTGGTGATGAACTCCTTTAGCTTTTCCTTATCTGTGAAGCTCTTTATCTGACCTTCAATTCTGAATGATAGCTTTGCTGGGTAGAGTAATCTTGGTTGTAGTTTCTTGCTATACATCATTTTGAATATTTCTTGCCATTCCCGTCTGGCCTGCATAGTTTCTGTTGAGAAATCAGCTGACAGTCATATGGGTGCTCCCTTGTAGGATTGCTGCTTTTAATATTCTTTGTCTTTTGCTCTTGGCACTTTAATTATGATGTGTCTTGGTGTGGTCCTCTTTGGATTCCTTTTGTTTGTGGTTCTCTGCGCTTCCTGGACTTGTAAGTCTATTTCTTTCACCAGGTGGGGGAAGTTTTCTGTCACTATTTCTTCAAATAGGTTTTCAGTATCTTGCTCTCTCTCTTCTTCTGGGACCCCCATAATTCTGATGTTGGTACCCTTGAAGTTATCCCAGAGGCTTCTTACACTATCTTCAACTTTTTGGATTCTTTTAGCTTTTTGCTTTTCCAGTTGGGTGTTTTTTGCTTCTTTATATTCCAAATCTTTGACTTGGTTCTTGCAATCCTCTAGTCTGCTTTTAGGTCTCTGTATAATATTTTTTATTTCAGTCAGTATATGCTTAATTTCTAGGTGATCCTTTATCATATTCTCGAAGATCTCATTAGATTTATCGGCCTTTTCTAGGAAATTCTTGAAAAACCTTATAAACGTGGTTTTGAACTCTATATCCAGTCGTTTACTTTCCTTAATTTCCTTCATTTGTGACCTGCCTCTTTGTCTCCTCATTTCAGCTGCTTCCCTGAGTTGATGGAGGCTTTGTGTGCTAGGTGTGTCCTATAGGGCCCAGTGGCTCAGCCTCCCCAGTTACCTGAGGTGGACACTCTTGGTGCACCCCTTTGTGGGCTGTGTGCACAGTGTTGTTGTAGTTAACTCTTGATTGTTGTTGGTATCACTGGGAGGAATTGACCTCCAGGCCAATTGGCTGTGAGGATCAGCTGTGTCTACGCTGGGAGAACTTCTGTGCTCAGCTGGGATGGGGCGGAGTCTCAGAGTGGAGCAGACAACGTTGGTTTCCTGTCAGCCCCGCCCTACGAGGCCCCTGTGTCTCAGTGTCCCGGGGCAATGGCTGCACGCACCTCTGAGAGAAGGCTGCCCTCAAGTTTTGCCCGCTGCCAGACAGTCCAGTTTCTCCCTGAATGAGTCTGGGTACCCAAAAGTCTCACCCAGAACTGGATTTCAGTGCAGTCAGGAGGTTTTGTTTCCCTCCTGAACGAGACAGCTAGCCTCGTGCTTGCTGCCCCCCCTCTCCGCACGCAGCAGCGAGTAAGCCAGCCGTGTATTCAGCTGCCCGCCCTTTCTGCGCGCATGGGTCTCCGCACCTCTGTCCACAGCTCTTCTGGGTCTCAGTGTCCTTTTATCTTTCCTTCTAGTTGTAGAATTTCCACTCAGCCAGCTTTCCGGTGGTTCTGGACGATGTCCACTCTGTCTTCCAGTTGCAGTTTTGAAATTGTTGTGCGAGGCAGCAGTTTAGGTGTTTACCTATGCCGCCATCTTGGTTTCTCCTCTCCCCTGCCATTTGTCTCTGGATCTATTTTTGTTCATCAGTTTATGTTGATCATTATATCCCACATATGAATGAGATCATGTGATATTTATCTTTCTCCAACTGGCTTATTTTGCTTAGCATAATGCTCTCCAGTTCCATCCAGGCTGTTGCAGATGGTAAAAGTTCCTTCTTTTTTATAGCAGCATAGTATTCCATTGTATAGATGTGCCACAGTTTTTTAATGCACTCATCTGCTGATGGGCACTTGGGTTGTTTCCAAATCTTAGCTATGGTGAATTGTGCTGCTATGAACATAGGGGTGCATATATCCTTTCTGATTGGTGTTTCTGGTTTCTTGGGATATAGTCCTAGAAGTGGGATTACTGGGTCAAAGAGGAGTTCCATTTTTAACTTTTTGAGGAAACTCCACAGTGGCTGCACTAGTCTGCATTCCCACCAGCAGTGCACGAGGGTTCCTTTTTCCATTGTTGACCTGTTGATGATAGCCATTCTGACAGGTGTGAGATGGTATCTCGTTGTTTTGATTTGCATCTCTTGGATGATTAGTGACTTTGAGCATGTTTTCATATGTCTCTCAGCCTTCTGTATGGAAAACACTTTTTAAAAGCTGTTGTTGATTTTTTTCGTAAGCATAGGCAGCCATGGTGAAGGGTCAGGGGATCCTTTTCTGCAGTCTTGATTCTGAATTAGTCCGGCTGATGTCACAAAATATAGTCAACTCAATAGCTAACCACAAGTAGCTACATATAGAGTACTCGCAACAGGTTCATGTGATGGCATGTTGATGCTGGAAAAAAAGGGGAAAAACATCAGACTCTTATAAGAACCATAAATAATGTGATTATACAGCAACAATTCTCTGCAGGTGGGAGGATTAGTATATGTTTAAGAAAGCATTTCTTTGTGTGTGTGTTTCTATTTTTATTTTTTGTGTTTTAAAGTAATATAAACTACAGAAAGTAACGCTTTTTACTGGGAGAGTATATTCAGAAGATAGAGTGAGAAAGCATAGGGTTATGGGTAATAAAAATTAAGAAACACAATGAAGAGGTAAAGCTGATCTTTATTAATACACCAGAACTAAGTGGGGGGAAAAAAACACCATGTAGGAACAAAGTTTTTGATAATGCCTTAAAAGTGATAAGTATATAGCCATGTATTCGAGCAAGTCTACAAAGATGTAAAATGAGCAGAATTTATAGTTGTCATAATAAGCAGCCATATTTGTAAGGTGCTTTACAGCTTATATAACACTTTCCCACATTCTCTCATTTGCTGTATAGTTAATGAAGACTTAGTTGTACTATCTGCTAATTGAGCTTAATTACTAAGTTCTTGTGAATTACTGTAGTTAATGGAGCTAGTTTCCTGCCAAGGCAAATTTTCAGTTCTCTTTTTACTTTATTAGTTACCTAGTATTTATAACCAGAATCAGTTTAAATCATATTCCATCATATATGCAGGTCTTTATGTATATTAAGAAACAAACTTCTGAGTCCTTACTTCTAAGCAACTGAGTTTCCCTTGCTCCAGGGCTTTTGTTGTAAAACTCTTAACCCCTATCAGTCGCCTTCTAATCCCACATCTATCCCATTAGCTCTCATCTACTCACACTTGAGAGAGACTTGTGTATAACATTTAACATTCATTCACCAGCAAGTATTTACTGAACACTGTGTTCCAGAGATTGAACAAGGCACAGGAAGCATACACAGTGTTTGGCAAAGCAGTCCTAGTCCCTGCTGTCAAGGAGCACATAGACTAATGGGGTAGACAAAGCCTAGATTTGGGGGACAGGAGGTTGACAGACCTGTTTTACTCCCATTAATCTACAAACCTAGCCTTTTATCATGGGTCTCCATTTGCCTTTTTCCCCACATTTGGTTCAGCACTCAGGGGAAATACAATTGCCATAGGTTGTACGCACTCAATGCTCTAGCGCAGGATGCTAAATGAGAGAGTGCCTAGGCCAATATCCTGTTATTGAGTAGATGAGGAGAAGCTGAAGTTAGGCAGGAATCAGTGAGGTAAAGATATTGGGAAGTAAATTCCCAAAAAGAGAGAGCATTTGCAAAGGCCCTGAGACAGGAAGAACTCTGGCAGCTCAATTAGTGTGTTTGGAGGAATTGATACACCAGGAGAAATGACTAGAAGACTGAAAAGGTGGATGGTCCTAGAGCGAAGTTAAAAACTTTTATCGTAAGGGCACTAGGAAAGTTTTAATGACATTGTTTGCCAGAATAAGCCCTCTTCAGATATAGACGTGCTGTGCAGACCAGAATAGTACCCTTTCAGACTGAAACACATGGGCAGCTTAGCAGAAACCATGCTTAGGAGCATAAAGTGAAAAGAGTATGAGCTCTAGAATCAGAATGCTTGGTTCTATAGGATATTGAACACATTTCTTAGCTACTCCAAGCTGCTTTCCTTTATGATACAATTGCTAATGTAACATTTAACTACCTCATCAGGTTGTTGTAGGGACAGAAATAACAAGTACAGTGTCTATGACTGGCACTCCATAGGTGATAGCTGTCACTATTTTAGCAATGCTTTCTTGGTAATACAAATTTCAAACTTCTCTTTGGGAATGGAATTACAAAATCATATATTCTCAAATAGTGACAGAACCTTAAAGGTTTGTCTGTCTTGCATCCCTTCTGCAATACTGATGATCAGTTGGTTTGTTGTCCATTGGTACTTATAACATCCAGAGACAGGAAGCTCACTACTGTCTGAAACAGCCACTCCATGTTTGGGCTCTATTAGAAAGTTCTTTTTTCAGACTGAACCCAAATCTGCTTTCCTATATTTTTCTACTGAGACCCCTCTAGCCAGAGGTCTTGGTAGTGCCCTAATGCCTCTTCCATGTGATAGCCCTCCAGGTGTTTGAAGTAATTCACCACCACTCACCTAGAATGAAAAGCTTTTTTCTTGCCTAACAACAAAAATGAAGGGATTGATTCATCAAGAAAACATAACAATCTTAAAATATACATTTACCTAAAAACATGAGGTAAAAAGTGTTAGTGGTAGATTTTAATAATAATAAGGATCATTTAATAAGCACCCATACTATACTTAGTGCTATAGGTACACAGATTAGTCGGTCAATCCTGTCAATTGAAGAAAGACAAGTAAATACATGTAATGCAGCATTTACAGATACTGTGACAGAGGTCTGTGCAGAAAAAGCAGGGAGTGGGGTACACCAAGGGAACAGTGATCGTTATGAAGAGGGGGCTGTCTCCTTATAAGGGATGATATAGCCCATCTGTTGTGGATCAGAGGGTGAGCGTCAGTTTATGAACTAGGAGATCACAGTTCAATTCCCAGTCAGGGCATATGTCCAGGTTGCAGGCTCGAACCCCAAAAGGGGGCATGCAGGAGGCAGCTGATCAATGATTCTCATCATTGATGTTTCTCCCTCTCTCCCTCTCCCTCTCTGAAATCAATAAAAATATTTTTAAACAAAAAAGGGATGACACAAGCTGCACCCTGACAGTTGAGTAGGTAATACAATAGTCCCCCCCTTATCCGCAGTTTCACATTCTACAGTTTCAATTACCTGCAGTCAACTGTGGCACTCTGAAATACTAAATGGAAAATTCCAGAAATAAACAATTCTTAAGTTTTAAATTCTGAACTGTTCTGAGTAACATAATGAAATCTCATGTAGTCCCACTTCATCCGACCTGGAATATGAACCATCCCTTTATCCAGCATATCCACATTGTATATGCTACCTGTCTGTTAGTTACTTTGTAGCCATCTTGGTTATCAGATCAACTGTTGCTGCATCTCAGTGCTTGTCTTCATGTAATCCTTACTTTGCTTCTATTGATATAATTGTTCTGTTATTAGATATTGTTACTGCCTTATTGTGTCTAATTTATAAATCAAACTTTATAAGAGGTAATTATGTATAGGAAAAAACATAGTCTATACAGGGTTCAGTATTATCTGTGGTTTCAGGCATGCACTGGGGTTTTTGGGACATAGCCCCTACAGATAAGGGGGACTACTGTACAACTGGACTTATCCACTTGTGTTTTTTTTAAAAATATTTTTTAATATTGATTTTCTACAGAGAGAAAGGGAGAGCGATAGAGAGTTAGAAACATCGACGAGAGAGAAACATCAATCAGCTGCCCCCTGCACACCCCCTACTGAGGATGTACCCACAACCAAGGTACATGCCCTTGACTGGAATCGAGCCTGGGACCTTTCAGTCCGCAGGCCGACGCTCTATCCACTGAGCCAAACCAGTCAGGGCCCATTTATGGGTTTTGTTATAATATCATTTTAGAGGTTTTAGTCACATATAGTATTCAAAACAGCCATTGTCAGCAACTGCACGTACATTCCAATGAGAAATGTTCATTTTCCCTCTTAGCATTCTGTTTTTTAATAACATTTTAAAAGTATGTTTATTAAAGCTGGGAGCAGTGAAATAAGGAAGGGCTTAGGGACAGAAGAAGCAACAGGAGAGAGCCTAAACAGAGCTGCTTTGGCTCTCTAGAAATGTTATAGGAAAGAAATGAACCTAGCCTTAACCAGTTTGGCTCAGTGGATAGAGTGTCGGCCTGCGGACTGAAAGGTCCCAGGTTTGATTCTGGTCAACGGCATGTACCTTGGTTGCAGGCACATCCCCAGTAGGGAGTGTGCAGGAGGCAGCCGATAGATGTTTCTCTCTCATCGATGTTTCTAACTCTCTATACCTCCCCCTTCCTCTCTGTAAAAAAGCAATAAAAAATATTTTTTTTTTAAAAAAAAGAAGACAATTTTGGAGAAACCAAGATGGCAGCATAGGTAAACACCTGAACTTGCTGCCTCGTACAACCACTTCAAAACTACAACTAAAAGACAAAACGGACATCATCCAGAACCACAGGAAGGCTGGCTAAGTGGAAATTCTACAACTAGAAGGGAAGAGAAAAGCACACTGAGACTCAGAGGAGCTGCGGAAGTAAAGTGCAGAGGTACAGAGGCGCATGCGAACTGAGTACATGTCTGGCTTTTTCAATCCGCAGGGAGACACAAGCTCCTAACTGCTCTGAACTCCAGTTCTGGGCCAGACTCTGGGGACTCAGACTCATACGGGGAGAAACTGGACTGTCTGGCAGCAGGCGAAACTCGAGGGCAGCTTTCTCTCAGAGGTGCTTGCAGTGATTACCGCGGGACACTGAAACCCAGGGGCCTCTTAGGGCAGGGCTGAAGGGAAGCCATTGATGTGTGTTCTCTCCTGAGACTCCGCCCCATCCAAGCTGTGTGCAGAGGCTTTTGCATATGAATGGCCTGGTCCTTTGAAATCACCTACCAACCTGCAGCTGAGTCAGAGAGACCCAGAACATCCAAAAGAAGGCCCAAGGCCCCACAGCAGCTTGCATTGCTTCACAGCTGGGCCTCAGCTGGGCACCTCCAAAACCCAAACAAAGAAGAGGAATCTACAGATCTCTCCATAGCTCCTACTCAGTGGCCTCAGGCAGAGGCTAAATTAGCACCTCCTTGGAGACCCAAGAGCCAGTGTACCCAGGGGTCAGAAAAGGACCATCCAGATTACAACTCCTCAGATCCATAAGGAACACACTCAGGGGGCAGACTCAGTGAGTACCAAAGCCCACTGAAGCAAGTCTTGCCTCATAAGGGTGTCACCAGCACAGAAGTTCTCCCATTGCAGACACAACTGATCCTCACAGCCAATTGGCCTGGAGGTCGATTCCTCCCAGTGATACCAACAACAGTCAAGGCCTAACTAAAACAAGACTGTGCACACAGCCCACAAAGGGGTGCACCAAGAGTGTCCACCTCAGGTAACTGGGGAGGCTGAGCCACCAGGCCATATAGGACACCTAGCACACAAAGCCACTCTGTCAACTCAGGGAAGCAGCCAAAATGCGGAGACAAAGAAACAGATCACAAATGAAAGAAATGGAGGAAATCAAACCACTGGATGTAGAGTTCAAAACCACAGTTCTAAGGTTTTTCAAGAATTTTCTAGAAGAGGCCGATAAATTTAGTGAGACCCTCGAGGATATGAAAAAGGACCAACTAGAAATTAAGCATACACTGACTGAAATAAAAAATAATATGCAGAGATCCAACAGCAGACTAGAGGATTGCAAGAATCAAGTCAAAGATTTGAAATACAAAGAAGCAAAAAACACCCAACCGGAAAAGCAAAAAGAAAAAATAATCCAAAAATATGAAGATAGTGTAAGGAACCTCTGGGACAGCTTCAAGCGTACCAACATCTGAATTATGGGGGTGCCAGAAGAAGAAAGAGAGCAAGATACTGAAAACCTATTTGAAGAAATAGTGACAGAAAACTTCCCCCACCTGGTGAAAGAAATAGACTTACAAGTCCAGGAAGCGCAGAGAACCACAAACAAAAGGAATCCAAAGAGGACCACACCAAGACACATCTTAATTAAAATGCCAAGAGCAAAAGACAAAGAATATTAAAAGCAGCAAGAGAAAAACAGTTAGTTACCTACAAGGGAGCACCCATATGACTGTCGGCTGATTTCTCAACAGAAACTATGCAGGCCAGAAGGGAGTGGCAAGAAATATTCAAAGTGATGAATAGCAAGAACCTACAACCAAGATTACTCTACCCAGCAAAGCTATCATTTAGAATTGAAGGGCAGATAAAGAGCTTCACAGATAAGAAAAAAGCTAAAGGAGTTCATCACCACCAAACCAGTATTATATGAAATGCTGAAAGGTATTCTTTAAGAAGAGGAAGAAGAAGAAAAAGGTAAAGATAAAAATTATGAACAACAAATACATATCTATCAACAAGTGAATCTAGAAATCAAGTGAGTAAAAAATCTGATGAACAGAATAATCTGGTGAATATAATAGAACCAGGGGCATAGAAAGGGAGTGGACTGACAATTCTTAGGGCAAAAGGGTGTGGGGGGTGCAGGAAGAGACTGGGCAAAAATCGTATACCTATGGATGAGGGCAGTGTGTGGGGGGTGGGGTAAGGGCAGGGGGTGGGGTTAGAACTAGGTGGAGGGGAGCTATGGGGGGGGGGGAAGAGGAACAATTGTAATAATATGAACAATAAAGATTAAAAGAAAAGAGAAATGAACTTAGGTGGGGCTGCTCACTGCAAAATAAGAGAAAAGGTCTTTGGAGACAGGTTAGCCCAGGATTAGCCACCATTGCCCATTGCTCCCCTGGTTGCAAGTCTTGTGGGGATCCTAAGAGTTTAGGAGATGCACGCCTGATAGGGAAGAAAGGCCAGGGTGCCGAGAGGGAGGGCGCCCCTATAAGCATTCTTTACAAAGCCTCTTTTAGAGTCAGAATAATGGAAACCAGACAAGGAAGAAGAGTGGAATATTGTGATTTGCTATACCTGCATATAGATGGCAAATATTTAGAAAGGAGGGGCCTCAACTAGTCTTACCTAAGCAAAGAAATAGAAGAGATGAGACATACTATGTATATCATGACATACAATATATAGGAAGGCCACAGAAGATGGGGAGCAGTAAAGTATTTGTCCCACTGACATTGTAAGTTGTGTAGAAGCAGCATGGTACTCACACTTTGATTCCTGTTTCTTCTAGTGGGGCCCTGTGCTGGATGCTCAGATAAAAATGACCTCTATAGGAGGCCATAATATGATCCAAAGCAGAAAGAACTAGACAGTCTTAGAAAAGGATTAACTGATGTGCCCTGGAAATGCTGAAGATGGATTCTTGGGCAGATGAAGTTAGCTCTTCCTAAAGGAGGCAGCATATCGAAGAATAAATACAAGTCTTCCCAATCTCCTGAAATGGGACCTTCTTCATTAGTGCCATAGAGAGCAAAGGCACTGAACCTCGAGCTACCTTCTATAAGAAGAAACAAATGAGAGAGGCAGAAACACAAGAGTAAAATATCAGTGGAGACCAAAACTAATATTTTTCAAGTCTGTTAAAAAGAAGCCCTTCAAAAAAATTATAAATCTAAGGATCTTGAAATATTCCCCGAAACAAGAAACAAATAATGAGAAAGTATAGAAAAGTTTCTTTCACAGTGTGCAAGACTTGTATGTTTAGAAATCAATGAGGAATTATGATCAGAAAGTACTGATGAAGACCAGTGAGGGAAACAGGAGTGCTAAGTGGAGGTTTGTAGACACCAGTCCCCATCCCTATGGCCCAGTTGAGGAGACTTAAGTTCAGAGAGGGACTCTTTTACCCAACAGGGTATGCGCGCGCACGCGTGCGCGCACACACACACACACACACGACACACACACACATGACACACACACACCCTTAGCCCTTCTGAACTGACTTTACAAAACAGGAACTTAGCCCTGGCCAGTGTTGTTCAATTGGTTGAGCATAGCCTGTACACCGAAAGATCCCTGGTTATCTTGGTTATCAGGGAACATACCCAGATTATGGGTTTGATCCCCAGTTGGGGTGCTTATGGGAGGTGATCACATTGATGTTTTATCTCTCTCTCCCCCTTCCTCTCTCTCTCTAAAAACCAATAAAAACATATTTAAAACAACCCACAGAGGAGCTTATTCCAGAAAAAAACTTCATTTCACCATGATATTTCATCAAGGGGTTGTCTGCTCTGCTGGCGTACAAAGTAATGAGCTCCCTCTGCTGTCCCTCATTTGCTCAGCGACCTTTTTTTTTTTTTTAAGTAGTTCAGGCATTATTATTGTTTATCATCATTATTATTGAGTTACTATACTGAAACATTATTGAGACATTCACATACCATAAAGTTCACCCTTCTGAGGTGTACAATTCATTGATTTTTCATATATTCACAAGGTTGTGCAACTATCACCATTATCTAATTCCAGGTCATATTCATCTTCCCCTAAAGAGGTCTCATACCCATTAGCCCTTTCCCAAAACCCTGAGCAACCACTAATCTCTCTCTGTGGGTTTTCCTATTCTAGACATTTCATATCAATGGAATCATAAAACATGTGGTGGTGTTATGTCTGGCTTATTTGGCTTAACAATGTTTCTATGGTTCATATTATAGCATGCATCAATGCTTCAATCTTTTTTATAACTGAACTAGAGGCCCAGTGCACAAAATTTGTGCACGGGTAGGATCCCTAGTGGCTGCTGACTACCAGCCACCTGCTGCCACCAGCCAGGGTGGGGCCGGCTGTGGGAAGGGGCTGCAAGTGGTTGGCCAGCCGGCCCTGCCCCCAGGTTGAACTCCTGGTCGAGGGGACAATATTCTATTATGATTATACCACATTTTGTTTATTAGTTGGGTTGTTTCCACCTTTTAGCTAGTGTGAATAGAAGTAGTGTGAACATTCTTGTACAAGTTTTTATGTGAACAAATGCTTTCATTTCTCTTGAGTATATACCTGGGAGTGCAATTGCTCAGTCATATAGTAACTGTATGTTTCACCTTTTGAGGAATTGCTAGTCTCTTTTCAAAGGGCTGTACTATTTTACATTCCCATCAACAATGTATGAGGGATCCAATTTTGCCACATCCTCACTAACACTTAATACTCACTTTGAAAATATATGTATTTTTATTGATTTCAGAGAGGAAAGGAGGAGAGAGAGATAGAAACATCAATGATGAGAGAGATTAATTGGTCAGCTGCCTCCTGCACGCCCCCCTCTGGGGATGGAGCCTGCAATCGAGGCATGTGCCCTTGACTGGAATCGAACCTGGGACTCTTCAATCCACAGGCCAATGCTCTATCCACTGAGCCAAACGAGCTAGGGCTCATTTTTTTATTATAGTCATTCTAATAGGTGTAAAATGGTATCTCATTGTGGTTCTGATTTTCATTTCCCTAATGACTAATGATGTTGAGCATCTTTCATGTACTTTTTGTATATCTTATTTGGAAAACATGTCTATTCAAATTCTTCATTCATTTTTTAATTGGGTTGTCTTTTTATTATTGCATTATAACAGTTCTTTATATATATTCAGGTTACTAGACCCTTATCAGATACATGTTTGCAAATGTTTTTCTGCCATTTTGTGAGTTTCCATTTTTGAAGTGTCCTTTGAAGCATTGCTGAGCTACTTTTTAAAAAAATTATTATTTTTTTTATTTCAGAGAGGAAGGAAGAGGGAGAGGGATAGAAACATCAATGATGAGAAAGAATCTTTGATCAGCTGCCTCCTGCACATCCTACATTGGGGATTGAACCCACAACCCGGGCATGTGCTCTGACCAGGAATCAAACCATGATCTCCTGGTTCATGGATCGATGCTCAACCACTGAGTCACCGTGCTGGGCTGTTGAGCTACTTTTAACAAATATGAAAACATCTTAAAACAAACTAAATTAGGAATATGTAATTGGTGACTGAATTATATGTTTAAATGTAGTAAGCATTATAATTTTACAAACCATTGTTTGCAGACCACCCTTTGAAGCTTCCAAACAAGAGTTCATTATGATAGCAATTGCTTTTATAGCATTTATATGCTAGGTGCTGTTTGGGCACTCTGCATGTATTAACTTAAATACTCCTCAAAACAATCCTCTGAGGTAGAGACTTATCATCATAGTATTGTACAGAACAGAGGCAGAGGATGGTTAAGTAATTTACCTGAAGCCAAAGAATAAGTAGCAGAGATGGGCTGCAGATTCCGTTGCTCTTAACCACCTGTGAGACTGCCAAGATGGAATTAAACCATTTCAAAGAACCCCTAACCCCTCACTTTGGGTTTGAAATAATAGTGCTTTCATGGTGTCTACACTCAAGGCATTTTTCCTCTCCATACCAAGCCAGAAACTAGTACCAAGTGTCTTCATTTTCTCCCTTTTCTCACAGTCTGACTTCAGACTTTCTCACTTCTCGGAGGGTGAAAGAGGCTTAGTGTTTGGAAGTAATTGCGAAGTCACCAGCGTCCCCCAGGTGGAGTCGTGCTAAATTTCTGGCAACTAATGGGCTTCGAGGAACGGTGGGGTTCAGCCCAATGAGGCTCCAAGCTGAGTCATGGGTGGAGCCAGTGGAGAGGGCGAAACGGAGTCCCTGCTGGGTGCCTACTGTGTGCAGCAACCAGCTTACCTGAGCGGAGCCATGAGTTGGACCTGCCCACGTTGCCAGCAACCCGTTTTCTTCGGTGAGGCCTGGGCTGAGGAGCGGGAGAAAACTGTGCGAGTGTGAGCCGCTGGGTTCCCTGAGGACACAAGGAACTGGCGTGGATGCAACCCCAGACTCCCTTCTGTCTGTGGGACTGGCACTCTGGCGGGATGGAGCTGGCCTCCTGGAGACACTCCCCACCGTCTCCTGGAAGCAGGATGGGGCTGAGGGAGAAAGGAGGGCGACTGGCAGCCCGGTTCTACCTTGTTCCCTACAGCGGAGAAGGTGAGCTCCCTGGGCAAGAACTGGCACCGCTTCTGCCTGAAATGTGAGCACTGCCACAGTGTCCTGTCCCCAGGAGGGCATGCAGAGGTGAGACCTAGCTGGGGCACAAAACCCTATGTCTATCACTGTCCCCCAGGCATCAGCCCCATCGTGGCCCTGTTGGCTCACCAAAGGCAACTTCAGTGCCAACTCCCAAAACTACTTACAGGGTGGGCCCCACACCAGCCAGGATTTGGGGACCCTGAGTAGTACTGGTGAGCCCCATGCCATTTGAGGGGGAGGAGAAGGAAGCAGCACTGCTTCCTGACCTGCTCTTGCCCTTTTTCCCTGACAACAGCGGCAATTCTGCCATGCCAGCCCACCCTTATCCCTCCCAGCCCCACCAGCCCAGGCCAGTAGGCAGACACCTGGCAGTGTGATTGGTAGGAAGACCTGTGAGGCACAGGAGAAGCCCCCTTATCCCTGAGCAACCCCTTTTCCTCTGCTTGTGCCTAGCACAATGGGAGGCCGTATTGCCACAAGCCATGCTATGGGGTTCTCTTCGGACCCAAGGGTAAGTACCAGCTTGGAAGGGGACAGAGTGCAGCAGAAACCCTCCCTGTGGCAGGGACCTGGAGACTCAAGCCTGACTCGCCCTCTTCTTTCTGCAGGGGTGAACATTGGTGGTGTGGGCTCCTACCTCTACAACTCCCCCATTCCCACCCGTGCCAACACCACTCCCCTCAACCCCAGCAGTTTCAGCCCCCCAAGGCCCAGAACTGGTCTCCCCCAGCGCAAGAAAAGTAAGTGAGGCTGAGCCCCATTACCCCTCCTCCTGACCCTTCCTAGGCTGGGGAACAGGTCAGAAACAGGTGGCAGTCTCTCACATAGTCCAATGCCTCACATTCCTACAACTTCGTTTATGGCAAAATCTTCCATTATCCAAGACCAGTTTTTTTATGTTTCCTCATGTCAGCTGCTGAGTTCAGAGGTAAAGTGGGCAAATGGCATTACCACCCCCATTTTACAGGTGAGGAAACTGAGGTCAGAGAGGGCAAGTGGCCTTGTGTAGTCACAGCTAGTCAGAGGCAAAGCTAGCCTGGAAGTCAGGCCTCTCCCAGGCCAAGGCCATGGAAGGAACGACTTATGAGGAGTCATTAAGACAGGGCCCTTCCCTCACATTCTTCCCACTGTTACTTTCTCCTGTCCCCTACAGTGGGCAATGACACCGTGCTCCCCAAACACCTGACACCCCTGCCCTGGGCAGCTCTTGTATCAGCTCAGGTTTCCTGAGGATTGAGTTGCTGGCAGGGTTGGGCTGGTGGGCACCTGAACCCCTGGGAGGACAAGAAGGAAGCAGGTGGTCCCTCTTGCAGATAGGACGTGGGATCAGAGGGGACTCAGCTCTGTCTGAAGAAGGCATACTTATGGCCACCTGGTGGGAGGGTCTGGCGTGAGCATGGCTTTGGGAAGAGGACAGTGCCATATGCAGACTGGTGCTAGAGGGCCCTACTTAGGCCTGGCCTCCACCTCAGCCCTAGCCAGGGCCTCTTCCCCTTAAAGGCCCTTCCTACATGAAGACATTCACTGGGGAGACCTCGCTGTGCCCTGGCTGTGAGGAACCTGTCTATTTTGGTAAGTGACGAGAAAGTGTAAGGAGGGGAGTACAAGGTGGGCATCAAAGGGCAGGGAGGTGGTGCAAGGCTCCCTGCCCTGTCCCTAGGGTTACTAACTCTCTCCACCACCAGCTGAGAAGGTGATGTCTTTGGGCAGAAATTGGCACCGACCCTGTCTGAGGTGCCAGCGCTGCCGGAAGACCCTGACTGCTGGGAGTCATGCTGAGGTGAGCAGGGAAGGGATGGGTGGTTATTCTGGGAGGAGAGAGGCTGGAGATAGGAAAAGAGCCAAGCTGAGAGTGCTCTCTTTCTCTCTGTGTCCCAGCATGACGGCGTCCCCTACTGTCACATCCCCTGCTACGGCTACCTGTTTGGCCCCAAAGGTGGGCAGCCCCACCCTAGACACTGGGCTTAAAGTATGGCATGTGGGTCTGTGGGGATGTGTGGACAACTTCCCCTGTAATCAGATATATCCCAGGTCCTTCCCAGTTCCCTCCAGCCCTAAGCCGAGTACCCGCTGGCCCCAAAGCCCTGGTGATGAGGCTCTCTCCCTCAGGTGTGAACATTGGTGATGTGGGCTGCTACATCTATGACCCCGTGGAAATAAAATCCAAATGAGATGCTTACAGAAGTCACCCTAACTCAGGCCTCCCATCATCCCCTCCATGATCCAATGGGAGCTACAGAATTCTTCAATCCCATGGAGGTAGGGGAAGATGGAATTTTGGCAGTGTGGGCCTCAGCTTCATAGTAGACCAGAAAGTCTAGACTTTCTCTGCCAACTCCTCCCTTTCCCATTCCTATCTGCTCAGGGGAACTGGTCCACCCCATTTTGAATGTTGGCTCTTGGCCTTCCCAATCCCTTTCCCCAGCAAATTCTATAACTTTAAGGTACTCATAAAACTTGTGTTTATTCAGGCTTCTCCAATAAAATGTTGGTTCCCATGTCTTCATTTCTTCTTTGGGCATGAGGCCTAAACAGTGGGTTGGAGGGAGGGTGGGGAGTGTGGGGATGGAGGATGCATTACCCTGCAAAGTGCCAGAGAGGTAGTAAGACCAGCTATGGAACAAAGAGCTCTGTTCTCCTGGCCCTGGCATTGGGCAGCCTCCAGCATTACACAGTGGACAGCATGCCCACAGACGTCATCATAGGACAGTCCCTTCTTTAGCACCATGTCTAGAAGAAGCCCCTTATTCTGCACGTCACTGAGTGTGACAACAGATAGATCCTGTGGTGAGGTCTGTTAAGAGGTTTCATTATCCATTTGAGAGATGAATAAACTGAGGCTCCAAAAGGGAAAGCCACATGCCCAAGGTCACACAGCAAATCAGTGGCAAAGGTCAGATCAGAAGTCAGCACCAGACTCAGGGGCTTCCCATTCAGGGCTCATCCACAGCTCCATACCGCTGCCCCAACCCAGGGGGAACCTTTATTTATAGAACCCCCTTAGCCAAGAGAGAGGTGCCAGAATTCTCCAGCAGCCCACTGCATTCTGGAACTTCTGTTGCTACAAGTTGGATGGGCACAGAGAGTGGCATTGGTGGCAAATCCAGCCCTGAGCAGGGGGCTCAGTGCCCCCAGCCCTAGTCCAGAACTTCTGTGGAGTGCCTGCTTCTGAGACCACTCAGTCATGGACCTGCTTCATGGGCATCTGTTCCTCCTGAAGGCTGGACGGGGCATTGGGGAAGAAGGAGTCATGAATAATGGTGGCGTTTAGCCCCTGAGTCTACCACCCCAGCCTTCCCCATTAGTGCTGACCTAGGGCTCCCCCAACTCTTGGTATATAAATGTGTGTACTCCCACAAGGGATTCCTACACATGCTTATACACATCCCTGATGTGCAGGTATACCTGAGTGTGCACACATCCACCTCTTCCTAGACAGTCTTGGGTATTTATGTACACACACATATGGATATGAACTTGAGCATGCTTTTATACACACAATTTACATACTTCAGGTCATGCACCAATGCATACTTGCATACATGCACCAGATACAGACATGTCTTCCTCTGAATCCTACCTAAGGTTTTAGGTACCTGAGCACCCATACCCACATGCAAGTGCACACACCTCTTCCCCTCCACATCCTGGATGGTTTCTGGCAGCTGTGCCTTCCTTGTCTCTGGCAGCAGAAGGGCAGTGCAGGCAGCCAGCAGGGCAATCCCCCCATAAGTGAGCTTGGGCAGTGACAGCCATACTCCATCCAGCAAGGCCGCCAGTGGAGCCAAAGAGCCCCCAAGCCGGCCCACCAGTGCAGTCAGCCCCATCCCTGTCTGTCTGTTCAGAGAAAGGATGGGGGAAGGGCTTGGTGCTCACAGCTACTTGGAGTCATGCCTCATGGGGCTTTCCCCTGGCTGGCAGGGAGTATCCCCTGTTGCTACCCCCTTTTCTCCCCAGATGGCTAAGAAAGCTGAGGCTTCTTTCAGGTGGTCTTCCACCCACCCCTGACCAAGCCCCCCCACCCCACCCAAGTCAACACCCACCAGAGGGTGGGGCCCCCATTCCGACAGAGTACCAGTCAGGTATCATTGAAGGAAAAGAAACGTCACAGGAAAGGGGGTGGGGAAAAGTAGTGTGGAAGGAAGAGGGTCAGCAGCTCATAGATAATGCCAAGTTGTCAGAGTAGGTGCAAAGCTTTCTAATCGTACTCGGCTGCCTACACGCCTCCTCCTCACCTGCCAATAGCTAGTTGAAAGGGGCCAGGCCTTATGTCCAGACACAACTCCCAAGGAGTTGTGGGGAGATGGGATGGGGTGGGCAGATAGGGCTTGCCACTGTTTTCTTTTAAAGGAGGCCCAGAAAACTTGTCTGACCTCTCTCAGGGTCACTTAGTGAAGAAGATAAACTGCCCCACCTTCTCCCAGGTTGAGGCCAACAGAGGCTCTGATTAACTCCGTATTCCGGAGCGCTGTACAAGGAATGGGTGAGAGGGACTGGGATGCAGTGTGTTGTGTGTATGTGGGGGTGTTGGTAAGAGATGAGCCTAACAAACCCTCTCCCCAGGGTTGCCTGGGACTCAGGCTCCCCTCACCTGAGCACAGTAGGGTACAGCTCCGAGGTGAACAAGTAGGCAGTAGTGAAGGCAGCTTCAGAAAAACCTTTCCCCATCACCGCCAGGGCGGTGCTCCAGTACACCTTCTCTGGAAGAAGAGGGGGTCAGGATAGAAGGCGGAGTCTTCAGAGAGGGCACACGTAATTCGCCTTGAGCCGAGGCTTCTGGGAAAGGGCGGGGGTTCGTGGCCAGGAGGCGGGGCCTGGGCGAGTGGGCGGGGCCCCAGGGCAAGGCTCACCGGTGGACACCAGCAGCCTGAAGCCCAAGGTGAGGGCAGTGCCCAGCAGCGTTCCTGCCTGTGTGAGGCGGCGTCCGGCATGGCGCACTGACAAGTAGACCAGCAGCTTGGCGGGCAGCTCCACGGCCCCGAACAGCAGCTGCGTCTGGTACACGTTCAGCCCCAGCCCCGACACGTCCAGGGTCAGGCCATAATAGGAAAAATTCACTCCAAACCTGAGAGGGGTCACAGTGCCACTCAGGGCCCTCCTTCCCACCCACCTTGTCCTCTCAGGGAACTTGGCCTTTAGGAGAGACACCCCACCCCCACCCCCCACCCCCTGCCTTGTGGCCAAAGCTTCTTTGCCTAGTCTTCACAGCAACCCTGCAAGGTAGGAACTAACAACTTCCCGTTTTACCTGTCCAAGGTCTCACAATAAGGAAAAGGCAGAGCCTGAATTTGAACCCACGTGACTGATGCCTGCTCCATCTTCTGACCTTCCAGAGCCCCATCCCCCCCGGCCCCCATCCACCACCCACACCCTACTCTCCCAGTTATAGTTTACTTGTCCAGTTTCCTGTTATACTCAGCATCATCCTGAAGTCAGCCCCTCCCGCCGCGCCCCATCCCCACCCCGCCAGGCCAGCCCCCTCCTCACCACACCATCATGCAGCACAGTGAGATGTGTCGGAGCCGCGGTGTCCGCAACAGGTCCAAGTAGGAAGGCCTCCGGACAACCCGCTCTGCAGCTGCTACTTTGCTCAGGGCCTGGTGGGGGAGGAGAGTTTGTGACATGGAGTTGACTGTCTGGCCTTAGCAAGGCACATTGCTCTCTCTGGGCCTCTATTGCTCCCTTCTGCATTGTAGGGGAGAGATGGATGGACATGGGAGCTGAGTAGGGTAAACTGGGCCGAGGGTGTGGCCCACCAGAGGACATCCTGGGAGAACTCTACATTGGCCCAGGGAGCTTTTCCTGCACACACAGTGGGCCCCAGGAAGGGAGTGCTTGACACACGCCACACACGTGTACTTGGATGCACTCACACACACATTCACCCTCACCTCCAGGCTCAGGCTGTCCTCACCCACAGGCCGCCCATTGAGCCTGGCACAGCAGAGCAGGTAGCTGTGGGCTTCCTCCACACGGCCCTGAGTCAGAAGCCAGCGTGCAGACTCAGGCACCCACCTGGGGGACAGCAGGAGGCCCTGCAGTCAGCACCCTAAGCCAGTGGTCGGCAAACCACGGCTCACCAGCCACATGCGGCTCTTTGGCCCCTTGAGTGTGGCTCGGGGTTAGAACCACTTCTTCAAAATAGACTCGCCCAGGCTGAAAACCGACTTCTGCGCATGGGCCACGAAGTTTCAATTGCACTGTACGTGCGCGCCCGCACATGGTATTTTGTGGAAGAGCCACACTTAAGGGGCCAAAGAGCCGCATGTGACTCACGAGCCACGGATTGCCGACTACTGCCCTAAGCCTTGTCTCCCTCCTGGGCACACTACAAGCTCTTTCTCAGCCTGCAGCATCTTCCCAACCCTCCTCACCTGATGAACTTTTATTCATTTTTAAGGCCCAATTTAAAAGCCACCTTTCCCCACTCTATTTTGCCCAGGCCTAGATTCTCCATAGCTCGGGAGTCACTTCTCTATTCAACTGAATTGGTGTCACCCCCAAGATCTCAACCCCCATGATCAGCCACCCACTTCTCCCACAGGTGACTGGAGGGCATAGGATGAATGAGAGACAGACCCAGAAGTGTCATTCAAAGCCAGCTAATTTGGGGGAGGCAATGAAATGCCCACACTGCCTGGCCTTCCCTCTACTTGGACTTCCTACCTCCATGCTAGCTCTGTCCTCCAGGGCACCAGCCTCAGTTTGTGCTTGGCTCTGTCTCTCATGTCCCTCTTGCATCCATCTCCATCTGCCTCTCTGAACCTGCCTTCAGTCCTGGTCTCTGTCACTCACTATCTCTCAATGGTCTCTCTCTCTCTCTCCATATATATATATATATATACACACACACACACACACACACACACACACACACACATATATTTGTGTGTGTGTGTGTGTTTCTCTGCATCTCATGTATTGGTCCCTGTCTCTGGGTCACGGATTGTTTTTCATTCTCTTTGTCTCAGTCTCTCTGTCTTCGAATCTCAGCCTCTGATTATTCTGTCTCTGGCTTCTTCTCACACCCCAGCTGCCCACAGGCCTCACCAGAGGCTAAAGATGCCTGGGACACAAGGCAAGGTGACAGCCAGCAGAAGCCATCGCCAGTCCCGTATCAGGTACCCGACCAGTGCCAGCAGCATCACTCCCCCTGTCCAGAAGGTGCTGCTCAGGACACCTGCCACGGTGCGGTGTCCCACGTCCAGCCACTCCAACTCTGTCCACAGCCAGAGACAGGAAGACAGTTATCCAGGGACATATGGCTCAGTCTCACCCTTGACAATTGCCTCCCTCCACTTGACAATTGCCTCCCTCCAGCCCTGTAGGCCCTGCCCATTCTTTGCCTGCCTCACCCAGTGGCATCACGATGATGGTGAAGCCAGCCAGGGCTGTGCCAGTGAGGGTGCGGGTGATGACGAACATAATGTAGCTGACCGAGGCTGCAGATGCCAGGCCCATCCCCAGGGCACTCACATAGGCCACCAGCAGCAGGCGGCGCCGCCCAAACCTGCACAGGGGTCATGCAGAGTTAGTTCCCTGCAGAGGGAAGATCCCAAGACAGAGGTGGACTAGGCCCAGACCCCAGCTAGTGGGAGAAGGTTCTCCACCCCACTCCCTTATTGACCCCCACCTCACCACACCTGTCAGACAGGTATCCGAAGGCCACAGCCCCCACCAGCACACCGATGAAGAAGAATGTAGAAGTGGCTCTGTTCAGGCCTTTCTGGTCACACACCAGGTCCCACTGCAGGGACAGGCAATGAGGAGCCTCCCATGGGCACAGGCCCCTCTCCAACTGGCACCAACCCCTCCACTCCAGACCCTGGGTACTTCCGAGGTCAACTGTGCCATCCTTGTACCTCCATGTCAAATAATAAACCTCTAACTGTTCCCTTCAGCTTGGGGGTGGGAGACTTTGTCCTTCCCCAATCCTGAGCTGCAGCTTCTTCCCATGGAGGGCCTTTACCATGACAACAGGAGGCCTGTACCCCACCTCCCCCCGCGAGAGATTCTTTCCCCACCTGCATGCACCTCCATTTACAGACAGATTCTGTAAATCCTACACCAGGGGCCCAAATAAGGCAGAAAGAGGAGGAGGCCTCTGTCGTTTCTCTACCTTTTACTGCAGAAACACCCTTCTCAGCTCTCAGCCCCAGCTCCCTAGAGCTACCTTAGCCTTTCTTGCCGTAATTACCTCCCAATTAATAATAGCAGCTCCCCACATGTAATACCTTAATCAATTAAAAAATTTTTAGAAAGTAGCAGCTCCCATGTATGGGCTCTTTACTACAAGCTCTGTGCTTTAAATTAATATATTGACAGAGGGGAAAACTGAGACTCTGAGAAATAAAGTAATGAGACCCATCCCACTCACATGTCCCCCAGCCTCCTGGCTCAGGTACCTCCGTTGCAATGGTGGAGGAGAACTCCGAGTGGTCGTACTCCCAGCCCTGAGGGCATGGCACTGTGGAAGGCTCACCCTGCAGCTCCCCAGGACTCTGCCCTTCTCCCCCCAACGTAGTGTTGGGGAGGGCCTGGGAGTAGGTGAAGCGGAAGCAGGAGCTGAATGTGCCATCCGACTCCCGGGGAAGGTGGGCCTCCAGCCACATGTCCTGGCTGAAGTTGGCAGGGGCACCAGGCAGGACACAGTGGTGGGCAGGCACAGCAGCCAGGAAGATGGGCAGGAGGAAGTTCATAGGTAGCAGAATTCGGGGCAGGGCCAGCAGGGCCACATTCCGCAGTTGGAAGGGCCCAAAGCCACCCACCTGGTCTAGCAGCTCCTCGAATCCCATGCCACCCACAAATAACTGTCCCCCGTGTGGACTCCCTATGTAGTAGTCAGCACAGCTCAGCCCACCCACCATATGGACCCTTGGACTCTGGAGGCGGGAGCAAATAGACTAATGGGCGGAGAGCCTGCAGCCACAATCCAGCCTTTGGGGGCTGGCCCAGGATTGGGCCTTCCCTGGCCACCTTGGGATCCCTGCCTGTGCAGCCCAGTGTCTCTGAGGGAGAGGGCTGCCATCCATTCAGGGGTCACTGACTCCATGGCTCTGGGACTTACATATTAGCGCTGAGGGACCAAATGGGGTAACTTTGGGCTGCCATGATGGGTAGCTGGGTGTGTAGGAGCTGAGCCCATAGCCCCTTGATCAGCAGAGCTTCAAGGGTCCCTAAGAGGAGGAGTCTCCTGGGCATGGTGCCAGCTCTTCTTGGATGCCCTTTGTCCTATGAAACCCAGGTGAGCCTTGCCTATTTGCAACCACAGCCTGGCCAGCAGCCCAGGATTCAAAACCAGGTGAAGGGTTTTTACTGCTGAGCTATGAGTGCTCTCTGTACCCTGTCAGATTTATGTCCCCACCTGGAGCTTATGCCCTGGCCTGAGACACACCTGGAACCACACTGAGCAGCCTGGCCAATCTGGGGAATCCCAGACCCATTACCCTCCCCCTTCTTCACTCAGGCGCTCTTCTATACACATACATTCCCTCCTGCCTGCCCCCACCCCTATTTCCAAGAGCTTCCTAGATTACCCTGAGGGCTGAGGGCATGGGTAAGGAAGGAGAGGGATTGCCATAGGTAAGTGCAATGCCTACGACTTGGAATGTGTCTATCTTACC
The DNA here is from genome assembly GCA_026230045.1 of Corynorhinus townsendii. Taxonomy (NCBI): domain Eukaryota; kingdom Metazoa; phylum Chordata; class Mammalia; order Chiroptera; family Vespertilionidae; genus Corynorhinus; species Corynorhinus townsendii. The sequence continues at coordinate 88,524,551 of JAPDVU010000004.1, forward strand.
CACTCAGTTTTCCCATAGCCCTGCCACAAAAGCACAGCAGAAACCAGCAATGTCAAGTGTTTCTGATCTGATTCTCCAAACACCAGGTCAGCAGAGCTGGGACATTATCAAATTACATTCCAAGGGCTCCAGATTTCTAAGAAAATAGGCTTCTTCTTTTTTAAAATAAATTTTTATTGATTTCAGAGAGGAAGAGAGAGGGAGAGAAACATCAATGATGAGAGAGAATCATTGATCAGCTGCCTCCTGCACACGCCACACTGGAGATCAAGCATGCAACACGGGCATGTGCCCTGACCAGGAATCAAACCATGACCTCCTGGTTCCTAGGTCGATGCTCAACCACTGAGCCACGCCAGCTGGGCAGCAAATAGGTTTCAAGGGCCTAAGTTTTCTAAAAAAATTGAAAACGATAAATTTCATATAGCCCCCACTTTGAACAGATAAGGAAATGGGGCGTGTGGCTTGCTGGGATCACACGGTGACTCAGCAGCAGAATTGAAGAGGGGACTAGGACCCCTGACTCTGGCCCAGGCCTTTGACCTCAGCTGCTGAGCTGGGGATATTCCAGTTTGCACTAGGCTGGGCTCCCTCACAGAGCTCTGAGGAAAGGGCTGTTCAGTGACATGGTGTGTTCATGGTGGTATAACGGGCATGGGAGTGAGGGCAGTGATTTGGAGGTGGTGACAGGAGGTGATAAAAGTAAGAGATATTTGTTGAGTCTCTAGTGTTACCCCACTAGAGTGCGGTACGAAGATGTCTCAGACACAATCCCTGCCCTCAGTGAGGGTGCAGTCTAGTAGGAGGGTTAAAATGAGTTACATAAACCTTCCTACCTGTCTCACCCCTTTCATCCCACTCTCCACATACCTGCCACAATGAACATTTCAGAACAAATGTGACAGAGAAGTGTCTCTGCTTAAAACTTTCCCCAGCTCTCACTGCTGGAGGTACAAGTCCAACTCCCTAGCTTGACCCATATAACCCCAAGACTGGCTTTTCTCCACCCTGCCTCTGGCCCCTCCCAACAAGGCCCCCTTCCCTCCAGTTCCCCAAACACATCAGCCTATTGGCACCTCACACCTTGGTGCAGAGACAACACTGGCCTCCCTCTTATCCCCCTGGTGGATGCCCAAGGCATTTTGGAGACCGGCTCAAGGGTAAGACCACTCCTGTCCCATTTGCTATCACTCACATGTGATCCCCATGCTGTCGGTTTCTCCCTCATTTAATGTTATATAATCATCCTAATAAAAAAGTAATATGCAAATTGACCGTACTTCCACTACACCCACAAGCCACGCCCACCAGCCAATCAGGACCGAATATGCAAATTAACCCGACTAAGATGGCTGCAGCCACCGAGAGAGCAGGAGGCTTGGGTTTCCCCGGCAATTGAGGAAGCCAAGCTTTCCGCCTGCGCCGGCCTGCCTTGGCCTCTGCTCAAGGCTACAAAGTTTCAATTATAGAAGATAAATAAATCCCAGATCCCAGGGCCTCTGCTTGGGTCACCAGAGAGTGTGGCCGGCCTGCAAACCACCACAGGCCCCTCGCCCAGGCCGCCCCATGCCCCAAGGGAACCCCCACCCTGATCTGGGACACCCTTCAGGGCAAACCAGCCAGCCCCCACCCATGCACCAGGCCTCTATCCTATCTAATAAAAGAATAATATGCAGATTGACCATCATTCCAACACACAAGATGGCTGCCCCCATGTGGTCAAAGATAACTGCCACAAGATGGCCAGCAGGGGTGGGCAGTTGGGAGGGACCAGGCCTGCAAGGGAGGGCAGTTGGGGGTGATCAAGCCTGCAGGGAAGGGTAGTTGGGGGGGACCCAGGCCTTCAGAGGAGAGCAGTTGTGGAGGACAAGGCCTGCAAGGGAGGGCAGTTAGGGGTGACCAGGTCTGCAGGGGAGGACAGTCAGGGGCCAACAGGCTGGCAGGGAGTGGTTAAGGGGTGATCAGGTTGGCAGGCAGAAGTGGTTAGGGGCCAATCAGGAAGGCAGGCAGGCAAGCAGTTGGGAGCCAGCAGTCCTGTATTGTGAGAGGGATGTCCGACTGCCCATTTAGGCCCAATCCTACGTGGATCGGGCCTAAACGGGCAGTCGGACATCCCTTGAAGGGTCCCAGATTGGAGAGGGTGCAGCCTGGGCTGAGGGACATACCCCCCATGCACGAATTTCGTGCACCGGGCCTCTAGTATTATTTATATTGAAATATAAAACACCACAACACTTTGCAGCTCCTGGGAGGTAAGGTTTGCTGCCACTTAAACTCTATGGTTCATTCAGTGGCTCCAAAGGGGAAGACTCGGGTTTTTCCACAGCCTGAGACAGCCAGTGAGGCCAACCCTGGGCATTGGCTGTGATGCCTTTGTTTTCACAATGGGGATTTCTCTCCTGCCTTAACATAAAAAATAGCTGATGGTCATATAATGGTCACCTCTCCCTCTTTGCAGTGGCGCCTAGGAAACCCAAATCTAAATCTGCAGCCCCTTTCTACAGCGAGTAATTTTGGCATTAACTGTACCCCCGGCTTCATCTTACTCTCTTGTCTTCAGCACATATGGTAGCTTGCTTCTCTGATGTCATCAAGGAATGATGGTGACAATGACCATGATGTGTGGAGGCAGATGATGGATCTGGACAGGCAAGGTATGAAATGCCAAGAGTCTAACCAGAAAGCAGATCAGCTCTGAATCACCAGATAAGAACTTGTTTTGATTAAATTTTTAACTATCCCCATCCTTCTCCCACCTGGAAATCCAAACCTGAGCTCAGAGGCCAAGATGGAGGAGACCTTCATTTATACCAGACTAGATGGGAAGGAGGCTTGTGCACTGGGAAAAGAACAACTCCTTAGTTGAAATTATTACTAGGACTGTTAGAAGATTTGGGGAAGAATGAGCTCCTAAGGCAAACAATTCTCTATTTGGGATTGCTTGCAATAGAGACTTCTTACACTTTAGGACTTCTTACTCTTTTGCTCCTCTCTGCATTGAGTGACCTCAGCTAACCTCCCTATCTTGGGGTTTCACTGACCATTAACCATTGCAATAACCCATGTAATCATTTCCTACGTTGATAGTGGTACTGATGGAATCATTGTAATGGTGAGTATGATGATGAGATGTGTAGTAGTGATGGAGGTGGGAATACTGATGGTAGAAATTATGGTGATGGGGTGATTGAAGAAAGGATGAAGGTATAGGGCTAGGGATAATGGTAATAGTGATGTGGTTATGAGGGCAGTTGTGATGATGAGGATTATATAGATGGTACTGATGATGGTGGTGGTTGTAGTCATGAAAGTGGTGGTAATGGTGATTGCAATGATGTTGGTGATGGAGCCTAGTTTGGGAGAAGAGTATCTGTAATCTGAGTGATGATGGTGCTGGAATGGTGGGTAGGAGAGTCAGAGGTGGGTAAAGAAGATAGTGATGATTATGATAAAATTGATGGTGGTGGTAATGGGTGATGTCACACCACTTTGGGTTTACTTTACATGGGATAAGGAGGAATGCAGAAGATGCCACCTGGGGCGGATGAAAATGGGCTTGTATTATATTTCCTTCTAACCTATGGCCAAATTCCCATGACCATGCTGACTCTCCACCCCATCACCTCATCACCATGGACAATGATCAAGCTCCTACATCTTAGAAGTTGTGCTGACCTCCCTTCAATATTGAGTTAGTCTCAGCTCTTGTCCTGGTCTTGATGCCAGGATAAGAGTAGCCAATGGGAACATATCAGCAGGCCCCAGTGTCTGTTGGTCAGAGACATGACACCCTCCACACTCCCACCTTTGTCTCTTTTCTCCAAGGTGTCCTCAAGGGACCTTTCCTCCCTATTAACAAAGGCCCCTCCAATGTCTCTGATCTGGTAGCCCCTATGTAGCTAGCTTCTGACTGAGCAAACTTGCTCAAGCCACTTATTTCTCTGTGCTCCTGTCCTCAGAGCTTGCTTGGTCACAGGATAGAAAAGAGAAATATCTTTCTGGGGGAATGGGGAAGAGGTCGGCCATGCCTTGGCTGGTTTGGCTCAGTGGATAGAGTGGCCTGCGGACTGAGAGGGTCCCAGGTTCGATTCTGGTCGGGGCACATGCTAGTTGCAGCCAATTGGTAATGCTCTTTCATCACTGATGTTTCTATCACTTTGTCCCACTCCCTTCCTCTCTGAAATCAATAAAAATATATTTTAAAAAAAAAGGTCTGCCAGGGGCGGGGCAGGTCCTAACATGTGGAGCATCGGGGGCCTTGGGAAGTGAGTGTGCCTGACAGGTCTCGGGCTCCTGGGGGAGAGGCGCGGGGGGGGGGGGGGTAAGGGGGTTCTCTGCAACCTTAGCTCTAAAGCCATCCTCCTGAGCACAGCCTACCCTTGCCTCAGGCCTGGTCCTGCCCCCTTCACTCCTCTCTCTGCTTCCCAGTTCACACCTGTGACCACCACACTGAACCACAAGCAGTTCTCACACCTTCACAACTTCCTTGCCCATGCTGCTCCCTCTGCGAGAATGTCCTCTGCTCTTAACCTAGCTAACTCTTGTTTATCTTTCAAAATTCAGTATAAGAGTCATATTGATCTGAAAGCCTTCCTTGAAGTTCCCAGTCTAGGCTGGAAGTCTGCCAAACTTTGTGTATCAGCATACATAGCACATGTAAAGTGGAAGTTAATTTACAACCCCCTCCTTCACAGCTCACTGCGCACTGTTTCAATTCCCCATCTCTGGCAGCCCTGGTACATGAGGGGCTCATCAATAGGCTGCAGAATTAATTGGATGAATGAATGATTAAAGGAATGCAAAATAATGAAGGAATGATCCATAGAATTCTTTCATTCTCAATAATAAAATAAATTAAAAATAGAACAAAATAAAAATTTCATCTATTTGATTATTCTGGGGATTTCCACTAGAATTACTTAGAAAAGTAAGCAAACATCAAGGCAAGGATATTAATTGTGGCACTATTTGAAATAGTAAAAACTTAGAAAAAATCTAATGAAAATCAGCATGGAACTGGTTAAATAGGTTAGGAGGTGGAACATTCATGTCATGAACTACTAAGTAGCCATTAAAAAGAATGTAAGGATCCTCATACATTACTAGTGGAAATGTAAAATGTTGTGGCCACTGTGGAAAAGCTTCATAATCTCAAAATATTAAACATAGAGTTACCATATGACCCAGCAATTCTATTTTGGATATTTTCACAGGATATATATCCAAGAGAAATGAAAATGTATGTCCACAGAAACACTCATTCATAGCAGCATTATTCAGAATAGGCAACAGGTAGGAAAAAAAAACCAAGTCCACAATAAATGGATGAACAAATGTGGTCTATCCATACAGAAGAACATAATTCAGCCTTAAAAAAAAGAATGAAGTACTGATACATGCTACAACATGGATGAACCTTGAAAACATGCTAAGTGAAAGGAGGTGATTACAAAGAAGCACATATTGTGGGATTCCAATTATATGAAATGTCCAAAATAAAAAAATCTATATAGAGACAGAAAGTAGTAGGTTATTGGTTGCTTAGGACTGGAGAGTTTGGGGGAAAATGGGAGTGACTGCTAGCGGGTGATGGAAATGTTCTAATACTGTTTGTGGTCATGGTTGCACAACTGTAAATATACTACCTTTACATGATCATATTCCTAGATAAGGGGCTTTCATGTTTTAGTTTATGTGCTTTTTAAAAATATATATTTTTATTGATTTCAGAGAGGGAGGGAGGGAGAGAGAGAGAGAGAGAGAGAGAGGGAGAGGAGAGAGAAAGCAAGAGCAATGATGAGAAAGAATCACTGATCAGTTGCTCCTGCCCGTTCCCTACTGGGGGTCGAGCCCACAACACGGGCATGTGCCCTGACCAGAAATCGAACCCATGACCCTTCAGTCTGCAGGCTGACACTCTATCCACTGAACCAAACCAGCTAGGCAGTTTATATGCTTTTAGCATTTGCTTTTTTACTGCAAACATGGCTTGTTTTTGACATTTTTGAACAAGGAGGAAGATGAAAGCATGTGAGTGCCTTAATGAAGGTTGGTGAATCAGGCCCAAGAGCTCCCTGGCACCCATGCTGGAGAAAAGGGGGTTCCAGGAGGCCACTGTGGGGTACAGAAGATGTTTACACAGGTTCTGGAATGTTAGAGCTGTGTCTGGTGGTCTTCTCAGAGGGAGAGCATGACTTTGGAGCCTGGGCTCTCTTACCTCAGACCCCAGGCAGGGCCAGGAGCCTGCCCTCAGACAGAAATTGTTTGTGGTATTACCCAGATGAAAGACTCACACTTAGTGAATGTAGGGTCCAAAATGCAAAAGGTACAGCAAATACACTACTGTAAAGCCTCCTTCCCCCTAGCTTGCCTCCCAGAAGCAATTTGAGACTTCTAACTCATCTAAATAGGTGCACATTAGCCCTAGCCAGTTTGGCTCAATGGATAGAGCATCGGCCTGTGGACTGAAGGGTCCCAGGTTCAGTTCCGGTCAAGGGCACATGCTCAGCCTTGCGGGCTCAATCCCCAATGTGGGGTGTGCAGCAGGCAGCCAATCAATGATTCTCTCTCATCATTGATGTTTCTATCTCTCTCCCCCTCTCCCTTCCTCTCTGAAATAAAAAAATATAAGAAATAAAATGAAAAATAAATAGGTGCACATTATACACACAATGTTTTTACTTTCTTAGAGACCAGTCGGAAGTGTCTACAAAGAGCCACCTGCTGTAGACACTTCACAGTACCAGACAGTGGGGTCCCCATCATATGGGTGGCTCGAAATAATCAGCCCCAACAAACAGGCATTTAGATTACATCTGAACTTCTGCTACAGGTCCACAGTCTCTTATCCAAACCACTGGGATCCGATTTCTTTACAATTCAAACACATGTGTATGTAATATTTGAAAAGGCAATTCCGTGCATATTCCATACATTATGAAAACCCCTAATAGAATCTAAGACAGCACCCCATAATCACATTATTATTTCCACTGCAAACATGTATGATAAGTGGAATTAATAATGACTATAGCCGGTCAGTTTGGCTCAATGTTTGAGTGTTCATCTATGAACCAGTGGGGTCTCAGTTTAATTCCCAGTCAGGCACATGCCTGGGTTTTGGACTTGATCCCTGGTGGGGAGTGTGCAGGAGGCAGCCGATCAATGATTCTCTCTCATCATTGATGTTTCTCTCTTTCCCTTTCCTTTCCTCTCTGAAATCAACAAAAAAATATTTTTTAAAAGAAAAAATATAATTTTTTTAAAAGACTACAAATAGTCTTGTCAGAGACTTGTGCCAATCTAATGGAAGAACTCCCAGTTTTCAGAACTTTTTGGGCTTCAGAATTGAGGTGAGGCTTTGTGGAGCTGTACAGAGAATGCTGCAATGAATACTTTTAGACAATCTTGTGAGTTTAGGATACCTTTCTAGAAGGGCTGAGCCACAGGCTATGTTCATTTGTGATTTTCATAGATTTTGCTAGAATAGTGACCATTGTTCTTCCTTGCTTGTGAGCTGTTGTACCTTATGGTTTTCCAGACACACTCATTTTTATCTGTTAACTTCTGGACACCGACAATTTTTCCTCTCTTCCTTTCTGCACAAAGCTAGACTGAGTCTCTGGCCCTTGGTCAGACAGCCAAGGGAGCTGAGAGAGCGCAGCTTTGCCATCAGAGATGGCAGGAAGTCCCTCCCACCAGTGCGACCCTGAGCAGGTTACCTGCATCCTCCAAGCTTCCATTTCTGCTGGACGAGACAATCTGCCTCCATTACAGTCCGTCCATGTCCACACTTGGCCACCAACTTGTGCTCTTCTCTCCTGCCACCCCCAGACCAGGGCTTGGTCTCTGCCCTCTCCCCCAAAGGAAGAAGAGTCCAGGCCAACAGAAGGAAAGGTCCACAGGCTTTTTAATGGTGTGATGGCTACTGCCCTTCTGAGCCCCGATCGAATCATGACAGCGGCTTCCAGGATGTTGGGGTAGGGGTGGACAGGTGCAGGGTGGGCAGAGGCCATGCAGTGACTGGGGGAGGGTGTTACATTCTGTTTGGCATGTAAACATTCTTCTGTGGCTTCCCTGGAGAAGGGGATGGCAACTCCCTGTCCCCAACCCCTGCCCACCAGGGCTGGTCCCCAGAGAAGACTGAGCAAGCCAGGCCCTTGGAAGGAGCCGGGAAGGGGAGCGCCCATGTGCCTGGGGTACAGCCTTCTCCTGCACCCTCTTGGTGCACAGTGAGGCTGGGGAGGGAAGGCATGTCTGGGGTGGGCCGCCCCGCATCTGAGCTAGTGACACGGGCTGTCATGAGGAGGAAGTGCTGGAGTGCGGTGGTGGTGGTGGTGGTGTGACACTCTGACAGAGAAGGGGCTCAGGACCCACAGAGCTTGGTGGAGGGGGTAGGTGCTCAAGGGAGAAGAGACTGCAGCTGGGAATGGGGCATTGGGAGACATGGTTTCCTCTGCCTTGGATCCTTCCTGAGGAGAGAAGCAGAATCCTAGCCTCTTCCCACACTCGCCCCTGCTCCTCCTCCCCCAACTCTGGTGACATTCAATGACGCAGAGACCTGAGGTCAGTTAGGAGCCCTAGGGAAGTCTGGTTTCCCAAGGACAGACAGGGTTTTGCAGCTCTGCCCACCTTTGGTGCTGGGTGAAGGATGGTAGGATGGACCTGGGCTCTCTCAGGTCACCCCCTTTTCCTCCCAACACCAAACCAGGGTGTTGTTGGTCCTGGGCCAGGGGTGAGGCTGAGGGCCCTACATTCACAGTTCAGTTGGTAGCAAGGAGCAGGCCCAAGACCTGGGTACCAGGGGTCATGCCCTGGTCCCCACCTGGCAGGAGCTGATTGTCATTCAGAGAAGCTCTAGGTGGGAGGGCATGGCCCCTCCTCCACCCCCTCTGCTGGACCCAGAGGGCAGTAGAGGTCTTGGGAGGGTCTCAGGTTGACAAAGAGGGCTCTGTCCAGAGAGGTTTCCTGAGTGTTCTGGGAGCTTCTGCGTCAGCGTGGGGTGGACCTTGGGGGCTGTCCACCCTGGAGTCCTCCCCTAGGCTGGTTTGCAGAGAAGCCACCATCTCAGCATGGAAGCAGCTGCCCAAGCCTGCTGACTCTCCATGAAGGGCTTCAGCAGGCACCACCAGGCTGCTCCCTGGGTCAGCTTCCTCGTGGGCATCCTTTCAAGTGATGGTGACTGGTGCTGCCAGATCACTGGAGCATAGCTGGGGCCTTTCTTCCTCTTTCCCTGGTTGTCTTGCCTTGTTCTCCATGACCCAGGGAAGAACAGAAGGGGCAGGTCAGGGGACAGAGGCTGTGAGTGCTGAGCATGGAGGAAGCCTGCCAGGACCTGTCCCAGATAAGCAGGGTTGGCTGTCCCTTCTGCAGCCAGTGTACTGGTTGGCCCAGATGTGGGCAGCTGAGGCTTGTGATGAGCCGGATGAGAGCTATGCAGGAGCCAGACCTAGGAGGAGGCCCCAGATCATTCATGGAGCAGAGCAGTCCTCACATCCCTGCAGGGACAGCTCGGCTGCATGGTGTGGGGTTATGTCAAGAGGGACAAGCTAAGGGTGAGCTGGAGGAGGAGAGGACTTGGGCTGGACCCGTCACACAAGCATATAATCTGGAAGTTAGAAGGGCCTTTCTGCCTTGAGTCCAGGGGCCAGCTGTCGTCTGTCTGTATGTCTGTTTCTGCTCTCTCTGCCCACAGGGGGACATGATGGTCACAGCCAGGAGAACAGGGAGGATGGCCTGGCCAGAACTGTGTCCCTGAATCTCCAAAGGGCCAGCAAGAGACGATGACCAGCCACTCTCCACCTCCAGTGAACCCAGGAGAGAAGGGAGTTGGCTGAAACTGCAGGAGGCAAGATTGAGTTGGATGGCAATAAGGAATTCCGGATGCTGAGGGGTCCTGAGCACTAGGTGGGGGCCAAGGACAAGTGAAACTTCTTTAAAGCCCTTCCTCCACCTTCCCACTGGGAAATACTTGCCCAGGCAGGCAGCCCACATCCTAGGTTCAGACTGAGACCCCACCCAAATATAGGGGTTGGGGAACTTGCACTTCAGAGCAACCTGCGCACAGCCTCCCACAGGGTGTCCAGGATGGAGCTTTGGGGCAGGTCATACCTGCCCCTCACACCTGAGTAGACCAATGGCCTTAGGTCCCACCTCCCCAACCCCAGTCCAGCCACTGAGAAGAGGTCCTTCCCAGGAGACTGTGGGGTTGACCCCTCAGGGAGGCTAGAGCCTCCGATTGAGGCTGCTTTTCTCAAAGGGAGGCTTTGGCTGGAAGAAGGCTGGGAGGAGGGAAAGGCTCTGTAGGAGGTGTAAGCAGAGTGTGTTGGGGGTGGAGCATGGAGAGCAGCAGAGGCCTGGCGGCAGAGCGGGCTGTCCGGATGAGTGGGGTCCTCCGAGAAGACTGGCTGAGCCTTCCCAGCAGAGGGGCGGCAGGAGGTGGGAGGTGACAGGGGAAGGAAGGGGAGGCGAGCTCTACCCCTGCGGTGAGGTGCCCCCCACCGGTGGAGCCTGGCTGGGGCAAGCACGGCGGCGGGTGCAGGCAGGAAGCTGGGGCCGCGGGTGGCGCGTGTCCGGCGCGTAAGGCTGTGCTGGGAGCTGTTCCAGTGTGGCCGGCTGCGGGTTGGGGGCTGGAGTGAGGGTGGGGCCCACAAAGAGCCCGCGCGTCATTATCTGGCCCCAGCCCGGCCCTCCGCGACACCTGCCCGGCCTTTGGTTGTTGCACGCTGAGTCTGGAGTTTCCCTCTGGGTCCTTTCTTGGCTCCCCCTAGGGAGGGGGTGCCATCAGGCTCGGCCCGGGCCTGTGAAGAGCCTCGGGGTTGGGGGCCCCCAGGCCGGGCCTGGTGCGAGGGTGAGGGGCTCTCTTTGCGGGACAGGGACTGGCTGCGGGGGGATGCGCTGGAATTGCGCGCGGTGGAGGCAGGGAGGCCCGGACTGCGCGGGGCTGGGGGCCTGGTGCTTGCTTGGCCTCGCCCTGGGCCCTGGCCCCGGCCTAGGGGCTGTTTGGGACGGAAGTCAGCAGCAATGGCCGACCCTGGGGGCTTCTGCAGCTGGAGCCTGCGGGAGGAGTGGGGGGACAGAAACAAGAGAAAAGAAAAGGAGGGGGGAAAGGAGAGACATTTTCAGAATCACACTGAGCCCTAGAGTCTTGTATCCACAGACCTGGTTGAGACCTGGCACAGAAAGATAAACTGAGTCTATGGCCCAGGGCAGGACTTCTAGGGGGCGCACACTCCCCGGCTGCTACCAGAAGAGCTCCCTGCAGGCTTTCTTTGGCATCTCTATTTCATCTTTCAAATTCCCATGGATTTTACATTCTACTCTATAATATACCCTTATTGATATTAATATGAATGAAGTTTTCTCCTAACTATTCCTTTGGCTTCAAATGCCCCATGACACACCAGAGGCCCCAATCAACCTTTCCCAAACCTGGCCTCCCTGGCACCCCTCCAGGCATGTTCACTGTATCCACCCCCTTGAGCCCAGGGACAGGACTGGGACCTGAATGAGAAGAGAGACTCCGTTGGTGGTGGACAGGAGGTACATTTGAGGGGCCTTCCTGAGTCTTCAATAGCCCCTGCCCTTAGCCCTGGGAAGTCTCTGCTGGTGGAGGCCTTCTGTGGTCACCTCTGCCCACCCTGGGGCTGGCAGTGGTTCCTCACCTGCTGGTGATGGCTGTGTCAGATGCTGGGGCCGCACCATGGGGTCTGCCAGAGGACTGCTGGGCTGGGGCAGGCGTGGGCATGCGGATGCTGATGGGGCGGGGAATCCGGCTCCGGGTGGCAGCCGCCCGCCCGGCCTTCCTGGGCACCGAGGGCTCAGAGGCGGGCATGTCCTCCTCGGAGCCTGTGCCCGAGAACGTCTCAGAGGCGTGGCGCTGCTCCTCACTGGAGGAGGAGGAGGCCCCAGAGGCCAGCCGCAGCAGCAGGCCCTGCCTCTTCTCCATCACCAGCCGTGCCAGGCCCTGCTGTGGTCTCCCCCTCTTGCTCCAACGCTCTTTGGCCGACAGTGAACCTGAGGGCTCTGAACCAGTGTCCTCCTCAGACAGCAGGACAGGGATGCGGCTCCTACAGCGAGGGCCTGGCATGGCACGGTGAGTGGGGGAGATGGTGGCCAGTTTTCCGGGGTCTGGTTCCAGCGGGGATGCTGGGGCTGGCCCATCGACAAGGGGTGATCCATTGGGCAGTGAGTCCATGGCCACCTCCATGGGGGTGTCCCCAGGAGGGCCCAACAGGACACAGCTCTCCAGCCCTGACTGGGCAATACCATTCTCCAAGGGCACAGAGGTTCCCTCCTCTGCTGCCCTCCCCTCAGAGGGCACCTCCAGGCCCAGCTCGCCCCCAGAGCTGAGCTCCTCGGGCCGTGAGGCTTGTCCACCGGAAGACATGACGTTGAGGTGGGTTTTCTCTGCAATGTGTACAAAGGTCCTCTCAACTTTGGTGAAGGGTGAGGAGGTGACTGCCACGCCCCCTGCCCCTGCAGTGACTGCCCCGGTCCCCAGCCCTGTCCCAGGCCCAGGGGGCTTAGGCTCAGACTTGAGGATGGAGGACAGGGTGCCTGGCTCAGACACGTCCAGCTGGCTACCAGTGGGCTGGGGTCGCTCGTTCTGAGGAGTGAGGGCAGCCAGAGTGCCCAGGTCAGGGTCAGGGGCCAGGTCGGCAGTGACAGGCGACTTCTTCATGTCACCAGGGGAGACGAGCACCAGCGTTTTGGAGCCCTCCTCAGGCTCCAGGTCCCCATCAGCCATGGAGGCCCGGCCCCTGGACTCCTTCTGATCATCAGCCAGCAGCGTGGACGGGGCGCCCTCCTGGCTCCGGTCGGTGCTCCTCTCGCTCCCCTCACTGCTGGAGCCACTGCGAGGCCCCAGTGCCTCCCCCAGGGCTATTGCCTCCTCCTCCACTTCCTCCACCTCTTCTTCATCCTCCTCGTCTTCCTCGTCCTCCTCCTCCTCTTCTTCCTCCTCCTCCTCTTCCTCCTCTTCATCCTCTTCCTCATCCTCTTCTTCCTCCTTCCCATTAGCTTGAGGCTGAACAGGAGTCAGCGGGATCTGGGGCGGGGTGAGCAGCATGTGTGAGAAGCCCACTCTCCGGACCCTGTGGAGCAACCGGGCCCGTTCGCGGTAATCGGAGAGGTCTTTCTTGAAATCCTGGTAGGGCAGACTCAGAGGCACAGCTCGTGGGAGACCGTTCACCTCAAATGGGGGCGCCACGGAGAACACCTGCAAGGGGCACACACAGGGACCGGCTGAGGCCACCCCCCTCCTGGGCCCGAGAAGACCTGGACTACACCCACAGCTGAGAGGCCCATGGGACCAGGTGTGTCCACAAAGTGTGAGCTCATGAGGGCAGGCACTGGGTCTGTTTGGTTCATTGCTCTATCCCTAGGACCTAGGGTCTCCGGTGAACGGCTGTGTCCGTGCTCCAGGTCCCCGAGGCCCCAGGACCTGATTCTGGGGGCTTTCCTGTCTCTCAGTTTCCCATTTCCCCCATTCCTCTCCTCACCACGTGCATCCCAAAACCCAGAGCCACGCTAGTTCAATCGGTAGAAAAAAATAACCATTGCCAGGCACATTAACCCTCCCTTTTACCAACGAGGAAACCAGGTCCAAAGAGGGGCCCTCACTGCCTCCTCGCGGCAAAGCTCCTCTGCAGCCAGGAGCCAGTGTGAAACAGGCTACACCAGGCTGTCCCCAGCCCACAGCATGCAGGCTGGGCCCCTGCAGCTCCAGGACCTTGCCCTCACACCCTGCCCTGGCAGCCTAGCTGGGAAGTTTCCAGACCTCTACAGGGGTTTGCAGCACACACTTCCCCTAGGAATTCATAGCCAACCTGTGAAGGATGGTTTCTTTTCACTTGATTAAGTTTTCCCCTTTGAAGCTTTGTAGAGAGTCCTTGGCAATTTAAGGCCCTGTCTGTTTTCCTAAGACTGCTGCCACATCCCCCCCAGCCTCCTTCCTTTCAGACTAGAAAGGCCTGGCCACCTTATCAGGAACGCAGCTGCTGCATCTTCTCCAGCTCTGCCCTGTCAATCCACACACCCCGGGCACCCGCGGCGCGGGCCCCATCAGGCTGACACGGCTTTATTCCAGGCTGATGGTGCTAACAGTACCCAGCACTGTGTTAGCCTTTTGAACACACTGGGCCTCCATCTTTTTAAACACAGCCCATCCAGACCAGAAGCCCCAGAGAGATCCTGACACTCCCAGTACCTTCAGGAGCCATCCAGACTCTCAGGGAGTCCTGCCAAGTCCCCACTTAGACATCTGTGTCTGCTGCCCCAGCCCCATGGGCACACCCCTGTCTTGCCTGGTGGTTCCCTGGCCACTGGCTCATTTTCTCCATCCCACACTGCCCATCCATCCATCCCATAGCTGCCAAGGGATCTTCCTGAAACTTAAATCGAATCCCATCTCTCTCTGCTTCAAACTGCCCTCCCACCCACCTCCGCACCATGATCTGGCTCCTATCTTCTGCTCCAACCTCACTTCTAGCAGCAACCTCTGATCCCCCGCCCAACACCCCAGCCATTCAGATACCACCATGTTCCCTAAATGGGTCTTGCATCTCACACTTCTGTCCTTTTCCAAGTCAGTTTCCTCTGCCCCAGGTTCCTTCTCACCCCCTCTATTCACATGAAAAATTCCTGTTCTTATTCCAGGACCTGCTCAAACAGCTCCTTTTCCAAAAAGCCTTCCTGTTCACCCACCAAGCAGACTTCATCAGCCTCCTTTGTATTTGTTCCCCACATCCTTCCATTAGAGAACCTTCCGCCCTCTATTCCACATGCAGGTGTTTACATCGTTCGCTCTCTCCATAAACGCTAAGCCCCTTGAGGGTTTTTCATTCATTCATTCATTCATTCATTCAAGAAGTCCTGAACCTGTGAATCCAGTGAACAAGATAGACATGGTCCTTGTGTTCATGGAGTGTGCAATCTCCATATTAGGAAACAAAATTGGGATGATGCATACTCTACAAAGGCTGTGAGCATAAATGAGGTCATATAAGCAATGGGCCTGGCATGTAGCAGTTTCTTGATAAATGTTAGCTCCCTCCCACCTACCCCCTACTCTGATTTGGAGATCATTGCTTCTATCCCTGACCCCAGAAATGCCCAGATACCACATCTATGGGTGGGGGTGGGGGTAGAGTGATGGGGAAAGGAAGGGAGGCCTTTGTGCAAATAGCCCAAAGGCTGGTGGAGGGGAAAGGCAGAAATCCCCAAGGCCGAGAAGCTGCCCATGGTTGTCTGTGATTTCTACCATCCCCAACTACCATACTCTCCCTCACAGCCAGACTGTTAGGTGAGGACTTGCTGATAAGGCTTGGGTGGGGTGAGGTGTGGGGTGGGGGGCGGTGGAACTGATGCAAGACATGGCAGCATCAGACCCAGACAGGACCCCAGCACACCCTGTTTGAGACCAACAGGGAACTTCCTTAGAGCATTGTCCCCTTCATATAGCCGGCTGGAAGTCTCCAGCAACTGTTTTCTTTTTCTGCACCATTCTCATTATTTATTTATTCATTAATTCATTTAGCAAACATTAACACTGTTTCTGTGCCAGGCCTTGTGTTGGGCCCCTTTGCCATGTTTAGTTTCCAACATCAAGATTAGAGAAGATGAGTGGGCAGAGGTGGAGAGGATTGCTGTGAGCTCCGGGGTTTGTGGGGACCACTGGTCAGGTGCTGGCACCGACAGCCAGGGCAGGCAGAGAGATGCGGAGTTCTGATCAGGTCTCCCGTCCAGCTCAGAACACACCCACCCAGCACCAGACACATCCCACCTGGCAAGGATATCCTTCAACCACCAGGCATCCTTTCTCAGCAGAACCTCTGCCTATTTGCCCTGCCCCATCTCTGACGCGTAGGGCATCCCTGGCAGAACCACTCTGTCCTCTGGCCAGGTCCTGGATCTCTGAAAAAGCCCATCCATCAGATAGACCCGCCTTTCACAGCGCCCACTTAGATGATCACAGCTGGAACCTTCTCCCATTCCATCTGAAAGCCCTCCTCTTCCATTACATGGGAGGAAGGAGGGAGGAGAACTGAAAATCAGTCATTGGTGATAATAGCAGGCTGGAAAACTGAGGCCTGGAAAGAAGTATTGACATGCCCAAGTCACAGAACCCATCAACCAGGGTGGACCAGAACTCTTTCCATTGCCTCACTGTCCTCCCTGCATCCCCCTGCCCCAAGCAGGGAAACCTGGGCCCCTCTGCCCTTTAGCAGGAAGGGCTGTGAACCTCACAGTGGGGGCAGCTTTGTCCCACAGATCACTGCCAAGCCCACCTCCGCTGGGTGTGCTGGGTTTTCTGTTTCAAAATCCCTCTGCCCTCCGGATCTGGCTCCATGTGGGAAGTCCTCCCTCACTCTTTCCGGACCTCTCCTGGATGCCTGAGCCCAGTGAGCATTCATTCATTCACCCATGCAATCCAGTGTTCATCTGCTCAGCCAGCAATCACTAGATAGCCTCTGTGTGCTTGGCCCTGGAGGCTCAGAACACCATGGAAGGGGAACAGCCACGACACCCCCCCCCGCCCCCCATTCCAGCTCAGAGGGAAGCAAGAGTGCTGGGTGTCAGCAGGGGATGCAGGAGTCCCAGGAAGCTCTCGCCTTCCTGCTCCCTTTCCAGGGCAGCGACATTTATGATTCCAGTTTGCTCATTGTGCTCTCCAGCCTGGTTCGCACAGCATCATCTGGGAGTGCTGCTTTTTAAAAAAATATATACTTACTGATTTCAGAGAGGAAAGGAGAGTGAGAGTGAGATAGAAACATCAATGATGACAGAGAATCATTGAAGGGCTGCTTCCTGCACGCCCCACACTGGGGATCAAGCCCAAAACCCAGGCATGTGCCCTGACCAGGAATCAAACTGTGACCTCCTGGTTCATAGGTCGACACTTAACCACGCCAGCCAGGCTATGGGGGTGCTTCTTACAAATACAGAGTTCCCCGCCCACCCCCTCCCCCCAGAGTCTGTAGGTCAGAGATGAGGCTCAGAAATCTGTTTAAAGCGATCAGTGATTCTACTGAAGTTTGGCAAAAGGCAAATGTCATAGGGTGAATGGCGGTAGGAGTGGAGGCAGGCCATTGGAGCTGAGACACAGAGAGAATGAAAGCCTAGACCTCTCCCCGCCCCCAACGAGCCCAGACCAGAGGGCTAGGGCCTCACTAGCTTCAGAGCCCAGCCCAAGTTCGTGTTTTCTCCAGTCAGCAGGAAAGAGAGGCGGGCAGACAGACTCTGATCTTCCCTACCAACAGCAAACTGAACTCTCCTCAGCCCTGACTCCTCTGACACCGACACTGGGGACAGGCTACTACACACACACACACACACACACACACACACACACACACACACATACACACACACACACACACACCAAGACAGGGCACACGGAGCAGCTCTCCCACCTGGACCCTGGCCAAGCCCCATCCTGCACACTGCACATCAGCACACAGGTCCCAAGGTCGAAGAAGGGGGGTGCTGAGTGACAAAAAAAGGGGGAGTGAGCACTGATGCCCACCCTTCCCCCCCATGGGGGTGGGAAGGGCTTTGTGTCTCTCACAGTGGTGCCCCTCCTCTCTCCTCAGCAGCCACGGGGTGCACACCTCCTTTCGCCCCTCCTCCCCAGGGAGAACTCCCTCTGCCATCATTGCCCAGCCTGAAAGTTGGAGATGAGAGGGCAACAGTGTAGCCTCCTCTGCCAGCCCCCATCTTCCCCAGATTCTTTACTGGTCTGTCTGAGTCTCTACTCTCAAGCCACAGCTGTCAAGCTAAGAGCTTTCCCCGTTCCTCCACCCCAGACTCACTGGCCAGACAAACCTCTGAGTGGAAGTGTTAGGGGCAGAAAGAGAACAGTGGGGACCAGCCATAACAATAAGAAATATTAATCATGCTCTGTGAACCATGATGGTTCTGTTCTGATAAGAGAAAGCACATTCTAACCTGGCTGAGAGCTGTGCACCCTGGGACGTGGGAGCTAACATCAGAATGCAGTCCATCCTCCTTTTCTGAGAACTGCCCATAATCCTGGGAAGATTAACAACCTTGCACCCGCCCTTTGCCCGCACACACGCGCACACACACAGCCTGTATTGCCTGTAACCTGTAACCTGTAACTCCTACTCACCCATGTAATCTTTGTCCTAGCCAATATAAGCAGCTGGCTTATGGGGAGGGGTAGAGCAGATTTTCCTGGATGACCTGCTGCTCTCCCATACTGCCCACATTATTGGAATAAATGTTCATATATGATTTAACCCTATCTCTGCTTAATTGGCTCAAGTAGTGACAGGCAGCCTGGACCCACTGGCTGTGCAGTCTCAGAAGGGGTGAGATGACCTGGGAAGGTGGCTGCCTGCCCTAGATCTATGCAGATCTCCACACACTTGATCTCCAGGTGTCTCTTTGCCCCTAACCCATCCCTGCCTGCCCCAAGGCAAGGAGCTGGCAGCCTGGGGGGCGCTTTCTAAATGCTCTGGAGGTCCAGACATGCAGCTGCAGCTTGCCCTTCCTCTGCCCCCACACTTGCTTCAGGCCCCAAGGAGAAAGGTGTCTTCCTCTGTGGGCACTGCGCCAGTAGGCCTGCAGGGCAGGGTGGGGATCCCAGAGGAGCGGGAAAGCCCCACCCTCTGCAATCTCAGAAGTTTGTGCCATGCTCTCCTTCTCCATGCCCCCACGCTCTCATTGGCCTAGTCCTCCCTCAACCCACATGCTATCCTTGCACCCCACTCCCACACTGATCCCCCTCAACAGACCCTTCTCCGAAGGCCTGAGCTACCTCAGACCTCCCCTGGGAGAAGAGGGCCAGGGGAAGGCTCCTGTGGGCGCCCCACAGAGCTCCCTGGCATCCTAGCTTCCCACCGCACCTGCAGACTCGACAGTCTGATCCAAATAGGAACTATCAGTGGGCCCACCCCTTACTTCTCCCCCTGGCTTTGGCAAGATGGCAAGCTGACAGTTTGGAGTAGGGCCCGAGAGACCAGAGTGCAGCCCCAAGCCCCTCCTCCGGATGGATGAAAGGAGACAGGCAGCAGGGAGAGCAACCCCAGCCCCACCAAGCTGAAGCCTCCTGGGGACCCCTTCCCTTCCCCTCCCCATCAGCCCAGGTCTTAGCTGCGGGTGGAGGGAGGGGGGGGCGGGACTGGATCCATTGATCTGGAATTTGACTCCACAAGATCCCTGAGTCAGCAAAAGACTAGCCCCTGCCCCCTGCCCTCTGCCCTCTGCCCTGCCTGCGACTCCAGCCTTAGGATCTGCATGAGGGGTGGGTTAGGAAGGAGGTGGGTGAAAGAAAGTAGGCGAGGCGCAGGTTCCTGGAAGGCGTCTTTAATCAGGATTTGGTAGTACACAAGCTCTCCGGATTGTCTGCATTAACATACAGGGACTTAAAAAGGCACAAGATCCCTCGCACAGCGACGTGTGATGGCGGGGCGCCCCCACCCCCGCCCGTGTGCGCGTGGGTGCGTGTCCGTGTCCCACCCCCGTGGCGGCGCCGCGCGTGTGCGTGTCGGTTTCAAGTGTTGGATTTATACAGTACTCGCAGTCTAGGGGCGGGGGCTCAGTGCATGCGTTTCTACCCGGCGGGGCCTCGACGCCGCTGTACACTGAGGACGCACCCCGGAGAGAGGAAAAAAGCGTCCCATCTTCGTGTGTTGTTTTGAGTTTTCGTGCATGCTTGCCGGGGTCGGGAAATAGTGCAAGCTATAATACAGGATTATTGCAGTACAAAAGGGGGGCGGGAATTTATGATGGGAGGGGAGGCTCAGAAATAAACCAGCTGGGATCCGGAGGGTCCTCTCGCCACCCCTCTTCCCATCCTCGCTCCCCTCTCCACTGCGATCAGCGATCAGCGAGCGTCTCCCGATGGTGGGAGAGGGTCCTTGGGCCTTGGAGGGAAGGGGCTGAGCTCCTCCCATCCCACCAGTTCCACCTCTCAGGGGGCAGGGGGCAAGGGGCAGGGGGCAGGGGGCAGGGGGCAGGGGGCAGGGGCCAGGGGCCAGCTCTCTCCTGCCCAATAGTCTGCCACAGAGCCCTGAACCCGCCTCCTCCCCCGCGGACACCCCTCCCAGTGAGGGGAGGGGTCGACGGAGCAAGTGCAAAGGAAGCAGATGTTGGTCCCTGAGTTTTATTTTCGAAGGTGGGGGAGGAAGAAATGCCGGAAGTGGGGGCAAATTTGAGGTCCCCCCCCCACGCCAGGGCGCTCAGTGATGGAGGGGGGGGAAGGGCAGGAGACACGGACGCTGGGGCGCGGGCTAAAGAGGGTTTGGGTGGCCCTGAGAGACCTAGACTCAAAGCTCGGCACCCCCCTCAATTCTGGGCTCTTTGGCATCCAATTGCAAGGCCAGTGATTTGGGGAGTGGGGGACAGCCGGGGGCGGTGAGGTAAGGGAGTCAGGGGTGGGGCGACGGGGGTTCTTTGAGCCGGAGAACCGGCCAGCTCCCCGTCCCAGCCCCTCGTCGGCATCTCCGACTTGGAAATACTGGGGGGCGAGCCTCACTCCAGCACCCCCGTCATTCCGAGGCCAGGGAGCTGGGGGAGGGGAAAGCAACCAAGGACTGACTGAGCGACGTCGGGGCGCTGGGGGTGCTAGCCCAAGTGGAGTGTTTAGCAGCAGGCAGCTCGTCGGCTGGGGGCGGGGGGCAAGGGCCGAAGTCCCCTGGGGTGGCGCAGCAGCGAGTTAAAAAGACGGAACGTTCATTCGTGGTGCGACGGCGGCAGATAGGGCGTGAGGCGGGCAGGTCCCAGGGACGGGGAGGGGCGGAAAGTGAGGCTTGGGGTCCCGTTACCCTTAGAACCCGCGAGAGGTGGGGAAGCGCGGGCCTGTGCTCTCCCTGGCGGGGCTGCTAGTTTGCTGTCCGGAGAGTGGATGGCATGTGAGCACAGCTACGGTGTGTGCGTGTGCGGTTAGTGTGGCAAAGTGAACCCTCCCCGCGCCCTCCCCCAGCCTGTGCAGGTAGAAAAGAGGGTGCGTGGGGAACTGACGGTGGAGCCAAGTGAAAAGACAGGTGTGGGAGGTTCCCATACACCTTTGGGTGTCGTTGTCCCTCCTCCCCACTGCTGCGCTTCTCAGCTCTTTCCCGGGGGCGGAACCCGCTCAGGCTCAGGGGCTCCTGGGCTGGGAGCCCACTGGGTGGTGTGGGGAACCATTAGGGATATCTGAGGAACTGTCCTCAGACTGGGAGTTCTCCCTTAGGGAGAAGGTTGCTTTAACATTTCCAGAGGCTGGCCCACTGGCCCCAGGCGTACCTCTGCTCCTAGTGGGAATAATGTGAAGTTTGGGGACATGCCCCCCAACTTAAGGAGAGTGATTTGCCACTCCTTGTTACCAAGGTCTGCCCATGAGGGTGGGCAGTTCCTGCCCTTCAGGTTAGGATCTCAGTGGAGTTTAGGGTGGGGTGGGGTTCAGGCCCTCCTAGGAGTCTACGTTTCCATCAACCCACCAATGGCAGGGGACACAGCATTCATCCCACAGCCAGGGGCACCCACACCCTCCCTAAGCATGGTCCGTCCCCTCCCCTGGCTACCCAATACAGACACACTGACACAGCTCCTTCTGCTCACCCCAGTAGCCCAGGCTCCCCCCCACCCCCACCCCGGCCTGGGCAGAAGCACCACCCCTCCCCAGAAAAAGGGAACTATGCGGGGCAGAGGAGAGGA
This sequence comes from Corynorhinus townsendii, assembly GCA_026230045.1. Classification (NCBI taxonomy): domain Eukaryota; kingdom Metazoa; phylum Chordata; class Mammalia; order Chiroptera; family Vespertilionidae; genus Corynorhinus; species Corynorhinus townsendii. The sequence continues at coordinate 88,546,214 of JAPDVU010000004.1, forward strand.
ATTGTGAGGGAGGGTCCTGGGACCCTCCACAGAGAGGATTGGGGAGGCCTGCCCCTCTTGGCTGGGGAAGCAGGAGTTGACGTGCCAGCGTGGCTCAGAGATGCCATCACCCCCACCTGGGCAGCTTTAGGCCCATTTTCCCCAAAAGTGGAAATGCAGAGGGAGATTGCTGGACGTGGGATGCTCGTGGTTGGGAGACTGTTAAGTAGTTATTGCTGTGACCCAAGCTGCCTTGAGTGTGTGGAGGGTCTATTCATTATGGAGAATTTACTAGAGCATTTTTCACTGACTCAGGGTTCTGTCCCACAGAGAAAATACTGGTCCTATGAGGAGGGTCCTTCTCACCACGAACAAGTCCACTGGCCCCCACTCAGGCACACACACACACAGCACCCCACCCCCCAACCCTGTGCACTTGCTCTAAGAAGCCCGCCTGTCCCTGTGAGAGCTACAGCCTTGGACAGAGGGAGGTCGACAGTGCTCAGGCTCACGGTTGCAAACCAAGTTTGGGGTCTCTGCCTATACATTGGTTTTGTTTGGTTCACATGGTGAATTTTCTTTAAAAAGCTGTTGTCGTTTTTTAAGTTAGATGCCAATAATTAAAAATTGTGAGACTTCACATAAAAAATTGGAGATTTCAGCAACAATTGGCTGAGCAAAGGATGGTGTGGTGGGTCCCCTTTTACCACAGTCCCTGAATCTGCCCACACCCTGACACGCTGGGCTCCTCTTGACACTCAGCTTAAATCCCATGGTCAATGCTCACCAACGTCAGGACCTGCCCTGTCTGTGAGCCCAACCCACCGTGACCCCCCCCCCCCCCCCGCCGAGGTCAGGGTTTTGAGCATCTGCTTTCTCCACTGTAACTCTTACTCAGCCGCCTAAGCCCAGAGCTGCCAGGGGATGCTTGGGGTGGTGGGGGATCGAGAGGTTGGGGTCTCTGGAGAGACAGGCTCTGCCATTTCAACCAACCCCAGTACTCTGGAGTGACCTCCACCTGGACACCATCTGAGTCTGACTCACAGACAACTCCCTTCTTACTAGAAGGGGTGTGGAGGGGCCAACCAGGAAGGACGGTCAATAGACCGAAATGCTTTAAAACTATCAAACAAGACCTCGGGTATTCGGCACTGGCAGAGGTTTTTTAAATGTTTTTGTAAATTAAATATTCTAATTAATCCATTAACTGCGGACAATACTGGGCTCTACTTCGTAGGCTATTATGAGGGTTAAATGAGTTAATTTTGTAAAGTGCTTAGACCACTGCCTGGCACAAAATAAGCCCCGGGTGCCAGTGACTACTAAATAAAATAAAAAATAAATAATTGGAAGCCACTCCAGTAGGCTGGGTGTGACTGTAAAGTACAAAAACCATCTTCAAAGTACAACAGAGTGCTGCCTCTTTTCAAAACTGACCCTGGGGAGCTGTCCCTCTCCCAGGGCGGAGTGGCCTTCTCCTCTCGGGAAGGGAAAACTTCAGGAAGAAGGAGCCTGACCACATGGCAGGCTCACACTCCCCTGCCTGCCTGGGACCTGGGCCACTCAACTCCAATCCAGGCAGGGCTCTGCCAAGCTTCACATGAACTTGAACATGTGGCTTCCAATGGCCTTAGCTGTTTCCAAAAGTCAAAGCCACCCTCAAAAGATAATAACATTATCAAGATCACCCCAGTCTGCTCTGAGCGGTGTGGCTTACAAGACACTCTCTCCCCCCACCCTAGAGGGCATGTAAAAGAGTGTCCCTCAAAGGACAACATGTTTTGAATCATAATCTCACTTTAAAGGACACACTCACTCCCACAGGTACCAGTCCTGGTGTGTGTGTGTGTGTGTGTGTGTGTGTGTGTGTGTATGTGTGTGTGTGTGGATTCAGCCACCTTTGGGATGGATTCCCCACTTCCAAAGGCTTTGGAAACAGTAATATGCACTTGATGCTAAAACAAGGCTGAAGGTAGTGCCACTGTCTTTGATTAGTCACAAGGCACTTTGGGATATTAGAGTACCTCAGGGTGCTAGTCACTGGTGGGAGCTGTGCTCAGGGTCAGGTAGTGGAACCCTCTAGAAGGGAATGCCAGATAAGGGAGTGCTTGGTTTCATCTAACCCCAGAGAGTGGGGCATTGCCCCCACTGCTGCTGACCTTTGGGGTGGCTGGTGGACAGACTCCACATCACCGCCTGCCACTAGCTGGGAGGACAGGGGGAGGGCCAGAGGGGAAGGCATGAGGGGCTACTGCTCATCCCACCCCTCACCTTTGTGCTTGTGTTTTCTGTCCCTTCTGAAGAAGTCTACCCTGACCCTTTCTCTACCTTCTGCACCCAAAATAGCCTGGAGGGAGGGTCTAAAACTTAGCAGCCAGAACTGGGGTGGGGCATAAGTTCCATCCTAGATGGGAAAGGTGATCCTGGCCCAGACATGGCAGGGGTGGATTTGGGAGAAAGGAGTGAGGTGGGTGTGCATAGCTCACGTGGATGAGTCACACCACAATGCTGGCCATCCAGGAGGGCACTGTGTATGGCCGCCCCCCTCCACTTATGGCACCCCCAGGCCTCTGAGGGTTCTCTTCCAATCAGAGACAGCTGGGGAGGTGAAGGGAGTGGAGTGGGACGGAAGCAGAGGTCAGGGGGAGAAGAGCATAGGGAGAGGAGCCAGGATGAGTGTAGGGACGTAGGAAACCATCAAGAACTGCACAGAGATCTTTCTGATTCCCGAACACACACGTGCGCTCTCCAACACACCCACACACAGAACTGTGCAGTGCACAGCCTAAGCATCCACCCACGGCGGCCCTGCCACGCACACAGGTGCTCACATAGAAACACACAAGAGTGCAGGCATGCGCACAGGCACAAAGAGCCTCACGCAACACACCTTTGCAAACCTTCAGGCCTCCCTTCCTTCCCTCCCTATACAGGCATTGTCCTTCCTGGTGCCTTCGTCATCACTACCTCATTGCCTCGGGGGACAGGTGCTGGCTGGCATGGATGGGAATGAAAAAAGGGAACCTTGGGGGGTCCCTGCAGTGATAGGTTAGGGGCTGAGAAATGGGCAGAAAGGGCATAAGCAATCTGGCATCCCCACCCCCCATCTCCAGATCCCCATCTGTTCTGCCTCCCTGTGCTCTGACTTCCCCGCTGCCCCTTGGGACCAGCCAGCTTGGCGGAGCACCTACAGGAAGGAGCTGCCCCTGAGAGGGCAGGGTTGGGGCTTGTCCTGAGTTCACAGGTCCCACCTCATCCTTAACAACCCCCTCTCTGTCACTACTTCCAGACCAGGTCCCTCGCCCCTCGCTCCAGCTCCCAGCTCCACTTATCCATCCTCAGCTCCCAAGGAGCCGGGCCAGGCCACCCCACAGTGGGTGAGAGCACACATGCCTTGGCAAGGGCAGCCTGCAGTGGACGGAGCTCCGGCCTCCTGGGCTGAGTGTGGGTGGCAGGGACTCTGTCCGCTGGGACAGCGGCATGTGAAAGGCTTGCTGGGTCACAGGGCTGCTTCCCCATATCAGAGAGTCTAGAGGCACACCAAACCCCAAACTGGCCGGCCAGGCCCCCCTCTCATACGCAGGACCACCGCCTTGCCCCACACAGACAGATGGGCATTCACACCCCACGGGGAGGCCCAGCTCTGCTACCCCCTCGGGGTGCACCGGGCCCAGCCATGCCAGGAGATCACAGATTAAACAGAATAACCATGCCAGACTGCCTCTGACCCAGCATGCCTCATGGCCTGACACTGGGTTTCTGCTGGACTCTGGACTCCCTGCAGCTCCAGCCAAGTACCCCTGCCCTGTCCCTGAAACTGCGCAAACAGCACCACCCCTTCCTGCACCACCTGGCTGGCACCGCGGACGGGGCCGTGGGTGGGCATTACAGTACCTTGGGCCAGAACTATGGGGCTGTATTGCACGGTGGGGTGCACGGGGCATGTGAGTGTGATTATTGCGTCCTGGGAAGGAACCATGGTCTCTGTCTGCTCCCCACCCCCCCCCACCTGCCCCCTCCAGGAGGGGGGGGGCCCAGCCTAGGTCTTGTGGGTGAAGCGAGCCCACACCTGCTGCAGCTGGGACCGCGAGATGCGGAGCACCGAGGGCACGAGTCTGTGGTTGCCGGCGGCGAGGGGCGCGTGGCGCCGGTGGGGCGCCCGCACGGGGCTGCTCTCCGCCGAGCGGCTGCGCTGAATGAGGGAACCGGAGGAGCCCGAGGAGCCGCCGCCGCCGGGGTGCGGGTAATGCTCGGTCTCCAGCGTGGAGGAGGAGAACACGGAGGACGCCAGTCGTCGCAGGGGGCTGTACCGCGGGAGGGAGTGCCCCGAGAGTCTGTCCTCCTCCAACTGAAAGAGACCAAGAGAGTGGAGGGAAAAGAGTTGTCAGGCACAGACTCGACAGCTCCGTCTCGGGGACCACCCACCGCGCACAGCCCGCAGCGACGGCGTCCCGGGTGGTGGGCGGGGTCGGGCAGGGTGGAGGGGTGTGCGGGCCACCCCGTCCTGCCTGGGGATGAGGCTCGCGCCTCCAACGCCCTCATCCCTCCCTCCCTGGCACTTCTCACACCGCACCTCCGGGCAGAGACCTCGTCCTCACCTCCTGCCTGAAGCGTCCTGGCTCAGCCCGCCCAGCTCAGGGTTCCCTCTCGCGGGGGAATCCTACTCTGCAGCTGTCACTGCCATGTGTCGGGCAGCTGTTCCCCGTCTGTCTCCCCAGCTGGACTGCTGAGGTCTAGCGCACACGCCTGCACACCCTCTGCCCCGCACCCCAGCCCATCTCAGGCGGTGCCAGGGTTTCAGTGACGCTCAAAAAGGTAGGATTCTGGAGTCCAGCTGCTCACGGTTGAATTCCAGAGCCACCACTTACTACCTGGGTGACCTCAAGCAAGTTACTTCCTTCACTCGCCTCAGCCTCCTCATGGGATGCGGGGTGACATCGGGATGCAGTGCTCCTACCTCACACCTCAGGTGGCTGCCAGGTTAGCTGTTGTAACATGCATCTCAGGTGGACCAGCACCTGCCCGGAGCACACAGTCTTGTAAGCGGCTTTAACTATCCTTCAAATCACTCGTGAGGATGAGGAAAGGGAAGAGGCTGGCAGGAGGTGGGGCACACAGAAATCATTTCTCCAAAGTGGCTCTTCCCCTGTCCTCGCCAAGGCTGAGCCACAAGGCAGAATCCTAACTGGTGCCCTCCTGGCCTTGTGCCCTCCGAGGGAAAAGGGCACATGGGACCAAGGATCCCAGGCATGTGGGGATGGAAATGGTGGCTTGGGTGTCACCAGACTCCTCCCGTCCTGACCCCTACTTCTGCCGGGGACTGAGGCCAGTTTACGTAGTTTTCAGTGGGGCAGTGAGGACTGGCCAGGCCAGCTGCTGGAGGGCCGAAGGGGGAGGGGCCCTGAACACTCAGCTCCAGTGTCCCCTTGCAGATGTCAAACGGGGCCCAGGGACCCAGCACGGAGCCTCCCGCAGAGAGGGGTGGCGAGAGGATCCTCGGATAGGACTGTGTCTGCCCTCGCCCTGCTTCGCCTTCCAGCTTCTTTTTGGTCAAGACCAGGATCTGTCTGAGCTGCTGCCGTCAGCGCTGAGGATGGGGTTTAAAGCCCACACTGAGTCACCAGGGACAGAGGCACCCACAGTTGCCCACAGCCCCTCTCACGCACGTGTGGACGGCTCGAGCTTCACAGCCAGAGTTTGGTCAGCTGCCAGGGGGATCTACTCCCAGCATGCTCCCTTCCGGCCAGGTGCCACCTGTGATTGTCTGCAACCACAGCTGAAGCATCGCCGCTGGGAGACCCTCCCGTTTGCCAGGCAGCCTCCCTGTTCCTGGCAAAGAAGAGCTATCTGTGCCCTCCCAGGCCCTTGATCATGAACCTCAGGTCTACACACTGCCCCCACCCCACCCCTCTTGACTGCAAGCTCTGAAAGCCACATTGTTTGCATTCGTCCCTCAGTCCCTAGTGAACTGCCTGGTACTTGGCAGGGCAATGTCCTCGTGGCTGCCAGCAAATGTCCATGTGCTCCGGGCATGCTGACTGCTGTGTTATCAGCCAGAGATGACCTGGCAAACATCCGCCCCCAAATCACACGCTGACCGACACTCTCCCCTCTGCCCTCGCTTTCCCAGCCACTTCCACTTTGCACCTTAAATTCCCAGCGAAGAACCCAGGTGTGTGTAAAGAAAAGCAGTTAAAGTATCACTGCATGCACACCAACAACTCCTGAGTGCCTGGTCTAAATGAGTGCCAGGCCCACATTATCCTCGCCCCTGCTCCTCACGGGGGCAGGTGGCAGAGTTACGGGTGCCTATATCTTTAAGGACTGCTGCTATGAGGAAGTTCATACATGAGATCTGAGCAGACAAGCTAAGTCTGGGAGGGAGGGATTTCTTGCATAGAGTCCCTATAGAGACTTCCTGGCTGCCCTGAGCCATTCAATCTAGTTGGGGTGGGGGAAGGGAAGGAGTTCCACTAACTGTAATTCCAGCTGCAGCCAGGTTTGGGAGCCCCCACAAAGTCAAGCTAAAAAAGAAAAATATGCCAGTCCATTTTCCCTCTTTCCATCCCCTTGACCAAAGAAGGTCTCAGCTTCACCCTGAACTGAAATACTTGGTTAACCATGCCACCCCTTGTGGGCACACCTGCTGTTATGGCCCAGCCAGTGCGTGCAAAACACACACACACACACACACACACACACACACACCAGTCTGACTCTCTCTGACCCCACCCAAGCCATCTGCCCTCTCAGGCCTGTGTTTGCTCCTCTCCTAAACACACAGGCCTCAGACTGACTGGCCCAGAGCACGACCTTGGAGTCAGCTGCCTGGATTCAGATCCTGGCTCTACCACTTGCCAACTGGAGACCCTGGGCTAACAGCAGCTCCCCTGAGCCTCTGTTGCCTTACTTTTCCCTGGGGGCTGCCCATTCACAGTATTGTTGTGGGGAATACACATGCACAGTGGGGAAGTGCTGAGAGCAGCGACAGCCACTGTCATTGTCATTAGAACTGTCACTATGTTAGTCTCCTTCCAGGCTTCTGTGGTTCTCTACACACTCACAGCTCCACTCCCGAGTTTACAGAAACGTGCTGCTGTGCCCCCACACACATGTGCACACATATGGACACACTGTCACAACCCTGAGCTAAGCCAACACGGAAATGCACATGCATATGTGTAGAATGCTAACCAACCTCTCTTCTGTCGGGAAACCATGGCCTGTAGTCACCCAACACCCCTTTAGACACACAAGTCATCCATCGCTCACGGGGGTGAGCAGAAACGGAGCCCGAGACTGGCTGACTGCATAGCAGGCCTGGACCTGCTCCCCCAAACCTCTCTCCTCACCCCCTTGGCCAGAGTTCCCCAGTGGGAGGATGACTCCCAGGACATGAGTGGGAGTCTGAAGTGAAAAAAGCCTCCCAGACAGCTCACTCTGAGGCCAGCGGGCACACAGTCGCCAGGAAGGGACTGGCCGAGCCCAAGTCCAGAATCCAGGCCTCCTGACTCTAATTCTGGGCTTTCTCTCTGTTCCAGACTGGCTCCTTCCTAGACTTTGTGCTTCCTGTGGGCACAACCTATTGTGTATATGATCTCTGATGCACCGGGTACCCGGCCTAGAGTAGATGCCCAGTAGGTGTGGAATGGATAAATGAATGAGTAAGTGACTAAGTAAGAGGGCAGTGGAGGAGTCCCAAGCAGGTCTTGCTCCTACTGCTTCCTCAGCGCTGGTCCTGGGGACAATGCTCAGGGCAGCAGCAGTCGTGCCAGCCCACACTGCCCCCGTCGAGCCTCCAACACTGGCTAAGACCTCTCTGGGTGAGGGCTCATGGTACCTCTTTTTGAGCCCCCAAATTTCCAGAATCCAGGGCAAGGCCAGGATGCACACTCCTCTGGATCCTGCCTCAGAGTCCTCTCTTCTAAACACAGGGATGGGGCTGAATACAGCACTGCCTGCCCTTCTTCAGGGCACCGTATGCCCCTGGGGCCAGGCCTCTGGATCTGAGCGCAAAGCAGAAGTGGCCCTGGCCCTGCACCATCCCATCTCCTTGGTGCATGTCTCCAATGTGGCACGATAAAGTGACAAAGTGATACGGTGATAAGGTGAACCGTGGCACAGCCCCTGAGCCCTGGCATCCCCTCCTGGGCTCTCCCAGCCTCTGAGAGAACACGGGCCCCATTCAGCACCCAGGTGAGAGTTGGCGCCACTTTCTGGATCAGAGGTCAGCCTCTTCCCCACACAGAGAAGCTAGGCCCGGCCAGTGGCCTTCCGCTGCCCATCATCAGCCAGCCATTCGTGATTTGGCCACCCCCCACCCCTGTCCTTCCAGCCTTGTCCTTCAGTCCTCCCATACAAGAAGGTGCCGCTGCAGCCTAACCGGGTCCTCCCAGGGCTCCCCACATGCCCGCCCCTGTGCTCAGTCTAGGGTCCCTCCTGCCCTGGCTCGGTTCCTCCCTAACACTGTCTGTTCCTCCTGGCTCTCAGGGCTCAGCTCCTGCATGGAGCCTGCTCCAACCACAGAAACCTCCCTGCCCTCCCTGCTGCCTCACCCCTTCAGCCACCCCTTCCCTGGTCTCCAGGACTCCTCCTGGGTGCTCCTCCCACGCTTTGGCCCCTCTTTCTCAGTCCTTCTCCAAACCCCTTTCCCTCTCAGCACTCCTCACCTTACACCCCGCCAGGGCTGAGTGGTTCCTGGCTCTGCCCTCACCCTTGGTTCTCCCCACCTCACACAGGGTCTTGGGTGACATCACCCACTTCTGTGGCTTCCATGACTCCCAGATCCCGTCTCCAGCTGAAATCTCTCCTGAGCTCTGAGGCCTCCAAGTGGACATCCCACAGTACCACGGGATCTCTGTGTCCAACTCTCAAACCATTCAGTGATGGCACCGCCATCCAGCCAGAAGGTTGGGCATCAGCCGAGACCCCCTCCAGCCTGTCACTGCCCCAGTTACGTCCACCTTGACCCACATCCAGAGCTCCCACCCTGGTCCAAGCCACCTGGGCGCTCTCCTGCTGGTGCCTGCCATGTGGCCTTTCTGCTTTGAGCTCTGTGCCCTCCGATCCACTTTCCACACAGCAGCCAGAGGGGTCATTCATAAGGACCAATGTAATCCTGTCACACCCTGTTTAAAAGATGCTGGTGGCTTACCAGCTTTCGGATGAAGCTCCAACCCCTGAGCTTAGCCCCCAGGCCCGCCAGGACAGGCCCCAGGACCTGCCTCACAGCCTCTCTGTTACAACATGCAATCAGCACCGTGCTTTCTGATTGCCACCTCTGGGCCTAGGCACATGCTGTCCACTTGGCCTGGGAGGCCTTTCTCCTGCTTTGTCACCTGGTGACACTGCCCATAATGCAAGATTCAACTCAGAACTTGGAGGGTACTTCCTCTGGGAGGCCTCGTCTGCCCCCTATGCAGAATTGCAGACCCTTCGCCCTGTCTGCCTTCATCAATGCATGCAGCTGTTGCTTGCTGGTCGGTAGAGCCCTTGCACTTCAGGCTCTCCTGCCAAGACTGTGAGTGTCCACGGGAGGGGTGTGGGGTGCAAATCCAACCTTACCTGCCTCTGAGGGCCAGTGGGATCCGACTCTCTCCGTCGAGGGCGGGGTCCGGAGTGCAGGGGTGAGTGGGAAGGGCTGCCGGGTGTGGGAGGCTGCGAGGTCTCTGATCGCCCATCGGCCTGGCTCAGCTGGGGTGGTGGGAACTGGGATGGTGTCTGTCGCAGGTCCTCCTCGGCCAGTGTCTGCATGCAGCGTCCCCGGGGCCGGGCGGTGGGCTCTGGCCCTGGCCGCCGCCGCTCCTCGCCCTCCTCGGGCAGCGGCCGCAGCTCCTCCGGCTCCTCGTCCGTGGTGCCTGATGTGCTGGGCTCAGCCCCCGGGGGGAAGTCCTTGAGCTCCGTCTCCTTGTCAATGATGACCCACTCCTTGCTGTCGAAGTCCTCCTCCTCAGCCAGCGGCACTGAGCGGAAAGCATTGCTCAGGGCCTCCTGTTCCACGGAGGCTGACACATCCATGCGGCCACTGGCCTGCCGGTCAGCCTGGCCCGTGTCCACTGACAGCATCTGGGCCGGCTGTGAGGAGCAGGCCTGGCGCGAGGGTGAGCCGGGCAGATCCATTCGTGACCTGCAAAGCCAGCCAGGTGGGGCTCAGTGCCGGCCTCTCTGGAGCCCCAAGGACTCCACACAGGTGACAGGGTGGCCCGTGACATCTGGTCCCTCCTGACCATGGCACCTCTCCCACCCTGGGATAGGCCCCGTCAATTCCTGGTTGTCACCCTCTGTCCTCACGCCCAGTAAAGATCTCATTCATTCACTCATGCATTCATTCGACATGCTTACTGTATTCCAGGAATGTAAGCATATAGGCAATCAAGTCTGCTTCCTGTGCTCAAGAATGCTCTCCCAGACCACCCCAGGGAACCTTCATCTTCCTAAAGCCAGCTTTCCGGCTGCCTGCCCCGTGCTCACACCCCACCAGGCTCTCCCTCCTGCTGCATCCCAGGCAAATGCCTGGCCCTTGAGTTTGCAGATGGTTTTTCTAGCCTCCTCTACTCCCACCCTCCAGCCCTGCCTGGAGGTTTTCACCACCTCTAACAAACTCCAGGGGCTCCCAGCCCTGAGGAAAAGTCCACATTCCTTAGTGTGGCACCAAGGCCCTTAACTGCCAGACTCAGGCCCCGTTTCCTATTCCTCTGCCAGACCCACCTTAAGTTCACATGCTTTCCCCAAATGGCCCACACGCTCATGCCTCTGTGCCTTTGCACATGCCGTTCCCTCCACAGGCACGTCCTTCCACCCTGTGCTGTCCATCCCAGCGCAGATGTCACCTCCTGTGTGGATCCTCTCCATCCTCCGTGGTGGACAGTTGCCCTCCCCGTGCTCCTGGTCCCCTCTCATCACAGAGCACCTGAGTTTACATACCTGCCTCCCAGGGGCTGTGAGCTCTGCCAGGCGGGGACAGGGCCCGTCTGCCGTCTGACTGTTCACGGCTGGGGCACGGACCTGCCTTGGGACATCTCTCACTGTTACCTTAAACTGCGCCGTGACCCTCGCATTACTTCCCCAGGTTGTCACCCAGGGGTGCACGTGGGGGACTCCTGTCTGACAGTGTGTGGAGGACAGGCCACTACAAAAGGGAGAACTGTCCCCTCCCAAATGCCTGCAAGTGCCCCCCCTTACCCCCAGAACCGGGAAGGCTTGGCCCTGGGTGTGCTCACCCCGCCCTCAGCCAGCGGGCAGGGGGCTGGCTCATCCTCCCCCAGCATAGGGCCAGGAGGGGAGGGGTGCAGGTCGCAGTCGATGTGGGCTTTCCCAATATACTGCCACTGGCCTCGGTAGGACCTGCCAACTTTGACTCCACACTGTTTTTATGGATTTGTTAATGAGGCTTAGTTAGCATAAAACACCCTGAGGGAGGCCGCCAAGGGCCTGACACTGATAGTCTCATGTAGATGGCTGCTGTCACTTCCTACCCTGAGAGCACGGTTTCATGGACATAGAGGAGAGAGGGCACCCAAGGGAGAGAGGGCTGAAGATCGGGGTGAGGAGGGCAGGGAACTGAGGGGGGAGGGGAAACCCAGATCCCATCTGCTTCAGATTTTCTCCTGTTCCCCAGAGCTCCCCCAAACCTTCTGCCCTGCCTATGAGATCCTGAAAACTCCCTTCCAGAAAAACCTCTCCGCACCCCTCTCCTTACCCACCACCCTGAAACAAGGGCTCACTCTGAGCCTGAGCCGCACCCGTTTGCTCTGCGGGGCTGCCCCTGTTCAGGGCATGCCCACCACTCTTCACTCACACCCCTTCCAAACAGCCCTCCCTCCTTCCTCCCTGCTCCCGGAACTCTCCAGGTTACCGCGGGTGAAAGTGAGGCCAGTCGGGTGCTGAGCGTGAGCCTGCCGGCTCCCTGAACACGGTCCGTGTCAGCTCTGTCCTGGCGTCACCACAGGGGTCTCCACACCCAGTGCCCCATCCCAGAGGATAGTGTGGTTTGGGGCAGAATCCAGAGGAGGGGCCACGCACTGGGTGTGGAAAGGCCCTCCCCCCAGAGCTGGGCCTGGGGAGAGATCCCCTTCCTGGTGCGCAGAAGGCCTCGGCCCCGCTGGGGGGTGAGGTCCTCCCCAGAGCCACGGGAGGGCGGGACATGGCTCCTCCACTCACCAGACCTGCCGGGTCCCTGCTGGCCATCAGCCACCCACGGCTCATCTTAGCTCTAACCTCCAGCACTGCGGGCCCTGGCACGGACTCTCTGAGTCTGGCTAAAGACCAGGTACAAGCCTCTCTACACTCTGAGTCCCCCCACCTCTGCCTGAACCCGACCTTTCCTCCAGCCCAGCCCTGGGGGAGCGGAGGGAGCCAGGCGCCCTGGACCATCCCCTGGTCCCAGACCCACCTCCTCTCATGTAGCTCCACCCGCCCATCCGCAGTGGAGAGCCTCTCCGACTCAGGGCTGTTGACCCTCCGGTAGCGCAGAGAACGGACTGGGGTTGTCGGTGAGTCTGGAGGGGCTCGCACCGGGGAGCTGGGGACCCCCACCCCTCGGTTCTGCTCCTCTTCCACCACGCAGGGGGTCTGCAGGAGAGGGGAATCCGTGAGCTGGGGCTGACAAGGCAGCTGAGGGTCAGGTGGTTTCTCGGGGTGAAGGAGACAGGGAGGTGGAGCACCAGGATGCAGTGATCCTGAGATGGGGCAAGGCCGCGGGCGGGGTGGGGCGGGGCAGGCAGGTCTGCAGCTGGGGGGCTGGGGAGGGGCCCGCGGGTTGGGAAGGCCGTCATGCCCTTCTCCCTGGCTGCAGTTACTTTGCCGATGTTGATCCGGAGTTTGTTCCTGTTGACATCTGTCTCCTCCCAGACTTCAGCTTCAGGGCCTCCGGGATGGGGGGCGAGGAGGGGACCGGGGCCCAGCCCCTCAGGGAGCCGTCCAGGCAGGAGGGGGGGTGCGTTCTCCTGGTCACTCAGGTGCTCGCCCTGCAGCACGTCCTCTGTGTTCTCCCGGAGCAGGTCTCCAGGCACCGGCGTCACGTTGACCACCCTGGAGAGGCCGGAGGGGTGATGGGCAAGGCTGGCATGGGTGCCCTCTCCTGCCAGCACAGGCCCTAGAGATCACTGCCAGATGGGCATGGGCACAGGGGAGGCCCCAGCAGGGGTGAGGGTGGCCCTCAGCCCGTCACCACCCAGGCTCACAAAACCTCTGAGACCAGAGGGTTGTAAGATGTGGCTGTCCGGACGGGCACAACACCACCTTGCTCTATTTAAGAGATCCCACCCGGCTGGCCTGGCTCAGTGGTTGAGCGTTCACCTGTGAACCAGGTGGTCAGGGTTCGATTCCTGGTCAGGGCACATGCCCAGGTTGCAGGCTCAATCCCCAGTGTGGGGCATGCAGGAAGCAGCCGATCAATGATTCTCTTTCATCACTGATATTTCTCTCTCTCTTTCCTTTCATCTCTGAAATCAGTAAAAATATATAAAAAGAGAGAGAAAGAGAGAGAGACCCAGCTGCTTCCCAGGCAGGCCCAGCCGGATTCCCACTGCGTTCACTGCTTGGCTTCCTTTAGTCCAAGAGTAAGTCTAAAGAGAAGGATCACTTGAAGTTAATTGAGCGACGTCTTTATAGATCTGAGCACCACAGCGTGCTGACAAGTCCTGCGGAGTCTCCTTCCCAAAGGTATCCCAGGAGCCCTGGCCCTGTCTCCCTAGCTCGCTCCTGGGGTTGGGTAGGGAGCCCCTTCTCACGTGGCCACCTTCTCCTTGTGCTTGTCACTGGTGCTGACATGGCCCCCCACCATTACAAACACCGTCGACTGGACTGAGAGCCTCAGAGGGTTTCCCTCTGCACCCCTGGGAGCAGGGGCAGGCCTCGGACATGCTCCCTGGATGAATGCACGTGAGCTGGAGAAATGACACCTGTGGGCTCCGGCATTCTCACTTGGGGCTTCCTGATCCCCACTGAGGTCAGCAGCCCCAAATGAGGACCTAACACTGCACTTGGATTGAGGGTGCAGATGTGGCAGAACTTCCTGGGATTTGAGAACCCCCCTGTTGAGCACCAAGAATAGGAGAGATGGCCAGGGGTGTCCAGGTGGGAAGAGGAGGAGAGAGCAGGCAGCTCTGGGCAGGGGTCATATGACCCCCTAGCCATTGCCCCTCCGAGACTCACCCAAACATGGCTGCCGTCTGCCGCGTGTTCTGCTGGGGCGGGGTGGAGGTGCTCGTGGACAGGAGTGCGTCCGTGCCAGCCTTCTCCCAGTCAAAGGCCTCATTCTCAGCGATGCCCCTCTCCTTCATGCTGTTCTCAAACACCGACATGATCAACTGCAGGGGCGGGGGTGGTGGGAGGACAGAGAGGTGACCCTGGGGCTCCCGGGAGGAGGGGCACCTGCTGGGATGGCAGTGGGGAGAGAGGGGCCTTCCAGGACAGGGTGGGCCAAGAGGAGGCATTGGAAGGAGAAGGGCACATTGATTTTTCAATGAAAACATGCACACAATATGCAAATAAGCATGCAAATTATCATCTTGGTTTAAGCCCCACTGGCTGGACATAAGCCCCCTGAGACCTGTCCCCTGTTGACCAGCTCCAGACTCCTTTGCTATTTCCAGCATCTCAGCAGAAGCCACAGCAGCTGCAACCCACTGTAGTTCCCAAACCCACCACCTGGGGGCAGGGTGTGCGCAGGCAGCTTCCCTGCGGCAATGCCTCCCGCCTACCTCTCCTCTCTAAGGCCTCCCGGGTTCCCCCACCACACAGCTCCCTTGGTTGGGCACAGTGCATGGGCTTGAACTTCACACACCCACCTGCCAACTCTACATCTCTAAACGCCAGCACAGGGCCCAGCACAGGGTGTGCTCTCAGCCGTTTGGTCTGGGGGACCCTGTGAGGCTGAGCTAAGAACTGGCGGGGGGCGGGGAGAGGGGGATATATGACCTCCTACTGCCCAATGTGGCATCTCTGCCAGCAACCAGGGCTCTGCGCTCAGCTGTTTTCCCCACTTTCTGATCAGGGTCGTGGGTCCTACAGGGGTGTGGGCCTTGGAGAGAGCACTGGACTTGGAGTCAGATGTGCCTGAGGCCAGCCCTGCTCCTAACCAGGCTACCAGGCCTCAGTTTCCTCATCTATGACATGGGCACAGTCACCCCGCTTGGACTCCTGCAGAGTTTGGTGCAAAGTGCTTGAAAGCACTTGGCTTGATTGTTGAATGCGGAAACAATGACATAAGGAACACACAATTATCACCAAAGCCTTGTTTTGAAAGTTAAATAAATTAATGCATGAAAAGCACTGAGAACAGGGTAAGCTCTTGATAAATCTTAGCTGTGCCTACTGTTCATAAGAGTGCAAAACAGTTCCGTGCAGTTGGAGGACCAGGGGGAGATGGTCAGGGCCACGCCGGCAGAGGCACGGGCCTCGGCAGGAGGGTGCTGCTGGCGAAGGTTGCCCACAGAGAGGTGTCCGGGGATGCAGGCGGGCGGCAGGCTCCCCACCTGGTAATCAGGCTTGGTGAAATAGTCGAGGCTGGCGATGTGGTCCAGGAACAGGTGGAACTCAGACGGCATGTGCTTCAGCAGCATCCGGTGCTCATACTTCTCCTTGATCATCCCTACCTGCTCCTGGAGGCAAGAGGCACAGGCAGATGGAGCCCCAGCTGCCCCCACCCCACCCCGCCGCCTCAGATCCAGCTGCACGGGACTCACCTTGTCCTTGATCTTCCTCCAGGGCAGCTGCCCCACTGCAAACTCCACCAACATGTAGAAGAGGGACCACAGGTCATCATGGCGGCCCATCTCCTGGGGGTAGAGAGATAGGGAGGGGGTCACCCACAGCTCTCAGGTCCTTCCCTGGGAGCAGGAGGCTGACCTTCCACTGAGGCACATCAGTCAAGGAGGCCTGACACTCAGGCCTCTATGGACACAACTGAGGTCTTCCTGAAGCCATGGCTCTTGCCCAATCAGCCAGCACACACAGAAGCACAGTCAAAACTTCGGTGTGTGCTGCCCGGCTAGTGTGGCTCAGTGGTTGAGTGTCGACCCATGAACCAGGAGGTCATGGTTCCACTCCTGGTCAGGGCACAGGCCCAAGTTATGGGCTTGGTCCCCAGTGGGGGGCGTGCAGGAGGCAGCCGATCAATGATTCTCATCATTGATGTTTCTCTCCCTTTCCCTTCCTGTCTGAAATCAATAAAAACATATCTATATTTTAAAAACTTCTAAATGCTTTCTCACCCCACAGAGATTTGTGTTGGGAACAGGGAGAAGAGGAGCCCCACAAATAAGGAAGAAGGGGGAGTCATAGGCAGAACCTTCCTCCAATTGGGGTCTCTGGAATGACAGCCTCCAGCCCCTGCCCCATCCTTCTCTCTGCACCTCCAGAGCTGCCCACCCCACCCTCTCCCTCAGCAGCACACTCTGCCCTTGACCTTACTGCCCTTACGTCCCTCAGGCCTGGCTCTGCCACTCACCCGGTTCTTGTGGGCATTGACCGAGGCATATCGAACAGTCCCTCGAAACCCGGCCACGTTCCGAGGCTGCAGAGGAGAGAACACCACCAGGGACCTCACCTGCTGCCCCAACCTTGGCCCTGCTCAGCCCTGTTCACCAAGCCTACCTCTGCCTACTTCAACCGTGACTGCCTCCCCGAGACATCCCCCACCCCCCGTCACCTTGGCCTGGTCAAGAGCAAACCGGACACTCCAACCTCAGCCCTAAACCTGTCTCCTGCCCTGGTGTCCGTCCTTGACCAGAGTGGGCAGACAGATCACAGAGTGTGGATGTGGCAGCCATCAAGAGCCCAGGCTGAGGGAGAGAGGGGATGGCCAAGTATGCACACAGAATGGGGTGCTGCTGGCACCGAACACAAGCCAGGCCTGGTCAGGCAGCGACAGGGAAGCCTGGTGAGGGTCCCCTGGAGGCCAGGACTGCTGTGTGAAGCGGTACTCACAGGCCGAACGTCCCCCGTGGTGTTGGTGTACTGCCGGGCCAGTCCGAAGTCCAGCATGTAGCACTTCCTGTAGGTGGACGGCAGCCGGCCCATGGCAAAGTTCGACTGCAGAAGACAGCAGTGTGAGCGCTGGGCTCCGACCCTACCTGGCTCACCTCAAGGGGCTCCAGGACACAGGGGGAGGGGCCCTCAGCCCACATACCCTCACATAAGAGTAAAACGCCAGCCAGGCAGCACCTCATCTGAGGGGCAGGTGGGATTCTCCCCATTTTAGAGATGAGGAAAATGAAGGTCAAGGGGCTTAGGGGGCTGGTCCAAGATCACACAGCCACTGATGGCTGAGCTGACAGCTGAAACAAGGTCTGTCTGGCTCCAAATCCTTGGGATTCCCCAGTAGGACAGTGAGGCTTAGTCTAACTAAGGAGGAGGGCACCTATAGTGTTCTTGCTGTGTGACCTTGGGCCATTCAACCAACCTTCCTGAGCCGCCGTTTTCATCCCTTAAGAATGGCACTTTTTTCAGCACCAAGATCCAAGATGTCACATAATTAGCTACTTGGAGTTCTTGACAAAGGCCCAGCCCTGGTCCCCTTCTCTCAACACCCCTGTGCTTCCCCTTCACCTTTCTAGGTTCAAGGACTCTTCAGGTCAGGGGTGAAGGGAAGGGAGAGAAGTACAAGAGAGGGCATGGGCATGGCCCAGGGCGGACAGGGCTGCGTGCTCCTGGGAGGCAGGGAAGAGGCAGAGATGGGGCTTGGGGTGGAGAAGAGACCAGGGGCCCCGAGAGGGAGAGGAGGGGGCAGGCAGCCCTCACCGGCTTGATGTCTCGGTGCAGGAAGCCCACGGAATGGATGGCCTCGATGGACTCCAGGATCTGCTTGCCCAGCCGCAGGGTGGTGCTCAGCGTGAAGGTGCCTCTCGGCTGGCTGCGGCGCAGGTCAGCCAGGTTCCGGCCCTGGGGGGAGGGGCAACCTTGCTCAGCGGCCACCGCCGCCACCACCACTGGGCCACTCTGCCCAGCCTCGCCCCCAAGGCTGTGCCCACTTCCCCCTCCTCCCGGGGTCGCAGTCTCCCTTCCCCTCCTCCCCCCACAGGAGTTGCAGCCCACGTCCCTGGGTGACTGGAGGGAGGATGCGTGGGCCACGGGGACTCACCTGGAGCTGCATCACCACGTAGTTAAACTTCTCATTCCGGCCACAGCCAATGAACCGGCACACATGGTCCTTCCCTGAGGACACAGACAGGCGGCTCCCCATCCCTACTCCTCACTCCCCAACCGCAGGTGGGCTCCCACTGTATTCTGGATTCCTGGTCCCCCTGGCCCATTGCTCTTCGACTCTGGTCCCCTCTTCCTTCCACCACACTACACCTCCCCAGCCTCTCAACCCATCACCTCCCCCAGCCCCTGACTCCATCACCTCTCCCCTCCATCCTTCTGCCCTAGGTCCGCACCTTGCAGCTTTTTGAGCACAGCCACCTCCATCTTGAGGACCTGCTTGGGCTGCTGGGCTGACTCCACCTTGAGGGCCACGTTCTCCCTGGTCAGCAGGTCCATGGCCTCATAGATCTCACCAAAGCCCCCACCTCCAATCTTTTTCAGCTACAGAGACAGGTGAGGGGGATGGAGGACACAGGGATCAGTCTGAGCTGCTCCTCATCCCAACCATTGCTGGGTGGTATCCTTCATTGATGGGGGCAGGGGCCATCCTTGAAGGGGAGGACCTCATGTTTCCCTCCTTGCCCCACCCACCAGGGCCCCCGCCTCCTTTTCTAGTGCTGGAGACAGACAGCTCAGCCCATGGTGGACACACAGGGCCAGATGTCAGTGGGCAGTGGGAAAGGATATGAGACGTGTGACTTCATATAGACATGGAGCCAAGGTCACGTGGATCCTGAAGAGATAATCAGCTGTCATGAATCTTTTCTTCTCTGGATCAATATCATGCTCCCCATCCGCTGCCTAGACTGAGCAACCTCCGGAAGGAAGACCAATTTCCAGAACCTCCCAGCTTCAGGGCAGACCCCCCCGTAAGGGGTTAGCAGAATCCGAAAAGATGTCACCAGAGTATTGGGTGGGGAAGTATTTGGGGAGGAGTGAATCTGCTTATTCCCAGGGCCAGTGCAGTAGAGAGCTAACCTTCCAGGTCCTCCTTCTCCTCCTGCGTCCCATGGCAGGTAGTGAGGGAAGACAGAGAGAACTATGATGGAGGAAGAATCGGCAGCGCAGATGAGCAAAGCAGAGTTATGGGAGGGATGAAAGTCATGTCAAGTCAGAGGCCCAGGGATGTTGGAGAGTGAGGGTGCTGCCGGCAATGATGGGAGGACAAGGGAGAAGGTGCTGAGTTCTTTGGTTGAAGAAAGATGTACAGCTCAATTCTCACCTCCTCAGGGAGCCTGCGCCTCACAGGTGGCCTGCCCTCTAGTGCCTTCCTGTGCATCCTTTTGGCTAATAACTGAGCCACAGCTGCTAATGATTGGATGGAGGCACTCTGATCAGCCAGCCTGTCACTGACCCTGAGCCTCCTGCCCCGCTAAGCCCTCCCCTGAGTATTTATTCCGTGGGAATGAAGGGAGGAAGGGGGCGGGCTGGGCTGAGCACTGGGAGCACCCGGCAGGTGACTGTTGAAACCTCTCTAGAAAGAGAAGGATGAAGGGAAGATCTAGAAGAGAAGCGGAAGGCCAGATGGGATCTTGAAGACTCTTGTGCCCAGGAAGAAGGCAGGAAGAGAGGGGCAGGAGGTGGGGGAGAATAGTCCCTCTCCACTTGAGACAAAAGTTGAAGGTCCGACTTCTAGGAGAATTTCAGAACCAGGAGGGATAGATGCAGACTCCAGGGAAGCAACGGCATGCCTTCCCTGGGGAACTTTAAATGCAGGGGCGATTTTAGTATCTTCTGGACTCCTTTGTGGTTTGCTGTGTGTGAGCATGGAGGAAAGGGTGAGGGGGTGGAACAACCACTGCATCTCGCTTCTGTGCTCCAGACTCACAGACGTCATCTCAGCTCATCCCCAAAGGGTCCCAACAACACAGGTGAGGAATCATAGGAGTCGCCATCCTGCACAGAGGTAAGTACCTGGCCCCAGGTCACAGGGCTAGGAAGTAGCAAAGCCGGGTGTCATTCAAACCCAGGCAATCGGATGCAAACCCACACTCTGAACTATGATGTTATAGGAACAGTTGATCACACTGGGGTTAAAAGTGTCGGGACTGAGATTCAAGCTCAGATCTACCAGGTGCCAAAATCCTTGCTGGAGATGGTAAGGAGGGTTCGGGCCGCCAAGACATTTCTGACACCTACTCCCCAATTTCCCAGCCTGTCCAAGGTTATTCCTGTACCACTTTAGTTTCCAGAGTCTATTGTTCCTTCTTTAGTCCCCTTCTTACCACCCCACCCACTCTTTACTGAACCTCCCTGGGGTGGGGATCCAGGCATCTTCACTCACCCACTCACCCAACACCCCTCCTCTCTGGGCCCTTATCCATGGGCCACAGCAGGCACAGTGACTAGGCCCAGAATACTTTCAGGAGACAATGAAAATGTCTTAGTTTCTTTTAAAACCAGAAGGAGAGAGAAATTAACATTTAGGTCAAAAAGAAAATTTAAATATGTAATATTAATGTGTTCCTCTTTATACCAATGTAGTCATAAAATACAACTTTTAGAAATTTATTATCAAGGAAGGGGCCATAGGAGAAGTGTCCAGGGCCCAGGAAAGCCAGAATGCAGCCCTGCCCACAGCCCAGTAACAGGAATATTCTCTCAAACTCCCTTCACCAGACCCTGTTCATGATCCCCTCCCCTGCCAAAGGGCCTCCCTAAACTGGAGAAATATACCATAATAGGACCAGCATTCACATAGGAAAAAGGAAGCCTGGTTTCTCAGCCCAGCTCTGGGTGACTTGGGGTTAGTTTCTTAAATTTTTGGAGGTCCCACTTTTCCTCCTCTGTAAAATGAGAGAGTTGGGCTAGCATTGGTCACAAAGATCTATCAGCTCTATGGTCCTGATTCTTGGGTGGGCTAATTCTTAGAAAGTGTTACTGTTGGCCCAGCAGTCAGACAGACCTGGTTCTACCTACTGGTCAAGGTTAACAGGAATCTCTGTGCCTCCGTCTCCACACCTGTGAAATGGGGCTAACAGTGTCTACGTTTTTCACAGCGTCTGGCAATAGTGCTCAAACAAATGCTAAGTTTTTGTTACTATTATTGTTTGTGATTCTACTTCTGAGAATCCTGCCTCAAGAAGAATACAAGGTTATTAATTTTTAAATACTCCATCTGGTGTCACTGACCCTCATTTTCGCCTGGCTTCAGCTGTCTGTGGCAACTTGTTCTTGGTTCCTGAGCTCTGCCTCATGCCTCTGTCCCATCCGTCACGGGGAGATGGCTGAGGGAAGCATCTGGCACCCCACCATGGATAGTTGTCCGGGGGCCAGGGAGGAAGTGAGCGGTAAAGAGAGGTAAGCTGGCAAAGACTGCATGCATGCCCACTTTCCCTAACTCCCTCTTATCATTTCTCTCCCACTTCCTCTCAAAGAAATACAAGAAAGTTATAACCCAAACTCATGAACACCATCTTTTTCTCACCTCTTCAGTGCAAATGTCTGTCTGCCTCCAATCTGCCAGCACAAGAAGCTCTTGTAACATTCCTCATTTTACCAGACCTTCATTCCTTTGATTACTGTCCTGGCTCCTCCTCCCCCAATCTCTGTCTTGTTACTCTCCCTCCCAGGAGGTTCCCTTGGGGACACAGACAGCCCCTACCTGCAGCTTTCCAGCTGCTCCAGTGTAACCCCCTCCCAAGACATCCCCGGCAAGGCTGCCACCTTTGCCCCTATCCCTGGCCTCTAAGGGACCTGCCCAGCGAGTGGTTGTTGCCATGGAGACCCACCTGCACCCAGAACCCACTCTCCTCTCAACCCCTAACCTAGTTGAACCTCTCTCAACACACACACACACACACACACACACCAAAAGAGAGAGGCTCAGTATAGACCTGACCTGTAATGCTTTCCCTCTCTTCCTCCTAGCTCCCCACCCAGGTGCAGATCCACAGTTCACACACTGTCACCCTGAAAACCTAGGGTCCAGCAGCCTGCCCCCACAATGATAAGAGGCAAGCAGAAGCTCTTATGTGACGGAAAGGCGGGGGGCGGGGGGAGACAGGGATTGATTTACAGTAGGTCCTGTTCCCCAGACACTGCTTTTTCCCTAACCTTCAAGTGTCCCCCTCCCAACCAGACCCCCCCCAGGCGGCTTGGACTACAACTCCCAGCAGGCCGAGCAGCTTGGAGTCCTGGGCTGGAGGAGCAAGGCACGCTGGGAGATGGAGTCTCGGCGTGTTGCACCTGCCGCAGGAACCAGTGAGGGGAGGAGGGTGGATGGAGAAGATGGAGTGCGGGTGCGGTGGGAGCAGGCTGCGGGGCCTCTTTCCCGGAACCCAAGTCTTTCCATCCTCTGCGGAAGCAGACGGACACATGCTCACTCGCTGCCCTTCTCCAAGGTCCGGCAGAGAAAGATCCCCTCCCCCACCGTCCCTCCGCCCCGCCCCCACTGAGCTCTGCAGCTCCAGCTCAGACTTCCAACCAGGAGTTGTTCCAGGCTGGGACGGACCAGCGTGACCTAGCCGGGAAAGGGGTGAGAGAGGGCGGGGCTGGAGAGACGGCACTGGGAGAAAGTGAGTGTCCACAAGTGTAGGCAAAAATAAGGGCCTGCAAGGACTATGCAAATGAGCTCAGAGGCACCTCCCTCATTAGGTTGGTGGGCTAAAGACACCTGTTTTTACTGGTCTCCAGATCCCTTCCTCCCCTCCTCTGCCGCCCCTCCCTCTGACCCACCGGTCACTCACTCACCACCTTCCAGCGATCCTTGACCACGTAGTTGGCCGGCAGGATGTCGGCCTGCTCCCCTCCCCCACTCATGTTGGTTTCG
Organism: Corynorhinus townsendii; assembly: GCA_026230045.1. Taxonomy (NCBI): domain Eukaryota; kingdom Metazoa; phylum Chordata; class Mammalia; order Chiroptera; family Vespertilionidae; genus Corynorhinus; species Corynorhinus townsendii. The sequence continues at coordinate 88,569,051 of JAPDVU010000004.1, forward strand.
TCCTTAGGAGCAGCCGCTAGGCCCTGCATCCGCCAGCCGGAGGGAGGGGTGTCCGCAGGGCCTGCCCTGGGGGGGCCATCTACCTGGGGGAGTGCAGAGGGGGTGTGAGTGGAGAGGACCAAGGACCACCTTGCAGATATGCTGAAGGGGAGCTCCATCCTTCCCAGGCCCACTAGACAGATGCTCCAGGGGTTGCTGGGGGAAGCACCCGTGGAGGTCAGAGAAGACAAATACTCTCCACAGGAAAGGAGATACAAACTACTAACTAGACATGTGAGAAGCAGCAACACACGTGAATGGGAAAAGGAGAGGAAAATGATTGTGAACAGGCTGTGGGGAAAGTGTTTCCCAAAGAGATATATGCTAGCTAATGTGGGGGAGACTGCCTACCAAGGAGCACACCAGCCTGGGACCCAGGCTTGTACTGGGGAGACCTAGGCTGAGAAGGACCAATCTGAGTGACTCCACCTGTGACCCCTGGCACCCACTCCTTCCCTGTGCCACAACATGCCGGGGAGAGGTGCAACTGAGGCTTACTGAAAGGGGAGAACTGCTGACAAAGGGGTGACCCATGGGGGACACACAGCAGAGTGACAGAGACCTGCACACCTACCAGGGGAGATGTGATCATCAGAGAATGAGGAGACACCCAGCAGCCCCTCGAGCCTGATGCTGAGTGAGGAGATGCAGCTGCCGGGAGGCACATGCGTTCTCCGTGTGCCTGAGAGTGCAAGGATAGGAGTGAGGAGGTGAACATAAGGCAATGGACTCAAGACATGGATTTTAAAGGAACAGCAGCATAAGGCCTCTCAGAGGGAGAGAGGCAGGTTGAATTGGGAGGAACTGGGGACTGCAGGGAAGCAGCCTAACAAATGAGAGACAGGAGGAGCAGGTCTGGGGAGTGTGGGGTGAGAGAGCCTTTAGCCACACCTTTCTGTGTCTGCTCAGGGACCGAGAAGGAACACATCTCCTGTTGCATTAGGATAGGTACAAGCTGGGTATCGGGGAGAGAGTCCCAACTGTGAGGCTGGGAGCCAGCCAGTGTCACCCAGGGAAATGCAAGAGTGTGCGTGTGTGTCTGCGTGTGTATCTGTGCATGTATCCCTCTGTGGGAGTGTGTGTATTGTGTGTCTTTTTATTAACTTTACTTAGGTGACATGGGTTAATAAGATTGTATTGGTTGCGAGTGTACATGTCTATGACACCTGTTCTGTATACTGCATTGGACCCACCACCCGAAGTCAAGTCATCTCCCATCACCATGTACTTGTCCCCCTTCACCCTTTTACCTGTCTGCGTGTGCCTGTGTGTGCCTGTGTGTGTCTTTGTGTCTATGCCTGTACATCCATGTCTGCGTGAGCTTGTGTGTGTTTGTGGCTCTGTGTGATATGCATGTATAGGCAGGGAGCCAGAGAGATAACTTGAGATCTCTGCCAGCCCAGTACAGGAGTGGAACCAGGGTCTTTTCTTCCCCTACACTTTCGATAAGCGCACCGCTCTGCCCTCACAATGACCCTGGCATCACAGAGGGAAGGAAGTCACTCGGGCTGGGGTTGGGGTGGGGGTGAAGAGGAGGAAAGTGCCTAAGATATCTGTGGATGGGGTGGGAACTCCATAAACCTGTCTTTCCTTGGGATGGGGTAATACCTCAGGGCTCCAGTGTCTAGCCATCCTGATTAGGGTGGGGGGGGCAGCATGGAATGGTGAAGGCAGGGAGACATCCTTCAACAGGTCATGGTGTGCCAAGAGGGACATGTGGAGAAGGGATCTTCCTGGGGAGGAACACTGCCACTCTTTTTCTGTCTTTCTTCAAGTGACTCAGCTGACTGTTTCCTCCAGTCCACACAACTGCAGAGTTTCAGAACTGATATCAAACAGGCCTCTGCCCTCCTTCTGCCAGGTGGCACATGGGGCAGAAACTTGCAGGGCAGAGAGGGCAACGGCAGGAGGAAGGGAGAGTTAGGGTTGGGGGGAGGGGGCGGTCTGGAATACACATGGAGTAGACAGGTTGAAGACAAGATGAAAGGACCAACTGAATGGTAGGGAGGAATCCTTGAGGAGTTGAACTGGAAGGTGGGCCTTCCAGTCCTGTGATGGTGGATTCTATAGGTTGATGGGGGAATTTTAGGGCCTGCTCCCATTTATTGATGGGCAAGCCTAGAAGGAACAGATGAGGTGGGAAAGGAAGAGTGGAGACAGGAGGACAAAAGAGGGGTCCCTGCTTCTCCCTAATCACCATCCTTCCCACTCCCTGCCTCAGAGGACTACACTCAACTCAGACTAGGACTGGATGACAGGAACACAAGTAATTTGGCTGCCCCATTGCTGCCCCCTCAGGACCTTGTGGGTGTAGGAGGCATGGGTGTGCCTGAGAGAGGGCTTTCAGAGGGGGTTTTTAGGGACATGTCAGAGCGCATGTTTGAGAGTGTGGGGCAGATGAGGGAGAGAGAGGTCTAAGTGGTTGGGAGCTCATGGTATGTGAATGTAGGTGTTGATGTGTAACTATGCAAGGTGTGAGCCAAGCATGTGTGGGAATCTGGAAGCCCAGGTAAGGAGAGGTAACGCAGATCAGTGAGGGCTAATGGAAATAGATGAAAAGATGTGTGGGAGGGGACAGAGGGGCATGAAAGGGACCAGGAGTGACAGGACCAGAGGAGGGGGTGGGTAAAATAGGGACAGGTGAGAGATCATGATGCAGGTGAAGACGCCCCAGGACGCTGAGAGGGGTTTCTGGGCACAGCTGAAGGGGTGAGGGAGTTGGTAAGAAGGCTAGTGGCAGGAGTGGAGGGGCAGGACAAGGGAGAGAGGTTATGGAGACAGCTCGGAACCACTGGTCAGGGGCGACAGAAGATTGAAGCCCTAGAGACAGGGACAGAGGAGCAAAATCCCCCGGCCGCGGGCAGGCAGGAAAGGGTGGGTATGTGTGCTGGGGGCAGGGAGCTGGTCCAGGCCTCGGATGCGGCCCAGGCAGTGTAGGCCAGCGTCCCAGCTCGGGTGGAGACGGCAGCAGGGAGGGGGCGCTGGGGAAGGCTGCGCTGGGAGGTGAGCCAGGCCCGAGGCCCCGCGAGTCCACAGAAGGAGCCCCCTCCCCGACCCCCGCCCGGCCCGCCCCGCCTCACCTGCTCTGTGCCCGCTGCGGCTGAGGCTGCGGCCGCGGAGGCAGCAGCTTGGGGCGGCGCATCCCCCGGGACCGGGGCGGGGTAGGGGCGGGGGCGACTCAGTGCGGCGCTGGGCGGCCCGCTCCCTCCGGCGGCGGCGGCGGCAGCGGCGGCGGCGGCGGCGGCCTCCGGACCGGGACCATCCCGGCCCGGCCGACCCCGATCCTCCGCGGGCGACAGCGGTGGCAGCGGCAGAGCGGGGAGCTGCCCACAATGCACTGCGCCGCCAGCATCAGCACCAACCCTGACATCACCGCCCCACCGCCCTGGCTCTTACATCACCGCCCTTTCTCTGACATCACATTCTACTCTGCTCCTCTCTCCTCTCCTGCAGCTCTGGGACTCGCGCGCGTGTGGTTCTGCTCTGGCTCTTAGGATCTCCTCAATGGTCTCAACAGTTCACTTGATCCCCATCCCCTAGCAGGGCCCCATCACTCCTTACCTGTCCCCATACGCCTCACCTGTCTCCATCACCCTTTACTTCTGCACTCCCAGCATGTTCCTATCACTCCCCGCCTGTCCCCATCAGGCTCAACGGATTCCCTCGCTCCATCCTCCATTAGCTCATATTACTTTCTTCTAAGCTCACTTACCCTCCCTGCCATACGTCCCCACCCCCTTCCTTCTACCCATCCCTCAAACTATAACTCTCACCTCACCACATATACACCTTACCTCCTGGCTCAACCTGGCTCTCTCTTCCTTTGGCCCTTCCTCTCATCTGCTGACAAACTCTGCCGTCGTCTCTGACTGCTCACCAGATAAGATGCGCACTCTTTACCGAGACATTAAACATTCTTCCTCCAGGGCCCCACAGAGGCTGCGCCTGTCCTTCTGACAGACTGGGTTGCTCAGCATTCACTGAACACGCTTTGCACATTGTCTCTCTCAGGCCCTTCCTTCCACCCCCATGCCTTCGATAAATGCATACTGAGCGCCTTCAACAACAGCAGAGCCACAATAGCAACAGCTGTTGACTCCTGCCACTATTCTGACTTTGCACATATTAATTCACTTAATTCTCATAAACAGCCCAAAGAAGCAGCGGTACTGACGTCGTACCATTTTATAGATGAAGAAACTAAGATATAGAGATTTGAGCACTTGCATTAGGCTGCATAGCTAGCAAGTGGCAGAGCTGGGATCCAAACCTTGGCTCCAGAGTCCATGCTCCTGATCACTCTGCTGGGAGGAAGTGCCATTGAGTCTGCAAGACCAGTCATAGGAGGCATCTCAGAGGAGGTGCATTCAATTGTCATTTTAAATTATATATATATAATTCAGTCCGCAGGCTGATGCTCTATCCACTGAGCCAAACCGGCTAGGGCTCAATTGTCATTTGAAGGATTAGAAGGGGCCAGGGCAGAGTGTGGGAGAGATTTCCAGGCTGGGAGGAGAGCCTGAGGTGGCAGGGGGAGGCACGTGCAAGATCATGAAGGGCCTTTGTGCTGTGCTAAGAAGACTGGATTTTCTCCCCTGGGTTTTTGAAAGTGTAGTGGGTGGTGTGGTGTCATCCAGAGGCCCCTTCAGAGTCCAGGTCGCCATTCCCAGGCTGGTTCCCTCTCTGGGAATGTCCCTTGGCCTAGGAAGATGCCTCATCCAAGACCACACGCCCTCCCTGGAGCATCCCAGATCTGATCAATGATCCGCCTGTGAGTGCAAAGGCCTCCACCCTTTTCCTCACCTCAGGACAGCTCTGGAGGGACATCCACTTTCAAAACTCATGAGAGGGTCCGCTGAGGCTTCTGCTGAGACGGCATCAAAGCTACGCTTCCCCTCCGCCCAGCGCTGTGCTCTTCACTCCTCCGTAGATGCTGGTCCTCGGAGCACTTACCAGTAAGCCTGCTGCATGGTCACCTCTGTCTCAGAGTCAGTGCCCACGGCAGTCAGACCTTCTGACAGGAAATCCCTGGAGGATTCTGAGCAGCAATAAGACACAGTCTGACCTGAGTACTGGGTTAGAATTCTAGGTTGGCCTTTGTTTCAGTACTTAAAAGTGTTGCTCTCCGGTCTTCTGGCTTGCATGGTTTCTGATAAGAAATCTGCAATTACTCTTATCTTTGTTTCTCCCTATGTAAGGTGTCTTTTTCTCCTCTGACTGCTTTTCAGATTTTCTCTTTATCACTGGTTTTAAGCTATTTCATTATGATGTGTACTTGGATTCATTTTTCTTGTGCTTGGGGTTTGTTGGGCTTTTTGTATTTGTGGATTTACAGTTTTCATCAAGTTTGAAACATTTTCGGCCATTATTTCCTTTCCCCCCACCATTATTTCTTCAAATATTTATTCTGACCTCTGCTATCCTTCAGGGGCTCCCATTACCCTGGCCGTCAGGCTGCTTGAAGTTGCCCGTTTGTGCTCTGTTCATTTTCTCTCCCCCCACCCTGTCTTTTTACTCACTGTGTTCATTTCTGATAGTTTCTACTATGTATTCAAGTTTATTAATCTCTTCTTTTTCAGTGTCTGATCCGGTAATAACCTCATCCCCCTATTTTCATTGTAGCTTACATCTCTGAAAGTTCAATCTGGGTCTTTTAAAGTCTTCCATGCTCAGCTTTCCTTCTAACTTCCTCTACATATTGAGTAATTATAACAACTCTTTTCATGCACTTGTCCAATAATTTTATTATCTGAGTAATTTCTGCATTTGTTTTTAAAATATTTTTATTGATTTCAGAGTGGGGGGAGGGGGGGAGAGAGAGAGAGAAATGTCAATGATGAGAATGAATCATGGATCCACTGCCTCCTGCACACCCCCCACTGGGGAGCGAGCCTGCAACCCAGGCAAGTGCCCTGACCGTGCCCTGACTGGGAATTGAACTGTGACCTCCTGGTCCATGCTCAACCACTGAGCCATGCTGGCTGGGTTCTGCATTAGTTTTAATTTTTCTTCTCACTCTGGGTCGTATTTTCCTGCTCTTTTCCATACTGTAAATTTTTTTAAAAAATATATTTTATTGATTTTTTACAGAGAGGAAGGGAGAGGGATAGAGAGTAACAAACATCAATGAGTGAGAAATATCGATCAGCTGCCTCCTGCACACCCCCTACTGGGGATGTGCCCGCAACCAAGGTACATGCCCTTGACCAGAATCGAACCTGGGACCCTTCAGTCCGTAGGCCGACGTTCTATCCACTGAGCCAAACCGGTTAGGGCATCCATACTGTAAATTTTTGTTGGATGCCAAATACTGTGAATTTTACCTTGCTGGACCCTGGATATTTTTCTATCTCAGTAAATACTCGTGAGCTCTCTTCTGGGATGCAGTTTATTTACTTACAAATAGTTTGATCTTTCCAAGATTGACGTTTTAAGTGTTTGTCAGGTGGGACCAGAGCAGCCTCTAATCTAAGGCGAATTTTCCCCACCCCTGAAGCAAGTCCCCTGGTATCCTTTACCTGATGCCCTGTGGACGGTGAGGGCTCCCATGTCAGCTGGAGAGAACGGTCACTATTTCCATGCTTGAGTGAGCTCCAGGGAGGTCTGTTCTGCTCTTTTTAGATGGTTCTTTCCCCACTTTGGAGAGTTTCCTCACACTGTGTGCTGATCAGGGAAACCCTCTGAAGGTTCCAGAGCTTTCCCTCCTGTCCTGGGCTCTATCCTGCAGACTAGCTTCCTTGGCCTCCCAGGACCCCCCAGCCCTCTCCTCAGCTCCAGGACAGAGCCAGGCTCAGCCTGGCTTCCTCCTGCCTGCAGCCCGGACACCCTGCCGGCCACACGCAGGGCCACGCGGAGCCCACCTGGCTTTGTTCCGTGTTCCCAGGATTACTGTCCTGTGCTGCTGAGGCCAATGTGCAGCCGTCATTGTTTCATGTGCTCTGCCCAGCATTCTGTTTGTTAAACATGGGAAGGCTGCCCAGCAAGACTCACAACACTAAAATGAGCTGAGGAGCCTGGCCCGGTGGCTCCGTTGGTTGGAGCATTGACCCATGCACCAAAAGGTTGGGAGTTTGATTCCTGGTCACGGCACAGACCTAGGTTTTGGGTTTGATCCCTGGTTGGGTGTGTACAGGAGGCAACTGATCAATGTTTCTCTCTCTCTTTCTTTCCCTCTCTCTTCCTCCCTCTCTAAAATCCACAAACATATCCTCAGGCAAGGATAAAAATAAATAAATAAAATGAACAGAGGGTCTGAAATAGACATTTTCCCAAAGAAGACCAACAGGTACATGAAAAGATGCTCAACATCACTCATCATCAGGGAAATGCACATCAAAACCACAGTGAGACATCACCTCACACCCATGAGAATGGCTACTAGCAAAAACAGAAGAAACAAGGGTCAGTGAGGATGCAGAGAAAAGGGAATCCTGGTGCACTGTGGTAGGTTTGTAAATGAGTGTAGCCATTAGTGTAATGGCAAACAGCATGGAGATCCCTTACAAAACTACAATAGAACTATTATATGACCCAGCAATACCTCATCTGGATAGTTATCCAAAGGAAATGAAGTCACTATCCTCAAAAGATATGTGCACCCCATGTTCATTGCAGCATTGTCTACAGTAGCCAAAATGTGAAGCTAACCTACATGTTCATTGGTGGATGAATAGGTAAGGAAAATATACTATCCAGCCAATAAAAGAAGAATATCTTGCCATTTGAGACAACATGGAGGGACCTTACGGGCATTATGCTAAGTGAAATAAATCAGACACAGAGAGACAAATACTGTATCATATCACTTATATGTGGATTCTAAAAACAACAAATTCATAGATAAAGAGAATGGGTTGGTGGCTGTCAGAGGCAGGGGGTTGGGGTGAATGAAATGGGTGAATGTGGTTATAAAGTAAGCAATCCTGGAATGGAATGTACGTGCGGTGACTATAGTAATAACACTGTGCTGTATATTTGAAAGTTGGTAAGAGAGTAAATCTTAAAAGTTCTCATTACAAGAAAAAATAATGTATAACCTCGTGTAGTGATGGATGTTAACTGGACTTATTGTGGTGATCATTCTGCAATATATACAAATGCCCAATCATTATGTTGCACAGCTAAAACAGATATGGTGTTATATGTCCACTATGTCTCAATGTTTTAAAATCCACATATGAAAAATCATGAGAAACACAAAAAGGAGCAAGGAAAAGCCATGGTAAAGGTACAGCACAAAAGAGGATAATAGGAAAAAATCCAAGCATGTAATTAATCACAAATATAAGTGGATAAAATTCATTGACTAATAGAGCATCAGCTTTTAAAAAAATGCAGGTATAATAAGCCCTAGCCAGTTTTGCTCAGTGGATAGAGCATCAGCCCACAGACTGAAGGGTCTCAGGTTCAATTCCAGTCAAGGGCATGTACCTCGGTTGCAGACAGACGCAACCAATCGATGTGTCTGTCTCACACTGATGTTCCTCTCTCTCTGTCTCCTCCCAAACACTCTCCCTAAAAATCAATGGAAAATATCCTTGGGTGAGGATTAACAACAGCATAAAATGCAAGTATAATAAGCTGCTTATTAGAGACACACTCGTACTATAGAAAGGCTAAAACTAAAGATGTAAAAATATGTAAGTCCAAAAGAATTTATTAGGAAAAAAAGTGAATCACATCATAAAGATAGAAAGTATACCACCAAGAACACATAACAGTTCTAAGCTTGTACTCAATGGCAGTCTCAAAATATAAATAAAAACAGGTAAAATTACAAGGAAAAAAATTTAAATCTACTGTCAAAGGGAGATTTTAACAAAATTACCTCAGTAATTGATTAAAAAAAAAAAAAAGGGCATCCCCTAAAAACAGTAAAGATATAGAAGATTTAAAAGCCCAAACCAGTTTGGCTCAGTGGATAGAGCATCGGCCTACGAACTGAAGGGTCCCAGGTTCGATTCCTGTCAAGGGCATGTACCTTGGTTGCGGGCACATCCCCAGTAGGGGGTGTGCAGGAGGCAGCTTATCAATGTTTCTCTCTCATCGATGTTTCTAACTCTCTATCCTCTCCCTTCCTCTCTGTAAAAAAAATCAATAAAATATATATACGTATTTTAAAAAATAATAAAAAATATAACAAGCTTGATCTAATGTACTAGTATATGTGTGTATAAACTATCATATATAGATAATATATTGTCTGTTATAGTGTATCTGTTATAGTTATTTTAGGTACTATATGATCTGTTATATACATGGATATCTATTAACATAGACATTATATTCATACTATTATATGCAAACTAGATAATACATGTACCTCATAGATAATCCTATATAATAAAAGCATAGTATGCAAATTGTCCCCTTGACTGGGAGTTGTCTGGGAATTCGGCCAGGGGGCAGGGCTGGCCAGGGGAAGGGAGGGAGTACCAGCTGGCAGCCAGCATCTGCTAGGGATCCTACCAGTGCACGAATTTCATGCACTAGGCCTCTAGTATATTTATAATAGATATTTTAATACATGTAGATAGATCTGAAATAGGTATAACAAATTTTTAAGATTTTATAAAACCAGGAAGTAATACAAGGATATTTGGTATACTATTCTCCATAGTTTTCTCACACTTGATATATTTTATAATAAGTTTTTAAACTAATAATTATCACAAGAAAGTCTGAAATGGAGCACAAAAGCTCTGTTTTGATCTCTACAGATGCTAACACAGAAAAGCGACCTAGGAGCTCAGATGTTTCCCCCTTTCACAAAATTTCCATCATAAGTAGTGTTATTAGCAAGCAAACACCCTAGCAACTGGGATGGGGAAGAAATTGGACTAAGAATATACCCAGGTAAAGTGGGTATCCTATATAATAAAAGCCTAATATGTAAATCAACCGAACGGCAGAACAACCGGTCACTATGATGCACACTGACCACCAGGGGCAGACCTCAACGCAGGAGCTGCCCCCTGGTAGTCAGTGCGCTCCCACAGGGGGAGCACCCCTCAGCCAGAAGCCAGGCGGCGGGAGCCTCTCCCACTGAGGCAGCGCTAAGGAGCAGCGAGCCCGGCTTTTCCCGCCTCCACGGCAGGCAGGCAATAGGGAGTGTGGGGTCCCGAACTGCGAGAGCCCCAGACTGCTAGAGGGATGTCTGCCTGATGGCTTAGGCCCGATCCCCATAAGCCGGCAGGCAGACATCACCCGAGGGGTCCCGGACTGCAAGCGGGCACAGGCCAGGCTGAGGAACCCCCATCCCCCAGTGCACGAATCTTGTGCACCAGGCCTCTAGTAGTATACAATATTCAGGCAGAGATTGTCATCTCTGTTTCCTCTGCAACATAAATGGAAAGGAAAATCACACTTGAAAGAAACAAATGAACAAAAACACAAGAGGGTAAATCTGGTCCCTGCTCCTCCTTCTTGGCCAGAAGCAGATGTTGGATCTGGGTGTGAGGCAGACAGCGTGTGAGGATGAACTGGGAGGATCCTCCGCATGCTGGATTTCTGTCTTCTGTGTGTTGCTCGGCCCTGTGCCCATCGCTGCCTGGCATAATTTGACTTCTCCCACTCTTGAGCTGAGGCTGGCCCTTCCCAAAGCCAAACAGAGACTAGAGCCTCAGACTCTCCTTTCCTCCTTGTTAGAGCTCCTTTTGTGCCTACTGAGTGTTGTACACGAAAGAATGCTTTTGAATATGTATCCCTGGCCTGGCAGGTGTGGCTCAGTTGGTTGAGTGTTGTCCCCTGCACCAAAAGGTGGCCAGGTCGATTCCCGGTCAGGTCACAAGCCCAGGTTAGGGCTCGATCCCCATTAGGGAGTGAGCAGGAGGGAGCCAATTGATGTTTCTCTCTCACATGGAGGTTTCTCTCTCAATAAAAACATATTTTTAAAGATGTATCCCCAACACTGTTAAAAGACATATTAAAAAATGAGTAAGGTTAAGCCATATGTTCAGAAATGCACATGTGGGTTTTAAAGAAGCATAAGGAAGTTGATTTGTGGCCATTTTTTTAAAACTTCTTTTTTGTTGTTGTTGCTGTTAATCCTCACCTGAGGATGTTTTCCCATTGATTTTTTTCTTTTAGAGAGTAGGAAGGAGGGAGGGAGGGAGGGAGGGAGGGAGGGAGGGAGGGAGGGAGGGAGGGAAAACATCGATGTGAGAGAGACACATCGATTGGTTGCCTCCCACACGTGCCTGGACTGACACAGAGGATTGAACCTGTAACCCAGGTACATGCCCTTGACCAAAATCGAACCCACGACCCTTCAGTCCATGGTCTGACATTCCAATCCACTGAGCCAAACTGGCTAGGGCTGTGTCTATTTTTAAAAAATATGTTTTTATTGATTTCAGAGAGAGGTAGGGAGAAGGAGAGAGAGAGAAAAACATCAATGGTGAGAGAGAATCATTGTTCCACTGCCTCCTGCATGCCTCCCACCAGAATCGAGCACACATCCAGGGCATGTGCCCTGACTGGGAATCAAAGGTCGATGCTCAACCACTGAGCCACACAGGCCGGGTGATTTGTGTCCATTTTCATCCTTACTATAAAAGTAAGCACAGTGGTTACTTTTGGAGGGAGCAAGGGGACTGTGATTGGGATGGCACAGATGGAAACCTCGGGTGGCTGAAGATCCATTTCTTTTTTTTTTCTTTTTTTTTTTTTTTTGCCTTTTATAGTTTGCGGTTTTTATTATTTTTTTTTAATTTTATTTTATTTTTATTGTTTTAAGTATTACAAATAGTAGTACATATGTCTCCTTTTTTTTCCCCCTTGATCTCCCCCCCGACCTCCCCTACCCCCCAGGACATGCCTTCACCTGCCCACCCCCACCCCCCCCCCCCCGCCCCAGTGTCTTATATCCATTGGTTGTGCTTACATGCAAGCGTACAAGTCCTTCGGTTGGTCTCTTACAGCCCCCCTCGCCCAACCTCCCCTGTCTTCCCAATGTAGTTTGACAGTCTGTTCAATGCTTCTTTGCCTCTGTATCTTTTTCCCACCAATTCTTTCCTTTAAAAAGTTTTGCCTTTGCAGACTGGAAATAAACATATAATAACAAAACAAGACAAAACAAAAAAATGTTTGAGTCCCAATTTCAATGTCCAACAGTTCCTTATGTGTACATGTCAGCAGTGATATCTAGATGGTGGGCACATGGTGGCAATGCAGGTCCGACCCTCTCTGGTTTGGTCCTAGGTAACCTGCAGCGGTGCACAGCTGCTGACTGCTCCCATGGCAAGGCGTTGTCAGCGTCTTCCATCTCTGGACTGTTTTTTCCTCTTGTCTTAGTGGTTGAAGCACTCCTGTCAATTCCTCTCTGTTGCAGGAATCCATCTGGTCTTGGGGTTGTTTTCTGAAAATATACAAATATATTCTCGACCACAAGTTAATAAAGGAATCTTTTCTATATAATTGATTTGGGATCCTTTTTATTTTTGTTCAAACGATTTTTCTTTGTCTTATTTAGACACCATGTGTGTTTTTAATGGCCATCTTGCTGTTAGCATTGCAAATGAAACTTAATTTGGTAAAGTAAAAATTTTCTAGATGTAATTTACTTATAGGATATTTTTCCTTACATGATATTGCCCTACTATCCCCCCCCTTTTTTTTTATTAATGGAGGTTTTTATAAATTTTATAATGCAGTCTTGATAACTTTAAATTTAAAATTTTTTTTTCCCCCACACATATGACTGCTTTAGGTTCATTGCATATTCAGGAATTTTACCATGAGATGAACTACCAATAGAAATTTTAGTTATTACTTTAAGAACAGCTTTTTGTCCAGTACTTGAATATTCACTTATTTCAATTAGCCTATTTAAATTAATCTGAAAACTCGATTACTATTTTACTGTCAAATTTAATACTCTACCAACAATCTTAGTTTACCCTGTAAATATTAGTGGGAAGGATTATTTGCATTCTTGAGTGGGCCCTGAGCATTCCAAATGCTCGGCTGAATTTAGATATAGGGCAGCTGCTATCGGCCAAGTCTCTTTCTGTTGCCTGGGTCCCGATCTGAGCTGGGTGTGGGAAGCGCCCATGGGGGCAGGAGACCTCCTTTAGAAGGGGTGAGGGTTCAAGCCCCTGCAATGTTGGGGGGGTGAGGGTCTGTGCCCCACTTCTGTTGCCCCCCCAAGTTCTCTCCTGATGGCCCCTCTGCAACTGTGCCTGTCTTAGGTTGTTCCTTCCTTGAGGAATCTTACCCGTCTCTGGCTAACCAGCCATCCTCCGGGGCCAAGCAGGGTGCTGTGAGGTTCAGTTCTGTCTCCTTGGTAGCCTATGACCCCGTGGCCTCCACACCCAGCACCTGCCTTGGGAACCCCTGGCCTGCTGGCAGGGTCCCGGTGCTGATCACATATCTCGGGGAACTCGGGTTTCTTCTCCAGTGAGGGCCCACCTCACACAATTGGATGTGAGACAGATCCATGGTACCAGCCCCCACGAGGCTTCAAGCTCAGCATGAACAGAAAGCTCAGGCAACAGCTGAGGGCAATTGGATTGTGAGAAGAGGGTCCCTCTTGGCACAAAGGGCAAGAGGGGCCAATATAGGATGCTCAAGTGCCTTCCCAGTGCCTTAATTCCTTCTGCCAGGGATTAAATCCTTTCATGTCCCTTTTTTTTTTTTTTTTTTTTAATTGCTGCCAACCATTCGAAGAATTAGTTTGTAAGTTTGTTTGGGATAATTGTAAAATATGCTGTTGTAAAATATCTAAAATTATAATGACATTGTAGAATAATATCATGTAAGGATATTCTTTGCCCTAGGCCCTGGCAATTCCATTTCAAACTGGCTGTCAATTTCTTTTTGTAGCTTTATATAAACTTTGTCAGGGAGGCAAATACACAAATTACTTACTTTAGTTCAAGAGGCCAAATATATTGACTTTCAATTACAATCCTTATGACTTTTGAAGGAAACTTCTCTTTGTTTCCTTCCAAAATAATTTTCAGTCTACAGAGTTTCATTTAAAAATTTCTGTCACATGAAACAATTTCTCTTAATGCCCCGCCCCCTTGTTGTCTGTGTCCATTGATTAGGTTCATATGCATGCATACAAGTCCCTTGATTGATCTCTCCACCTTACCCCCACCCTCCCCTACCTTACCCTGAGGTATGATGTTCTGATCGACGTTTCTCAGCCTCTGGATGAAGATCCATTTCTTAATACAAGTGGTGATTGCAAGAGCGTTTGTCTTATAATGTATTTGCTTTACAGTGGTTTTCAGCTGGTGGGTTTTACCTTATAATAAAAATATTTTTATTGTTATGTCCCCTGAATGAATGATGGGTGGATCTAGGCATTGAGTTGGTAACATCAAAAAAGAGAGACAGACACACCCTGTGCCCCACGAGGGGAGTACAAGCCACCACGTGCGAAGCAGTCTTGCCCCAAATCGCACCTGAACCTGGTCAAACCTCTAGGTCCAACTTCAGTCGAAAGGACAGAGGAGCACTTTAAACGACATCACAGGGACATAGTATAATCAGCCCTCCAGACTGGAGGGAACTGCAGGGCAAATGAGGGGCGAGGAGAGGGCATGCCGCCGAGCATGTCGGTTAAAACAGACCGAAAGACTGTCCAGCCATCACAATATGTGGACTTTATGTGACTCCTGCTTTTAAACAAATAAATTGTAAGCAAACATTTCTAACATTTCTAAACAATTGGAGATTTGAACACTGATGGAATATTTGATGATGTTAAAAACTCTTGTTAATGGCCCTGGCTGTTTGCTCAGTTGGTTAGAGCAGTGGTCAGCAAACTGCAGCTCACGAGACACATGCAGCTCTTTGACCCCTTGAGTGTGGCTCTTCCACAAAATACCACGGCCTGGGAGAGTCTATTTTGAAGAAGTGGCGTTAGAAGAAGTTTAAGTTTAAAAATTTTTGCTCTCAGAAGACATTTCAATTGTTGTACTGTTGGTGTTTGGCTCTGCTGACTAATGAGTTTGCCGACCCCTGGGGTAGAGCATCAGCCCAATATGCAAGGTTGTGGGTTCGATCTCCAGTCAGGGCACATACAAGCAGCAACCAATGAATAAAGTGGAACAAGAAACTGATGTCTCTCTCTTCCTCTCTCTGTAACATCATAAATAAAACATTTTTTAAAATCTTGTTAATGGAGCCCTAGCTCGTTTTCTCAGTGGTTAGAGCATTGGCCCAAGGACTAAAGGGTCTCAGGTTTGATTTCGGTCAAGGGCACGTACCTGGGTTACAGGCTCGATCCAGGGTCAGGAGGGTGCAGGAGGCAACCAATCAATGTGTCTCTCTCACACCGTGTGTTTCTCTCTCTCTGTCTCTACCCCTCCCTTCCACTCTCTCTAAAAGTCAGTGGAAAAAATATTCTCAGTTGAGGGTTAACAACAATAAAAAATCTTGTTAATGGATATGGTGTAGAAGAAACAAGATTGGCCATAAATTTATAATTGTTGAATCTTATTATACTATTTTCCATACTTTATTTTTGCTTCTTCAAAAACAGTTTTATGGGGTATAATTTACATATTGATAACACTCACCAGTTGTAATGTACAATATAATAACATTCTGTAAATTTCTAGAGTTGTGAATCATCCCTACAACCCAGATTTAGAACATTTCCGTCATGCTTAGAAAGTTTCACTGAGTCCTCTAGTCAATGCCCATTCCCACCCCAGCTGGCACTGGTCTGCTTTCTGCCTCTCTAAATACATATGTCTTTTCTGGACATTTACACTAAACTAGAGGCCCGGTGCATAACATTCACTGGGGGGATGGGGTCCCTCAGCCCAGCCTGCGCCCTCTTGCACTCAGGGACCCCTTGGGGGATGTCCACCCCTGGTGGTCAGTGCATTCCCACAGGGGAGTGCCGTTCAGCCAGAAGCTCAGCTCACAGCTGGTGAGCACGCCTACCTCCGAGGCAGCGCTAAGGAGCAGCACCCCCCTGTGGGAGCACACTGACCACCAGGGGGCAGCTCCTGCATTGAGTGTCTGCCCCCCTGGTGGTCAGTGCGTGTCATAGTGACTGGTTGGTCTGCCATTTGGTCGATTTGCATATGAGGGTTTTATTATATAGGATGGGATCATACGACATGTACTCTTCTGATACTCTCTCTGTTGATGTGCACTTGACATTTTCCATAATGAAAACAATTTTGTTGACTTGAACGATGACTTACGTTTGCATAGCATTTTGTGTGTTTTTTAAAAATATATTTTATTGATTTTTTACAGAGAGGAAGGGAGAGGGATAGTTAGAAACATCGATCAGCTGCCTCCTGCACGCCCCCTACTGGGGATGTGCCCGCAACCCAGGTACACGCCCTTAGGCCAGAATGGAACCTGGGACCTTCCAGTCTGCAGGCCGATGCTCTATCCACTGAGACAAACCGGTTTTGGCGTATTTTGTGTTTTGTAAGGTGCTTTCATAAACCAGGTGAGTAAGGCAGGATAACATTTGTCACTAATTTTACAGATGAGAAAACAGACTCAGAGGGCTTAAGGCACCTGACCCAGGTCACAAAGCTAATTAGTAACTAAACTAACTGAACTGGGATTTGATTCTGGCCTCCTGTCACCTGGAGATACTCCCCCCCACCCTTCATCATGCTGCCTCACTAGACTGCCCACTGCCCTTGGTTCCCCATTCCATCACTTAATGAAGGTGAAGGAGGTTGCCCATCAAGCCATCTGGCACATGAGGGTTCCTTCCTGAAGGTGCATGTGTGAGGGTGCTGGTGGGGGCACTTTTGTCCCAGGGTTTGTGTATCTGTGGCTGTGCCCAGAAATATCCTGAAATCTCTCCGCCTTCTCTTTATGTCTTCGTATTTTAAAACATTGTTTTTATTTATCTTTTAATATATTTTTATTGATGTCAGAGAGGAAGGGAGAGGAAGAGAGAGAAACATCAATGATGAGAGAGTATCATTGATTGGCTGCCTCTTGCACACCCCACACTGGGGATCGAGCCTGCAACCCGGGCATGTGCCCCAACGGGGAATTGAACCGTGATCTCCTGTTTCATAGGTCGACACTCAACCACTGAGCCACACCGGCCAGGCTAAAACATCATTATTATGAAGAAAACATTCTTATTTTTATGCCTGCTCTGGGACCCTATACTTTTATATTTTAATCATTATCATTCAGAAGAAACTTCAACGGTTTTCTCTGGGGAAAGAGATTGGGGTCGCGGGCCTCACTTTCCATTGCATGCCCTTTGTCCCATTTGAATTTTTTGTCCTATATTTGTGTTATTTTTATAATAAAGTGAAGGGGAACTCATTATTATTACCGATGAGCAATGGTGTGTTTGCTTGTCTCCCTGAAGATCCCACTTCCATCAGCTTCTTAGGATTGAGCAGATTACAAAGTGCTGCCAAATGTAATTTATTTAATCCACTCTTTCACTCAACAATATGAATGCTTCCTATGTTCCTGGCACAAAATCAGAAGCTGGGGCTATAGCAGTGAACCAAACAGATAAAAAGTCCTGCCTTCCTGGGACTTATATTCTACCAGGTGTGGAAAGATACACAACAAAATCAATAAATGACATGGTACATGGAAAAGGCAAGCCAGGGAAAGATGACAGAGAAGACGGGGACGGGAGGCTGTCCCATTGAAGAGGGTGGTCAGGGAAGGTGACCTGTAAACAAAGGCTTGGAGGAGATGAGGGAGTGACCCAGAGACAAAGGGGACATCTGGGACAAAGGGTCCCAGGGAGCAGGAAAATGTAAAGACTCCACAGCCAGCGTGCTTGAGGAACAGCAGGGAGCAGCCTGGCTGCAGAAAGGTCAGTGAGAGTTGGGGGGGGCGGGGGGGGGCTACAGAGGTAAGAGAGTCACCGGATCAGGTGGCCCTGGTGGGCCACTGTGGGGTTTTGGTGTTTTTGTTTGTTTTAAAATATATATGTATTGATTTCAGAGAGGAAGGGAGAGAGAGAGAGAAACATCAGTGATGAGAGAGAATCACAGATCGGCTGCCTCCTGTACTCCCCACACTGGGATCAAGCCCACGACCGGTGACCTCCTGGTTCATAAGTCCTTGCTCAACCACCAAGCCACGCCAGCTGGGCGGGATTTTGTTTTTTACCCTAAGTGAGAAGGGAGCCATTGAGGGTCATGACCCAACTAATGTGCTCACAGGGTCAGTCTGGCTGCTGAGTGGAGACCTGACTGTGGCAGGGAAGTGGAGAGCCTGTGAGGAGCCTGCTGAGGGAGGTAAGGGAGGTTTGGGTGAGCATGGCTGCACTGAGGTGGTGCGTGGGTATCAAAGTCCGGAAATCTTCGCAAGGGAGAACCGACAGGGGTTGCCGATGGGTTTGAGAGAGAAGAGAGGGGGATAAGGTTTTGGGCCTGAGAAGCTAGGAGGATGGAGTTGCCTTTGGCTGAGATGGGGAAGACTGGGGGGCAGCGGGGAGCCAAGTGGGTGAGGTGGGGAGGACCGAGGGTTCCTGGGGACAAGTTAGAGGTAAGAAGTCCAGGAGGCGGTGGGTTCCCCACACATGGGTGTGGTCACTCATCCTATCAACTCCTCCCCATTTCACAGGTGTGGACACTTGCGCAGGGCCCGGCCGGGTCACGTGGCCGCGGGCTAGCGCCCCCTGGCGCGGGAAGGTGAGTGGCGGCGGGGATGGCTGGGATGGCGGTGGCGGCAGGCGCGCAGGAGTGCGGGGAGCCGGGGCAGCTGGCCGCGCCGGGCCGTCGGGCCCTGTACTTCTGCGGGAGCATCCGGGGCGGACGCGAGGACCAGGCGCTGTACGAGCGGATCGTGTCCCGGCTGCGGCGCTTCGGGACGGTGCTCACCGAGCACGTGGCGGACACGGAGCTGGGCGCGCAGGGTGAGGGGCGGGGGAGGGGGGCGCCGGGACGGGGGTGGGTCGGCCGCGCCCCTTTACCGAAACTGCCCTCGGGGGGCGGTGGCCGCTCGCCCTTCCGCCGCGCGAACGGTGGGCCCCAGCCAGCGCCCCGCCCAAGAGGAAAGGGAGCCGGACTCAGACCGCGCGTGTCCGCGCGCAGCTGCGGTGCGCGCCCAGCCTCCGCGTTATTATCTTGGCCTTTAGCTCCTTCTTGGAGCACTTTCTCCAGCTCTTTCCAGGGGGGTGCTGGTGGGCGTGGGGGTGGGGAGGAGGCAGAGTGGGCGCAGACGGGGCTGCTTGGTTTTCCACGTCCCGCTGGTATCTTCTCCCCCACCTGAGACAACGCTCATCCTCCTTCCTGCGCCCCCGCCCCCCAGGTGCCAGCCCTTTCTTAGACCCGACAGACCCCCGCGCTCCGCCTCCACTGTCTCCCTTGTCCTGTGGTCGGGCTGTTGCTGTTCTGCTCCTGGCCGCTGGGGTTTTTTCCTTCTCCCCAGTCTTACTGAGCGGTAAACATAAGCCTAAGGTGCACAGTTTATGGCTCAACTTTCATATAGCGTGCAAAGATTAACACAAAAGTTTAGTTAACATCAGTCACCTCGTGAAAAAATTATTTTCCTTGTGTAAGAACTACTAGGATCTCTCAACAAATTTGAAATAACCGTACTATGGTCATTATGTACATTACAGCCCTGGTACGTATTTTATAACCGGAAGTTGGTATCTTTTGACCACCTTTATCCAATTTCCCCATTTCCTGTCCCCCACCTCTGTTAAGCACAAATCTGGTCTTTTTTTTTTGCTAGGAATTTCAGTTTTTCTGTTTTTGGGGGGGTGGGGTGCGCGCTAAAATGCCGCATATATGTGAGGTCATACACTATTTGTCTTTCTCTGTCTGATTTATTTCACTTAACATAGTGCCCTCAAAGACCTTCCGTGTTTTCCAAATGGCACTTTCCTTCTTTCTCATGGCTGAATGATATTCCATTGTATATATACACCACAACTTCTTTATCTATTCATCCACCTGTAGACACTTATTTCCCAGGTCTTGGCTATTGTAGATAATGCTGCTCTGAACATCACTCCGACAGTGTTTTCATCTCCTTCAGTTATATTCCCCAAAGTGGGATTGCTGGATCGTATGGTAGTTCTGTTTTTTATGTTTTTAATATGTTTTTATTGGTTTCAGAGAGGAAGGGAGGAGAGAAACATCAGTGATGTGAGAATCAGCTGCCTCCTGCACACTCCACACTGGGGATTGAGCCCACAAGCTAGGCATATGCCCTGACCAGGAACCAAACCGTGACCTCCTGGTTCATAGGTCTACACTCAACCACTGAGCCACGCCTGCTGGGCGGTAGTTCTATTTTTCATTTTTTGAGGAAACTCCACACTGTTGTTCTCCATAGTGGAAATTTATATTCACACCAACAGAGCACAACCGTTCCCTTTTCTCCACATCCTTGTCAGCATTTGTTATTTCTTGTCTTTTTTATGATAGCTGTTCTAACAGATGTGAAATGGTATCTCACTGTGGGTTTTTAAATATTTTTTATTGATTTTTTTAAATTTTGTTTTTGGATTTTAGAGAAAGAGGGGATGGGAGAGAGAAACATCAATTTGTTGTTCCACTTATTAATGCGTTCATTGGTTGATTCTTATATGTGTCCTGACTGAGGATCGAACCTGCAACCTTAGCATATTGGAATGACATTCTCACCAACTGAGCTATAGGCCCAGGCTCATTGTGTTTTTTGCTTGTTTGTTTTTAAAAATATATTTTTTTTATTGATTTCAGAGAGAAGGGGAGAGGGAGATAGATAGATGATGAGAGAGAATCATTGATCAGCTGCCTCCTGCACACCCCCAACTGGGGATTGAGCCTGCAACCCGGGCATGTGCCCTTGACTGGAATCGGGCCCTTCAGTCCACAGGCCCATGCTCTACCTACTGAGCCAAACCAGGTAGGAAATAGTATTCTTATTTAAAAATATTTTTTTATTGATTTCAGAGAGGAAGGGAGAGGGAGAGAGTGATGAGAATCACTGACCAGCTGCCTTCTGCATGCACCCCCCTGTAACCCGGGCATGTGCCCCTAACCAGAATCAAACCTGGGACCCTTCAGTCCGCAGGGCTACTCTCTCTGCACTGAGGCAAACTGGCTGTGGCTCATTGTGGTTTTGATTTGCTTGGCCTTGATGACTAGTGATATTGAACATCTTTTCACATGTCTGTTGGCCATTCATGCATCTTCTTGGATAAAAGGTCTTTTCAGGTCCTTAGCCCGTTTTCTAATTGGATTATTTGTTTTCTTGCTGCTGAGTTGTATGAGGTTTTGTTTTGTTTTTAATAAAAGTGGGGGAAAGCACATTTACAGTTGTTTATATGGGAAATAATGTAAGAATAGCTCTGTGTTTCACGTACTCGCAACTGTAAACCTACTTTTGCCCCACCCTGTATTTTGGATATTAACCCTTGTCGGTACATGGTTTGCAGATATTTTCTCCCATTCTGTAGGTTGTAGTTTTGTTTTGTTGATTATTTATTTTGCTGTGCAGAAAGCAGCTTTTTAGTTTGGTGTAGTCCTCCTTGTTTATTCTTTATTTTTTGCTTGTGTCTTAGGTGTTATATCAAGAAAACCATTGCCAAGATCCAAGGAGCTTCTTCCCCGTGTTTTCATCTAGGAGTTTTATCATTTCTGGTCTTACCTTTACATCTTCAATCTACTTCGAGTTAGTTTTTGTGAGTGGTGTAAAAGAGGGGTCTAGTTTCATTCTGTTACATGTGAATGCCCAGTTTTCCCAACACCATTTATGGGAGAGAGAATCTTTTCTCCATTGAGTATTTTTGGCTCCCTTGTCAAATGTTGGCCGAGTGTACATGCGTGGCTTTATTCCTGGGCTCTTGATTCTGTTCCATTGGTGTTTGTTTTTATGCCAATAACATACTGTTTTACTTTATAATATAACTTGAAATCAGGAAGTGTGATGTCTTATTCACGGACAGATACAGGATTTGTGGGACTTAATGCAGTTCTGGGAGACCTCTTTAAAAAAACAAAATTGCCGGGGATGTTGGAAAGGGCCTTTTTTGAGGCCCTAAAGCTCATGGTTCATGGTCTCACGGTATGTCCACCCCTGCCTGGTGGTTCTCAGGCTTTAGTGTGCTCAGCTATCATCTGAGGGAGCTTGTTCAAAATGCAGATTCCCATAGTTGGGATGAAGCCAAGCTCTTTTTAACAAGTTCTCCAGGGACTCTGCTCCAGTGCAGGTAGCCGTGAGCCTTTCAGTCCTAACGAGTGACATTTAATAAAGCTGAACACCAAGATCCTTACCCTCTTTCCCCAGGTTGCCTCTCCTACCTTGATTCCCACCACCCGCAACAGGCCACTTTGCATTCAGGCAGTGTTTCTCAAATTTGGTGGGAATGAAGCAGCTGGGCCCACTGACACCTGGGTCTTTGTAGTTCATCAAGTTCTCGGGTGATTCTGGAACCTACCAAAGCTTGAGAGCCACTCCATTAGGCTCTCGTCTGGCCTTCCTCCACCCTTCCCTTGCATAGACCAGTCCTTGCTCCTGCCTCCCTTCCCCCACCTGGATGCTCTTTCTCCTCTCCACCTGTAATCACTCTGGCCCACAGCCAGTTAGTCCTTCACTTAACCACTTGTATGCCATAAGCATCTATAGACGCAAGCAGTGGAACTATTTAAATTAAATTCAGAATATGGTGGCGGTTAACTGTTAATCTTACTTGTATCACACATCCCACCTTGCAGAGGATTTTTTTTCTTGTGGCTATTCCATTTCCTCACTCCTATTCATAGACTTTTAGAGTTGGGCAGGGCCTCAAAGAGGTCATCTAGTCATCTCCCTCCCTCCCTGAGCAGGGTGGATGTGGAGGTGGCTCGGGTGGGCAGAGGACCAGATGAGGGTGCGGCCCTGACCAGCTTTCCCTCAACCACAGGGGAACAGTCTGCTGAGGGTGACAGGTTCATCCACGAGCAGGACCTGGCCTTGCTGCAGCGGGCGGACTGTGAGTGCCCTCTCCTCCCTGTGCGTTCCTCTGGGGTGTTACATTCCCTGAACATGCCTGGCCTCCTCCTCTCACACTTACTGCCATCTTTCGCTTATAAGCCCAGACATTGAGCCTCAGTTTCATTTTTCTTCCCAGTGATTGTGGCAGAAGTGACTCACCCGTCCTTGGGTGTAGGCTATGAGGTGGGCCGGGCTGTGGCCCTCAATAAGCGAATCCTGTGCCTGTTCCGCCGAAGTCTGGCCGAGGTGAGCACTCCAAGCCCTGGGTGGCCACCCCTCCCTCCCCAGCTGAGGACCCAGCCCTCAGCTCCCTTTCTTGGGGGGCTCTGAGTAGTGCCTATCCTCAACAAGGGCTGGGAAAGAGAGGACAGAGGAGGGAGTGTGGGAGGCACCTTCACCTGCCTCTGCCTCCCCAGTGCTTTCAGCCATGATCCGGGGAGCAGCAGACGGCTATCGGTTCCAGGTGTGGGACTACGAAGTGCCAGAGGTGGAGGTCATGCTGGATAGATACTTTGCAGCTTATCCTCCCGAGCACGTGGCTTCCTCCCTTGACCCAATCACTTGACTTCACCCCTTCATTAAATTCTTCTGATCCCCTTCCTGCCTAAAAGCCCAGTACCAAATTAAAAGGCATGTCTACACTTCTAATTTACATCTGTGTGTCGGGTAGGGTGGGGCAGGGCCTCAGTAATGTCCTCTCCTCCCCACCCCCCATACTTCACTTTGAGATGCAGAGAAAACCTGTAAAAGTCTGTAGGCCCCCAAGAGGGCACCTCCTAATGCCGCAGGCCCCTCCCAGGAACGTTCAAGAGTTTAGAGCAGTGGTTCTCAACCTTCCTAATGCCGCGACCCTTTAATACAGTTCCTCATGTGGTGACCCCCAACCATAAAATTATTTTCGTTGCTACTTCATAACTAATTTTGCTACTGTTAATGAATCATTATGTAAGTATCTGTGTTTTCCGATGGTCTTAGGCTTTACAGCAGCGGTTCTCAGGTTGAGAACTGCTAGCAGGGTTGCCTAAGACCATGGTCGCCTAAGACCATCGGAAAACACAGATACTTACATTATGATTCATAACAGTAGCAAAATTACAGTTATGAAGTAGCAACGAAAATAATTTTATGGTTGGGGGTCACCACATGAGGAACTGTATTAAAGGGTCGCGGCATTAGAAAGGTTGAGAACCACTTGTTTAGAGGAAGGCAACCAGGGGGATGGCCGTTCCCATCTCCTCTGATGCTGGGCTGGGTCTGGGGCAAGTGGGCAAGCCTGTGCCACGTGGACCTTCATTTCCCTTTATCAGCTTAGGTCACATGGTCAGCTTTGGGCTGTCTGTGACAACAGAAGAATCTGGAGGTCTAAAGAAAACTAGAGGAGGAGGGTGGGTGTGTGGGGAGCAGGGGAGTTAGAACGGGCCTGCTTCAGAGAAGTATATGGAAAAAGTTTATTCAGTAAACAGAAGAAGGTGCTGCAGATGCTGGGAACCGCCCCTCCGAGCACCCCAGGACAGTGGTTGGGGATGAACTCCCGGCCCCCTGGCCCCACAGCTCTGGACGGCTCCGGGTGCTCCCTGCATCCTGCCCCTCAGTCATAGCTCTCATCCTCATCCTCGTCCCCGAAGAAGAAAGCATCCCGGTCCAGGTTCTCGGACTCCTCGTCATAGGAGAAGGTGTCGTTGTCCAGCTCCTCCTCAAACTCGTCCTGCTGCCACTCGGGCATGTCGTCTTCGCCTTCCTCATCAGTCTCCAGCCCCGAGGAGCCCCGGGGCCTAGGTGGCACAGATCGCAATCAATAGGGAGAGAGCCTCTCAGCCCCAGAGGAGGCTTGCCATATCCCACTCCCCTCCGGGCCGCGGCCCATTCTCACCGACTGGGCACGTTGGGCCCTTTTGCCTCCTGGGCCTCTAATGATGGACTCTGGAGACCAACCCGAAAGTCCTGGCAGAGACAGAGGACATGGGAGTAGGAGATAGAGGCCACTGGGCCTCTGCCCAGTGTTTCTCCAAGCAACGTTCTCCGAGGGCCTACTAGGTACCATCCTCCTGGCAGGTTGTTCCCACCTGCTCTCCCTCCCTCACCACCACACCAGAGGTGGTCTCCAGGGAGACAGGACACAGGTCAGGCACACCGGCCTTGCTTCAGGAGCTTAGCGTATGCTCATATCTTTCCTACTCGTGACTTGTCAGTCTGTACGCTCCCTGAGGATGGGACTCCTAGTTCAGACTCAACGTCAGCGTGTTACAGCTGGAAAGACCTCAGCTCCCTTACTCAGTGGACCCCACTCCCTGACCCCCACTCCTAGGATTCTGAATCCACATCTGGGAAGTATGTCTGAAAAAGTTCCCCAACTGATTCTGCAGGGCAAGGATCTGGGCTAACTCCTTTATTTTGCAAGAAATGCCAGGGGTTTAAGTGGCAGGGTCCAACAGCACCCAGCAGGCTGGCCCAGGAGCTGGGACCCCCCCAGGTCTCCTTCTGGGTCCTGGGCATGGGAGGTCCAGGTGGGGCAGCCTACCTGGGTGGAATGCTGCAGGATGGCGAGCAGCCTTTCCTGGATCCGCCGGAGCAGCTCCAGGCCCATGTGGAGGCAGTCAGCCCGCAGGAGACGCAGGGCCGAGGCCAGGTCTCTGCACTGCAGCAGGAGCTCCTCTGCAGAGGGGGCAGGGCGCAGGGGCTCCCTCCCCTTCTTCCCTCCCTCCATCCCCGCCTCCAGCAAACCCCTACTGTACATCCACCAGTTCTGCCAACACCTAACAGGCCCAGCTCTAGACACCCATTCTCCAGAGGCTTACACTCTAGTGGTGGGGACAGATCATCCTATATAATGAAGAGGTAATATGCAAATTAACCCTCACACCCTCACAAGATGGCTGCCTAAGACCAGGCCAGCAGGGGGGTTAGTGAGGGACAACCAAATGACTGAACAGCAGACTGCGTGGGGTGACCAGGCCAGCAGGTGGGGGGCTGTGAGGGGTGACCAGGCCAGCGGGGGAGGGGGGGGCACAGTTGGAGGCAACCAGACCGGCAGAGAAGGGCAGTTGGGGGCAACCAGGCCAGCGGGGGGATGGGGGGGCAGTTAAGGGCGGCCAGGCCAGCCGGGGGGGGCAGTTGGGGGGGGCAGTTAAGGGCAGTTGGGGGCAACCAGGCCAGCGGGGGGGAGGGGGGGCAGTTAAGGGCGGCCAGGCCAGGCCAGTTGGGGGTGACCAGGCCAACAGAGGGGGCAGTTGGGGGCGATGAGGGGCAACTTGGCTGGCGGGGGAGACAGTTGGGGGCAACCTGGCCTGCAGTGGGGGGCAGTTAGGGGTGACCAGGCAGGCATGCAGAGGCAGTGAGGGGTGATCAGGCCGGCAGGGTCGGGGGGCAGTTAGGGGCAACCAGGCAGGCAGGCAGGTGAGCGATTAGGAGCCAGCGGTCCAGGATTGTGAGAGGAATGTCCCGGATTGGAGAGGGTCAGGCTGGGCCGAGGGGACCACCCCCCCCCCACCCCTGTGCATGAATTTCGTGCACTGGGCCTTTAGTAATCAAATAAAAGGTCAGGTGAAGACCTGTGCCCTTAGGCACTTACAGCTTGTACTGTATGCCTTTCCAGCAGAATTTTAAAAGGCCTGTGGTGATGAGGCTATGAGGAACAAGGAAGAGGACAGAGTGAAGGTGGGAAGCTGGGGTGGGGTGCTCAGAGGGGAGGGGGGGGCAGGAGAGAGGACTGAGCAGGCAGGGGGCAGGCCTCACCCAGGAGGATCTGCAGGGCATTGGTGTGCAGCTCCAGGTTCTCGGTCTGCTGCTCCACCACGTCCACTTGCTCCGTTTCCTGGTTGTAGAAGCTGTACACGCAGGCATAGGCCAGCACCTAGAGGGGCCCAAGTCAGGCCTCCTGGCTGCGGGGAGGCACCTGCCTCCCACCTGCTCCCCTCTAACCAAACCGGTCAGAAGACAGCTGCCCAGCCCACCAGTCCCCTTCGCACATTCCTCGCCTCCCCCTGCCAACCTTTCGAGCCTGCTCAAGTCCCCGGCAGGCATCGCTGAGGAAGGTGAAGGATTTGGGTGGAGGCACCTCGTGGATGGCAGATACTCGGTTCCACAAGTTCACAGCAAACTCCTGTGCAGAGGAAGGCGGGTCAGCGCAGCACATGCACACACATCCCTTCAGAACAGCACCCATCGATCCGGACCTTGGGCCCCTCCCAGACTCTCCCCGCCGCTCCCCACTCCTTACCCGGGCCCGGTGATGGAAAGTGCACCTCTCGTTGTAGTCCTGGAACCGCTTCTCTTGGCGAGCTGCCTTACTTACCTGTGAGACACATTCAGGGGCTGCTGTGCTTTGCTGGGACAGCATGGGCCCGTCAGACTAGCTACCATTCATAGAGGCCTTTCAATGCGTTGACCAAACTTTTAATCCTCAGACTCTGTGAGGTAGGTCACATTATTACCCCCTTTTACAGGTGAGAATGCTGAAGAGTGGACAAGTAAACTGACCCAAAGCCACATACTAACTGGAAGAACCAGGTTCTGACTCAGTCCTTGCTCTCTGCTCTGCCCTGCTGCCCCGAGAATGCCCAGCCCACCCAGCCCTCTGTAGCCACCTGGGTGTGGAAGTCCCACTCTGCGCCTCTGGTCCCCGTGCATGGACCTCCCAGCACTGCAGGTCTAGGTGGCTTCTGTCTTCTCCACACTGAGCCACTGTCCCAACAATTGTTAGGCTGCTCTTCACACAGAGCCCTCTTTGCTCAGGACCCCTCCTGCCTGCCTCAGGGCCTCTGCTCCTCGGTGCCCAGCCCCTTACCATGGCAGAGCAGTTGTAATAGTCTTTGTGATTTGGCTTCCAGGACTTGAGGCAGCGCCAGCAGAATCCATGGTTGCATTTGGCGCAGGTCATGCTACGGAGGAAGCTGTCTGGTCAGAGGACTCCTGCCTCTGCCCAGGGCACACCAGGAAAGCCAGGGGCCTAGATGCACCACCAATGGTGTCCCTGGCCCCTCCACGTCTAACCTTTACCAGTTCCTACTGAAAGCACCCTTGCTTCTGAGTCCCCCATACACTGTAGACTAAAAACAGGGGGACATGAGATGAGGGAATCACTCTGGAGGGTGCCCAGAAAGGGTAGTTGAGTAACTGCCCTTGTTGCTCAGCTTTTCAGAAGCCCCACGACCCCTTTCTTACTACCAGTCCTCTACTCTCTCCTGTGCCTGCTGACTCCCCCAGGGCCCACAGCACCCCCTTCTTACTGCAGACACCCTTCATTCTTCTCGATGGGAGTCTGACAGCTGGGACAGCGCTTAGAGATGAGCTTGGCCAGGTGCTTGCTCTGGGCCTCCACACTCATGCCATCATAGTAGCCGCCATCATCGACCCACTGAGACATGTGGCCACAGCTGGCAGGGTAGTGTGCCTGGAGCAGGAGGGGAGGTGAGGACACAGCCCAGCCCTTACTGAGGGTGGCCCTCCTGCTATTGTTCGTGGTAGGCGGAAGGGAGGGAGGTCCCTTTTGGAGGATGACAGGAGGAAGTGGCAGAGGATAAGGACAAGGCAGAATCTGCATATGCTGAGCAGGGACGGGTGTGGGTCCTGGCTCAGCATCAGGGCCGGGATGGGCACCCACCTCAGGGAAGCTACAGTTGAAGCAGGAGGCCCAGCCACACTTGGAGCAGGTGGTCCCTGAGCCCAGGCCCTGGCGGCACAGGATGCGGTCACAGCCCTGAGGGTTGGTGCACCACGTCAGGTTGGAGCAGCTGTCCACGTAGCCACGCAGCAGGGCCTTCTCATACTGTGGGGTCAGAGGTGCCACAGGTGAGGGCCTAGCTCTCAGGTCGCCACACCTCTAGGCCCCCAGCACCCCGCAGTCAGCCCATTCCCTGGGGTCTGCCCCTCTGGCTTGCACCGGAGCCTCTCTCAGAGGAGGGTACCTTGGAGATGACCTCTGGTGAGGAGACAATGGCACGAATGAAGGTTCCCGTGGGCTGGGCAGGGCAGTCGGCAATGGGGCAGGTGCAATTCATCACCAGGTTCTGCTCGATTCGAGTTGTCAGATACTCATTCCAGCAAGACTGGGAGGGCAAAGGAGGGGCCGCTCAGGGAAGCATGGGAGCAGCACCAGAAGGGTGTCCTGGTCATCATCACGCACCTCTCCTCAATGACGCAGAAGGCCAGAGACGAGCAGCTTCTAGATCAACCTCAAAACTGACCCTAATCTTTCTGGCTTCCACTGATTTTTCTGGGATTGGTCCAAATTACAGTTGTCTTTGAGGATATGTGGGCCAGGATAGCAGCCTAATTATAATTATTATTGGGATGGACATAGAGGGAGCAGGTAAAGAGAACTAAACAAAATAAGAAAGATTCAAGTTCTAAGAAAGAATTGGCGAGAGCAAGGAGGTCAGAGAGGAAGAAGGCCAGGGAGGTGGGTCCCCTTCCCCACTGGGTGGCCTCGGACACTGCAAACACAGCTGTGGCCTCTCCTCCTGGCTCCATTGCCCACCTCAATGCCTGTCTGAAGGCTCTGTCCCCCCAGACTTGGCCTCTTCTCCACAAAACAGACTTGCCCACTGCAGCTCCCAAATCCTGAGAAACGGCACCCAGCTCCCCTTCAGTTCCAGGATCAGAACCTTCAATCTCTTGAATCCTTGTCTTACGCGCATGTCACTGCCTCACCCTAAACCAGGTCATTATCAACTCCTAAAGTACTGCCGGAGCTGATCCCAAAAACCTTCCCACCCTTGTCTCTCCCCATCAAACCCACTTGGTTTATGCGTGATCAGCAGCCTGAGCCTCCTAGAATACTCCATTAAGAACCCCTTCCCTCACACTGTAGAGGGCGGAGCTTTCCAAACGATGCTCTTGACCCCAGGAGAGGACATGTATCTGTGGTACCAAAGCTCCAGGATAGATGGGAAGCACTGGCCTGGACTTTTACTAAACAAAACAAGGATTTTTTTTATGGGTTTTTAGAGTGGAAGGGAGAGAGAAACAACAATTAGTTGCCTCCTGCACATGCCCTTACTAGGCCCAGGGATTGAACCTGCAACCCAACCACATGTCCCTGACTGGAAATCGAACCCGAGACCCATTGGTGCATGGGCCAATGCTCTAACCACTGAGAAACACTGACTAGGGCAAACCCCTCCCCCTTTTAAAAAACATATTTTATTGATTTTTTACAGAGAGGAAGGGAAAAGGATAGAGAGTTAGAAACATCCATGAGAGAGAAACATCGATCAACTGCCTCCTGCACACCTCCTATTGGGGACATGCCCGCAATCAAGGTACATGCCCTTGACCGGAATCGAACCTGGGACCCTTCAGTCTGCAGGCAGACGCCAAACCAGTTAGGGCCAAACCCCTTTTCATATAGTGAAAGAAACTCAGATAAATTGAGAAGTTTAATGCAAAATTCCTGTATTTCCAAGATAAAACAGGAAATTTCTCCAAATTCAGACAGCTACTTGCAGGCACATAGAGGAAGCAGGATCCCTCACCGCCACAGAGGACAGCTTGGTTACCTCTCACCCTTAGGTACCCCCTCAGCTATGGGCTTGCTCTTGCTCATGCTGTTTGTCCTCTGACAATTCCACCTGCCACTCAAGGCTCATCCTGGGAAGCCATCTCCAACTGCTCCAGACCCCAGGCTTCCCCACCCTGAGTTCTCCTGCCTTTCATTTGTGCCATTTGGCCTTGACTTAGTCATAGGCTCCTCCTCTGCTGGGGCTTGTCCATCAGCCTGTTTTTCTCAGTGGTGTTTTTAGGCTCCTTATCTCCATATCACTATAGGGTGGGGGTGCCCCAAGTTCAATGTCCTGGGCCTGTTTCTCTCTCCCTGGGTGATACCAGCCAGGCCTCTCTACTGAATTCTGCATTTGAAAACCCAATGTCTACTTGCCAGTCCCACACAGGTCCCAACAAGAAGCTCATACTTCATGGACACAAAAGACTGCATTTCCCCCTCAAAATCCTGTTCCCAGGCCCAACATTTCCCCCAAGCCAGTAAAAGATGACACATCCCATCCACCCAGATACTAAAAACCCCAAGAATCACCCTCCATTCCCTTGTCCCAAGCCCCCGCATCCACTCCCCAAGCCCTACCTGCTCTACCTGCAACTGCAGCCCAGCCCATCCACTCCGCTCTTGCCCTGTCCTGAGGCCAAACGACCACCTTCTCTGGCCTGTTTGTACCAGTCTCCGACGGGGTGTCCCTGCTTCTTCTCTTATCCTGCCCAAGCCTTTTCTCCACACAAAGTGACCCTTCCAGAAATGTGCATTAGAGCGTATCACTCCCCTGCTTACACCCACCATGGCTTCCTCTAGGGCAGTGGTTCTCCACCTTCCTAATGCCACGGCCCTTTAATACCATTCCTCATGAGGTGGTGACCCCAACCATAACATTACTTTCGTTGCTACTTCATAACTGTAATTTTTCTACTGTTATGAATCGTAATGTAAATATCTGGTTTTCGATGGTCTTAGGCGACCCTGCTAGTGGTTCTCAACCTGTGGGTTGTGACCCACACGTTGAGGACGGCTGCTGTAGAGCCTAAGACCATTGGAAAACACAGATATTTACATTACGATTCATAACAGTAGAAAAATTACAGTTATGAAGTAGCAACGAAAGTAATGTTATGGTTGGGGTCACCACCACATGAGAAACAGTATTAAAGGGCCGCGGCATTAGGAAGGTTGAAACCACTGCAGCCCACTGTGTGCCAATCCCCACCAACTGGCCCCTTGCACCTGCCAAACCTCCTCTCCCCCTGCTGTCCCACCGCTTCAGCGCATGTTTACTCTTCCCTCCATCCGCCACTCTTCCCCGCGAGATCACCTCCTCAGACGGGCCTTCCCCAATCTCCCCAGTCTGAAGTCCCTTACGAGGCCTTCAGCCCACTCCTAACCCCAGTCACTTCCAACAACATGACCTACTGTAGTCTCTTCCCTGCACTTATCCTAAGAGTATGAGCCCTGGATGAGACTGCCCAAACCCAATCCTGGCCCTGGGCAGGTTCCTTCTCCACCCCGTGCCTCCCTCTGCAGTCTCTCAAATGGGGATGGCAAGTCCCTACCTCACAGAGAACCAGGATGGAACCAAGCAAAGAATGTGTGTGAGACAGCACAATGGCCCAGAATGAGTCCCCATAACTATTAGCTGCTGTTATTCCCAGCCCTCTAGTTACTTCTTGCTTGGGTTTTCCCACTCCCTCATTCAGCACCCAGTACTGTGCACACAGTAAACCCATGACAAATATTAGTTGAATGAAAAAATGGAAGTGTCAAGGAAGTCAGAAGGACCTAGAGAAAAGCGAGCATGGATACCTATGTGAGAAGAGTAACTTGAAACCGAGCAAAAGGGAAGGAAAAAGGTGCAAGCATGCAGCGCACCTGTCCCAGACCACACACCACTGGGACACTGCAGGGAGAGGCAACAACGGCACTCATCCTGTTAAGCTGATGTCTGTGAGGGAGGGAACATCAGACCCTCAGCACTCAGGTTCCCTGCCCCTGAAGACTACATACTCACTCTCCAACCTACGGCCTATGTCCCGGTTTATAATACTTCTTTTTATTTTTATATTAAATAAGAGTACATACCAGAGTGGAGCAAAAGCAGGTTTGTAGTTATGAGTCCATGAAACACAGTTTATTCCTGTATTATTATTTATTAACTAGAGGCCCGATGCACAAAGATTCATGCAAGAATGGGCCTTCCTTCCCCTGGCTGCTGGCAACACCTTCGCTCTAGCCCAGAGCCACCTTTCCGCCTTCCCACGCTGCTCAGAGGCCCAGAGTGGCGAGGGCACTCAGTGCCCGTGTATGCAAATTAACCCGCCAGCTTTGTTGGGTTAATTTGCATGCTCGCTCCTGAGGCTTGTAGGCGTTGCGAAGGTACGGTCAATTTGCATCTTATTTTCTTATTAGTGTAGATTAGTGTATTATTTTCCATATGAACAACTATAGACCTACTTTTGCTCACCCATATAAAAGAAGTGAAGATGTTCTAAGATAAAGACTTGAATGGTAAAAAGGAAACCATAAACTATTGTCATCACCAATTTAATAACACCTCATTTACAAAGTGCCTTAAAGTACATTGTGTGTGAAATGTGTGTGTGTGTGTGAGACGTGTGTGTGTTAAGATGTGTGAGACGTATGTGTGTGTGTCTGTGTCTATGTATAGTCCTCAAACTTGACTGATACTGGAATCACCTGAGGAGCTTTTAACGTTCCATATGCTGGGGTTTCACCTGCAGAAATTCTGGTTTACTTGGCCTGGGATATAGCATGATCATCAGGATCTTTAAAAGCTCCCAAATTGCCCTAGCTTGTTTGGCTCAGTGGGTAGAGTGTTGGCCTGCAGACCAAAGGGTCCCACGTTCGACTCCGGTCAAGGGCACATACCTCAGTTGCAAACTCCTCCTGCCTGGGCCTTGGGCCCTGGTCAGGGTGCAGTGCAGGAGGCAACCAATCAATGTGTTTCTCTCACACTGATGTTTCTCTCTGTCTTTCCCTCTCTCTTCCAAGAATCAATGGGAAAATATCCTTGGGTGAGGATTAAAAAACAAAGCTCCCAGTGATTATAACATGCAGCCCAGTTTGAGAATCACTGATGCATACCAATATCGCTGGATCCTAACAAGCACCCTTCAGAAGGTCAAGGCAGATGACAAAACTAGTTTAAGAGGGACTAAGAGATCTGTCCCACATTCCCGGGGTAGGCAATGGTGGCACTAGGGCTAGAATCAGTAGTTGCCAAGGAACCGCATTCGAGTAGAAAGCCAGGGGCAGGAGAGAGCTGGGGCCTCACCTTGCAGCAGTAGTGCCTGCAGCAGAGAGAGGGCAAGTCGTCACCCGGCTCCAGGGGGCTGACACAGACAGGGCAGTGGTTGGGGCGTGTAGGGGCAGCCTGGGGCTGGGGCACCCACAGCCCGGCTGCCAGCAGCAGTGGCTGGGGGTTATCACTGTAGCTCTGCAGCAGCTGTTCAGCACTCCAGTGGGAATGAGCCAAAAGGTGCTGAGCTACATCTGGCTCCAGGTTCAGTGTCTCCTGCACCTGCCGCACCGTCTGCTCCATCAACCCTTCCACCTCCTGGGGGCTCATGGTGCGGCCTGCAGGCAGCTGAAGGGATGCCAGGGCGGCCACAGCTTCTGGACTTGGGGGGCAGAAAAGAGTCAGTGGTCAGTCTCCCGGTCCTGCTTATACAAGCTACTAACTGAACCCCACCTTGTCTCCCAGCTCCCTGCTTGCACACCCCTGCTCACACTTGCTTAACCAGCCAGAGAATAACCCCCAAACCAATTGTCACAACAGGGTCCTCCACTGAAGCATTTGTAGGTGTGAAGGTTGGGCTGGATGTCAAAATGACTGTGGGCACCACAGGAATCTAGTGAGTGGGGGTCAGGATGCTAACTGACCTACAGTAGATAAGACAGTCCCACTGTAGGTCCCACCCAAATGCTACCCAGCATATCTGGTGAGAAAAAGTGTGGTCTGTGGACCAGCAGCCCAAGTATCAGAGGCAGCTCTACTGAAGCAGGATCTGCATTTTAACAAGACCCCAGGTGATATATGCACATGTGAAAGGTGGAGAAATATTCTAGTCTAGAGAACTCACTCTATACCCAATGCAAGTAACAGGCATTGAAGAGGTGCCCTAAAAACTGGTGAATTGGATCTGATGCAAAAGTTTTAGTACTTCAGGGACAGCTATGGCAAATTCGTCTAGAACAGGCTTCCCATTATAGTTTGTATATTTCACTGAGCAGAGTACATAGCACTCCATAAATACATATTGCGTATTTCATATTTGCTTCAACGAGACATATATAAAGGAGCTCACATGTATGGATCCCTTGCTAAGGGCTGACTCAAGGAGGAGGGGGACAGCAAGGCCCTTGATTAGAAAGGAAAAGAACGGGTGATGGCACTGGGAGGAGGAATGAGGACGATCAAATTGGAGAAAATACAGGGAGAGGGAAAAGGGGTTAGACAAAGAAATGACGTGCGTTTCCACCAGGGAACCTGGCCCCTCCCACGTTACTGAGGTGCCATCTGTCACGGGGAGCCCATCTCTCTCTATGGGCTTGGAGGCCCTGCAGCAGGGAGCTGGGGCTGGGGGTGGCTACCTAGGCTTGGTGGTCTCAGTGGTTTGGTTGCCACAGAAGGGGATCTCTGCCTGGCCCCGGCAGGGCCCCATGGGCTCTGGGGTGGCATACATCAGCATCTGGGGCCAGTCATCACGCTGTTTCACATAGCCCTGGCCCAGGAGGTGCAGGATACAAGAGAAGACATCTGTACTGGTACAGGCCACACCCCCGGCAACAGTGCGGCCCAGGCTCCCGGGAGGGTTTGGGCCCTTCTGCCAGGCCTCCAGCACCTGGATGGGAGGAGGAAACAGGCAGGCATGTTACCTAGAGGAGCAGCCTGCCTAGGTTTGATGCCCAGCTCTGCCACTTATTAGTAATGGATAAATTACTAACTCTCTCATGCCTCATTTTTCTTACCTGTCTAATGAAAAGGACAATAATAATAATATTGCCTATCTCACAGAGTTATTGTGAGGATTAAATGACTTAATAATGCAAACTCTTAAGAGTTAGGACCTGGCACAGGGTAAACACTCATGTCCTGTCTCTACTTTCGGTCTACCGGCCCTATCAGGGATAGAAAACCCAGACAGAAATGTCACCCTGTGAGGGCTCACACTGAGAGTTTACCCTGCCTTGTGGTGACCCCTGGCTCTAATCTCTAACCCCAAGCACAGCTTCCTCCATGCCTCCCCTAACTTCAGGGCCCCCTCTCTGCCTACCAGACAAACGAGCTGATCAATGTGGAGGCCCTCCTCCCCATGGGCTTTGAGGATACGGACAAGAAGACAGCTCAAGAGGTTCCTCTTCTGTTCCAGGGTTCGACCCTCATCCTTCTTTACATCCAGGTACTTCTGGGGAGGTATCAGCCACAGGGCCTTCCCACAGGGCCAGAGCACTGGCTCGCGGACTCGCAGCACACCTAGAACTTATTGCCAGTTAGTACCCGAGGAGGGGGAGGGACAGAAAGAGGACCCGTTCTCATTCCCTACCACACTACCCCTCCCGGGGGCCCCACACCCTATGAGCAGAGTCTCAGGCCAGCCCCACTGACCTACCCCCATGTGGAAAGTCCTGACCCTCATGCAGGGTCAAAGGGCCATTCTCAGAGGTGAGGGGCAGGAGTGCCTGGAGCAGCAGCTGTGGGGTGAGGTCAGAATTCTTCAGCAAGGTTTCTACTGACACCTCCTGGTGAGGAGAAATAGGGACAGTCAGAGTGGGAAGAAAGGATGGGAGGAGGAACAGAGTTTAGAACAGTGGTAGACAAGGGGGGAAAGAAGACAGAGAGGCTGAGGAGCTGAGGCACCTCTGTCTGATTGAAATTCAACAGCAGCCACATCTGCACGGTGGACACATGCAGGGTCTGGTCCCCAAACTGCAGCTCAGCCCGGCCCAGCCACGTCCACTGCAGCCGCCGATGTGGCCCCCGGACTGGATGGTTCTGACCTGGGAACATGTCGAGGAGAAGGGTGGAGATACAGAACAGGGAAAAGGGGGTTAGGCGCTGAGGCGAGGATGTACTATTAGTTAGGTTTGCTCCTGCTAGTCTCTCAGGCCCCAGCATTTACAGGCTCCGGAGCGCAGCCACCTCCCTGGCAAGTCACAGGTATCTGGGAGCCCACCCTGTGTCCCACCCTGTGTCAGGCTCCCTGGAAGAAACACCAGAGACCTGGGCTTTGCCCTTAAGGAGCGGACAGATCCTCTAGGCTGGGTCTCTTCCTTGCCCTGTGTCCCAGCTTAGGCAGGGCGAGCCTGGCAAGTGCGTTCAGACTAGAGAGCAAGGACGCTGTCAAAGGCAGAGAGTTTCAAATGGAGCCACCTGAGAGGTCTCTCTGGCCTACGATGGGACAGTCTGAACAACAAAAGAATGACACCCGCGATGGATTAAAACATGTAAAATTTTTTTAAATCCATGAATTCACAATGATGATTTTTTTTAGAAGACTTCATTGGGCATCTTTAGAGGATGCTAGAGAACCAACACATTATTTTGAAAACTGGTTCAAAATAAACGGGCGGAGGAAAGAGTCAAGCCTTTCCTGTATCAACAGTACTTCAAGGTAACTAAAATGCTGATGAGAAAAGTTTCTCTGTATCGAGAAAGCATTCCAGCAAATAACACGAGGAAGGAATGATAGAACTAGAATGTCACTAGTCCGTAACCCCTAGTGAGATGATCAACCTATACAACGACAATGAATGGCTGTCTAGTGCGGTGGTTGGCAAACTGCGGCTCGCGAGCCACATGTGGCTCTTTGGCCTCTTGAGTGTGGCTCTTCCACAAAATACCACGGCCTGGGCGAGTCTATTTTGAAGAAGTGGCGTTAGAAGAAGTTTAAAAAAATTGGCTCTCAAAAGAAATTTCAATCGTTGTACTGTTGATATTTGGCTCTGTTGACCAATGAGTTTGCCGACCCCTGGTCTAGTGGAAAGCTGATGGGAAACTATATGTAATGTGTACATCAGACTAACAACACTGACACCCACTGATCCACCTTAGCACAGAAAGACAGCTAGACGTAACACGCCTCCTGGAGAAGTATGCAACACCACCTATGCAGTGTTCCTGCCTAAGAAATCAAACCCAAAGCTGAATGAGCTTCTAGAGTTAATGATCAGTTTTTAGGAAATAAAGGAGACAGAGGAGCATGCTAGAGGACACCACGTGGATATAATCAGCAAAATCCAGCCTGTTAACAACTCTACTTGGAAAACAACCCAGTTTCCTCCACAAATAATCGCAAAAGGGGTAGAAAAAAAAAAGGGGGGCGGGGGGGGAGACAGGAACCCATAGATTGAGGGAAATGAAAAATAGAACTAAATCAAGTGCAATACATGGGCTTGGTTTAGATCCTCAATAAACAAAAACACCAAATTTTAAACACTCTTGACAATTACATAAGCATGAACATTAAGTGTATATTTGATATTAGGAATTGTTAACTTCTAAAGGTTTGATAATGTAGTGTCCTTGCCTTAAAAAGAGAATCTTTATCTTTTCAACTTCAGAGCTAAGGGGGTGGGGATAGAGATGAAACAAGATGGCCCTAGCCGGTTTGGCTCAGTGGATCGAGCGCTGGCCTGTGGACCAAAGGGTCCCAAGTTTGATTCCAGTCAAGGGTACATATCTCAGTTGCAGACTCCTCTCTGGCCTGGTATCTAATCAGGGCTCAAGCAGGAGGCAACTAATCGATGTATTTCTCTCACATCAATATTTGTCTCTGTCTTTCCCTCTCTCTTCCATTCTAAAAATCAATGGGAAAAAATATCCTTGGGTGAGAATTAAAAAAAAGATTAGCCATGAGTTGATGTATGTTGCTACACTGGACTTTATCTAGTCCAATGGTCGGCAAACTGCGGCTCACAAGCCACATGCGCCTCTTTGGCCCCTTGAGTTTTTAGCAAAGGCCAGCTTAGGAGTACCCTAATTAAGTTAATAACAATACCTACCTATATAGTTTAAGTTTAAAAAATTTGGCTCTCAAAAGAAATTTCAATCGTTGTACAGTTGATATTTGGCTCTGTTGACTAATGAGTTTGCCGACCACTGATTCAGTCTGTCTACTTTTGAGTATGTCTAAAATTTATCGTAATAAAATATTTTTAAAATGAGGCTGAAAATAAACCATTCTCAAACAAAAACTGATCATTTCTACCAATATGCCCTCAATGAGGAAACTTCTAAAGGATTTAGGAAAAAAATTAAACTAAAAAAGAAGGATCAAGATGCAAAAGGAATGATGGCTAAAGCAGTTGGATCAAGATACAAAAGGAATGATGGCTAAATCTAAACATTAACTATCAAAACAATAATAATAATGACTAAAAATAGATAATTCTAAAATACTGGACAACAGTAACCAGCAAGATGGAAATTAGCGCTGAAGTTAAGATTTTTCTATGATCCTTTTATTACTCAAGAAGATGGGAAGTAATATTATTAAGTCAAACATACAGGTTAAAAATATAAGGGTAACCAAGTATAAAAATAGAATGTATAACTCCCAAAACTGATAGAAACAAAAAAGGAGTTTTAAAAAGAAGGAAAAAAGGAGGGGAAAAATCCAAAAGAAGGAAAAAAATCACAAACACTCAGTGTAGAACCATATCTATAAAGGTGTTCAAGTAGTTCTTCTTTTAACTATACATGTTTTATATACAGGGGTTAGCAAAGTAGGTTTACGGTTGTAATACAAAAAATAATACACTAATTAATAAATAATAATACAAGAATAAACTGTTCTGCATACTCACAACTATAAATCTACTCTTGCCAACCCCTGTATTCTGTTGTGTATATGAAATAACTAAAATGTTAAAATATAAAAATGATGAACTAAAATACAAAAAATGAGGTTAGAAATAAAAACCCAATACATGGTTACTCATAGTAATTATAAATAGGCTAACACTGACAACTCAAAAAGAGAGATTATTAGTTGAATGCAAAATACTAGGCATTTATAAGACACATGCCTAAAATATTAGACTATGGCAAAAAAAGGTAAATGATACTGGAGGAAATTCTGATTAGGGTAGAATATTGGCATGGTTTATAAACAACAGACTGTTTATATTAACAATACAGCTGTCAAAATTAACATCCCAAAAGAAGGATAGAGGGAAATTGTGTGCTTCCAAATGTAATACCCTGAGCCCAGCTCTTATGTCTCAGTGGTTGACCTTCTACCTATGAACCATGGTAGTGGTTCCTGATTCTCTCTCTAAAAATCAATGGAAAAAATATCAATTCCCAGTGCACATGCCCAACCAAGTTGCAGGCTCGATCCCCAATAAGGGAAGTGCAGGAGGCAGCCAATCAATGATTCTCTCCTATCATTGATGTTTCTATCTCTTTCTCCTTCTCCCTTTCTTTCTGATATCAATAAAAATATATTTAAAAAATAAATAAATAAAAAAGATCTAAAGAATTATCCATCCAAACAAAAAGTAAAAGGATAAAAAAAGATGTACTAGAAAGACAGTAACCAAGGAAAGCTGGTATACTATTAATACCAGACTTTAAGAGCTTCACTAGGAGGTCACTCCATAATAACAAGATCTAACTATGAAGATTCTATTCCTGCACAGCCCATTGTGATAGCCAGGAGCCACATGTGGCTTCTTAAACTGGTTAAAGTAAATAAAATTAAATATTCAGTTCCCCAGCGAACTAGTCATATTTCAAGCACTCAATAGCCACCAATGTCTATCATATTGAACAGTGCAGAACATTTCCATCTTGCAGAAAGTTCTATTAGCAGCACTGTTAAATAATTTTAAAGTTGTATGTAATAACATAGTCAAAATATATAAAGGGAAATTTACATACTTAATTTAGAAATTGACTATCATAATGGTAAATTAGAGTACACCTCTCTCAGTCATAGATCAAGCAGATAAAAATAAGGTTATAGAAGGCTGTCTCCAGCACCAAACTTCTCCCAGCGTAGACAGAGCTGATCCTAACAGCCGATCCTCACAGCCAACTGGCCTGGAGGTCAATTCCTCTCAGTGATACCAACAAGAATCAAAACTTAACTACAACAAGGCTGTACACACAGTCCACAAAGGGGTGCACCAAGAGTGTCCACCTCAGATTAACTGGGAAGGCTGACCCACTGGGCCATATGGGAAACCTAGCACACAAAGCTACCCTACCAACTCAGGGAAGCAACGAAAATGTGGAGACAAAGAAACATATCACAAACGAAAGAAAAGGAGGAAAACAAACGACTGGATATAGAATTAAAAACCACAGTTATAAGGTTTTTCAAGAATATCCTAGAAAAGGCCGATAAATTTAGCGAGACCCTTGAAGATATGAAAAAGGACCAACTAGAAATTAAACATACACTGACTGAAATAAAAAATATTATACAGAGACCCAACAGTAGCCTAGAGGAACGCAAGAATCAAGTCAAAGTTTGAAATACAAAGAAGCAAAAAACACTCAATCGGAAAAGCAAAAAGAAAAAAGAATCCAAAAAGTTGAAGATAGTGTAAGAAGCCTCTGGGACAACTTCAAGCATACCAACATCTGAATTATGGGGGTGCCGGAAGAAGAGAGAGAGCAAGATACTGAAAACCGAGGATAATCCAAGATGGCGACGTAGGTAAACACCTAAACTGCTGCCTCGCACAACAATTTCAAAACTACAACTAAAAGACAAAACGTCTATCACCCAGAACCACAGGAAAGCTGGCTGAGTGGAAGTTCTGCAACTAGAAGGAAAGAGAAAAGAGCATTGAGACGTGCACGAGCGCTGAAAAACTGAGGTACGGAGGCGTGTGATCTGGGCTGGCGGCAGGCATTGCTTTTTTCAACCCGAAGGGAGACAAGCCCCCGATTACTCTGAAATACAGTCTCTGGGGAGACACGGGGGACCCAAACTCCTATGGGGAGAAGCTGGACTG
The DNA here is from genome assembly GCA_026230045.1 of Corynorhinus townsendii. Taxonomy (NCBI): domain Eukaryota; kingdom Metazoa; phylum Chordata; class Mammalia; order Chiroptera; family Vespertilionidae; genus Corynorhinus; species Corynorhinus townsendii. The sequence goes on from JAPDVU010000004.1 coordinate 88,610,467, forward strand.
TCTGCCAGCTGGACTTGCAGAGCTGCGCGCAGGAATAATTGTTTACTGCACTGGAGCATGGGACTCGAGGATGCCGTCGGGACACAGAGCCGGCTAACTAGCAGCCATTGCTGTTTGCCATGCCCTAGCCTAGTGACACCCTGAGACCCCGCCCTGCACAACCTACAAACCCACCCAAGCTCCAAGCAGCGGATTTAGCATAAGAAAGGCCTGCCCTATCGCAGCTTAACCTAGCAAACTTGCAGCCCGGGTCAGACAGCTCCAAAACCTCCAAACCCCAAGCAAAGAGGAGAAAACTGTAGCTCTCACTGTAGCTCCTGCTGGGTGGCCTCAGACAGTAGCTGACCTGAACCCCATTGGAGATCCAGAAGCCAGTGTACCTAGTGGTCAGTGTGAGACACCAGATTTCAACTCCTCACATCCATAAGTGACACATTCAAGAGGCAGACTCAGCGAGCACCAAAGCCCCACTGAAACAAGTCCTGCGCCATAAGCATGTCTTCAGTGCAGCAGTTCTTCCATTATAGACACAGCTAATGGCCTGGAGGTCAATTCCTTCCAGTGTACCAACAGCAATTAAGACACAGCTAATGGCCTGGAGGTCAATTCCTTCCAGTGTACCAACAGCAATTAAGGCTTAACTACACCAAGACTTTGCACTCAGCCCACAAAGGGGTGTACCAAGAGCATCCACCTCATGTGATTGAGGAGGCTGAGCTACTGCCCCCTATAGATCATCTACCACAGGGAAGCAGCCAAAATGTGGAGACAAAGAAACATGTCACGAATGAAAGAAACAGAGGAAAGCAAACTACTGGATGACATAGAGTTCAGAACCACATTTATAAGGTCACTCAAGAATCTTCTTAAAACCGCTGAGAAACTTGATGAGACCTTTAAGGATATTAATGAGAATGCCAAAAAAAAAAAAAATGGAAAAGGATCAGTCAGAAATGAAGCATACACTGTCTGAAATAAAGAATATACAGAAACTCAACTGTAGATCAACGTACCCCAAGAATCAAACCAAAGATCTGAAATATGTGGAAACAAAAAACATCCAACCAGAAAAACAAAAAGAAAAAAGAATCCAAAACTATGAAGATAGTGTAAGGAGCCTCTGGGACAACTTTAAGCGAACCAACATCCGAATTTTTGGGGTGCCAGAAGAAGGGAGCGCGCAAAATATTGAAAACCTATTTGAAGAAATAATGACCGAAAACTTCCCCCACCTGGTGAAAGAAATAGACTTACAAGTCCAGGAAGCGCACAGAACCCCAAACAAAAGGAATCCAAAGAGGACCACACCAAGACACATCATAATTAAAATGCCAAGAGCAAAAGACAAAGAGAGAATATTAAAAGCAGCAAGAGAAAAACAGTTAATTACCTACAAGGGAGCACCCATACGATTGTCAGCTGATTTCTCAACAGAAACTATGCAGGCCAGATGGGAGTGGCAAGAAATATTCAAAGTGATGAATAGCAAGAACCTACAACCAAGATTACTCTACCCAGCAAAGCTATTATTCAGAATTGAAGGTCAGATAAAGAGCTTCACAGATAAGAAAAAGCTAGAGGAGGTCATCACCACCAAACCAGTATTATATGAAATGCTGAAAGGTATTCTTTAAGAAGAGGAAGAAGAAGAAAGTAAGGATAAAAATTATGAACAACAAATACATATCTATCAACAAGTGAACCTAAAAATCAAGTGAATTAAAAATCTGAGGAACAGAATAAACTGGTGAATATAATAGAATCAGGGGCATAGAAAGGGAGTGGACTGATAATTCTCAGGGGGAAAAGGGTGTGGGGGGTGCCGGAAGAGACTGTACAAAAGTCGTACACCTATGGATGAGGACAGTGGCAGGGGAGGTAAGGACAGAGGGTGGGGTGGGAACCGGGTAGAGGGGAGCTATGGGGGGAAAAGGAGAAACAAATGTAATAATCTGAACAATAAAGATTTCTTAAATTTAAAAAAAATATAAGGTTATAGAAAGCTTGAACAATACAATGACAAGGTCAATTTAGTGAAATATGTGTAATCTTGTATCCAGCAACAGAAAAAAAACATTCTTCTTAATCACACGAGACACTTAAAATATTTGACCATCTACTTAGCCACAAAAGAAGTCTCAATAAATGGCAAAGAACATTGTGGCCATGTTCTTTGGCCACAATGGAATGAAGGTTGAAATCTAAAACAAAAAGAATACTAAACAGCCCTGGCCAGGTGGCTGTTGGTTGGAGCATCATCCAGCACACCAAAATTAGAACACTAAATAAACAAAACAAAGAAAAACCTACTTGGAAATTTTAAAATCTACTTCTAGAAAACTAGTAAGTCAAAGAAAAAAATAATAAAAATTAGAAAATTCTCTGAACTACACAATAAAAATATCCTATCTAATAAAAGAGTAATATGCAAATTAACCATCACCCACCACATCCACAAGCCACACCCACCAGCCAATCAGGACTGAGTATGCAAATTAACCCCAACCAAGATGGCTGTGGCCACAGAACAAGCAGGAGGCTTGGGTTGCCCCTGGCGATAGAGGAAGCTAAGCTTTCCGCATATGCTGGCGAGCCCAGGCCTCCACTCAAGGCTACAAAGTTTCAATTATTCTATCTAATAAAAGAGTAATATGCAAACTAGCCATCACTCCACCACACCCCCACCAGCCATGCCCACCAGCCAATCAGGAGGGAATATGCAAATAAACCCAACCAAGATGGCTGCAGCCACAGAGAGCAGGAGGGAGGCTTGGGTTTCCCTGGCAATGGAGGAAGCCAAGCTTTCTGCCTGCCCTTGCTGGCCCAGGCCTCCACTCAATGCTACAAAGTTTCAAATATAGAAGATAAATAAAGCCCAATAGGAATGGCAGCAGCCACTGGAGCTGGAGAGAGCAGGAGGCTAGGGTTGCCCGTGGCGATGGAGGAAGCCAAGCTTCTGCAGCCCTGGCCTGCCTTGGCCTCTGCTTAAGGCTACAAAGTTTCAATTATAGAAGATACATAAATCCCAACAGAAATGGCTGCCACCACGGAGCAAGCAGAAGGCTTGGCTCCACTCCAGGCTACAAAGTTTCAATTATAGAAGATAAATAAATCCCAGGTCCCAGGGCCTCTCTTTGGGTTGGGGGGGGGGCGTGGCTGGCCCGCAAACCACCACAGGCCCCTCACCCAGGCCACCCCATGCCCCAAGGGAATCCCCACCCTGATCCGGGACACCCTTCAGGGCAAACCAGCTGGCCCCCACCCATGCACCAGACCTCTATACTATCTAATTAAAGAGTAATATGCAAATTGACCATCACTCCAACATACAAGATGGCTGCCCCCATATGGCCAAAGATCCTGCCCCCATGAGGACACAAGATGGCCGCCACAAGATGGTCAGCAGGGGAGGGCAGTTGGGAGGGACCAGGCCTGCAAGGGAGGGCAGTTGTGGGCGATCAAGCCTGCAGGGGAGGGCAGTTAGGAATGACCCGGCCGGCAGAGGGAAGTTGGGGGTGACTGGGTCTGCAGGGAAGAGCAGTTGCGGGGGGGACCCAGGCCTGCAGGGGAAGGCAGTTAGGGGCAAACAGGCTGGCAAGGGAGCAGTTAGGCATCAATCAGGCTGGCAGGGGAGTGGTTAGGGGGTGATTAGGCTGGCAGGCAGAAGCGGTTAGGGACAATCAGAAAGGCAGGCAGGTGAGCAGTTGGGAGCCAGCAGTCCTGGATTGTGAGAGGGATGTCCGACTGCCCGTTTAGGCCCGATCCATGTAGGATCGGTCCTAAACGGGCAGTCGGACATCCCTTGAAGGGTCCCAGATTGGAGAGGGTGCAGGCTGGGCTGAGGGACACCCCCCCCCCCGCCCTGCACGAATTTCGTGCACCAGGACTCTAGTTACATAATAAAAACTTATTCAACATCCCAAATGCCCATCAGCAGCAGAAAGGGTAAATATATTCCTACAATGGAATATGACTCAGCAATACAAAAGAACAAAGTAATGATACAACTGACAACCTGGATCACTCCCACAGACATTAAGTTGAGAGAAGGAAATTAGATACAGCAGAATATATACTCTCTGATTCCAATTATATGATGTTCATATACAGGCAAAAATCTATGGTGACAAAGGGAAGAACAACAGTTTCCCTTGGAAGAAGATACTGACTAGAAAGGAGACATGAAGGAGATGAAGGAGGGAGCTTTCTGGGTGCTGGAGGTATTCTGCATCTTGAGCTGGGGGTGGTTAAGGAAATGCATATGGATATAAAATTCATTAAGTCACAACTAAAATGTGTGCACTTTACTGACTACTAATTACACCTTAATAAAAAATGTTATATATATATATAAAACAAATCCACCCTAGCTCGTTTGGCTTTGTGGTTAGAGCAGTGGCCCCCAGACTGAATGGTCGAGGGTTGGATTCCAGTCAAGAGACATACCTCAGTTGCAGACTCGGTCCCCAGCCCTGGTCAGGATATGTGTGGGAGGCAACCAATCAATGTGTCTCTCTCACAGTGATATTTCTTTCTCTTTATCCTTCCTTTATACTCTCTCTAAAAATCAATGGAAAAAATATCCTGGCGTGAGGATTAACACAACAAAAAATACATATCTTACAGAATGCAGCTAAAGTAATATTGAGAGGGCAATTAATAGCCTTAAATACTTTTATTTTTTAAAAAGTCTGAAAAGACTAGCATGCAACCTCAAGTTAGAAGAAGGAAATAGAACCAATATAAAGTTGAAGGAAATGAGAAATAAATGAAAAGCTAACCCACACTTCTTTACCCTTCCCTAGGAGACTGCTGTTGCTAGAGAATGTTTCTTCATATCTATGCATTCCTGTCCAAAGGTCACCTCCTCTTCCTCTTTTGCCACCCCAAATCTCACCCCAACATCCAACTGCCTGTCCCTATCGCCTCACTCTGGCTGTAGAAATTGGAGAAGCGGTCAAGGGCATCACAGAATTCTGTGGGAAGGCACTTTCTGGGATGGTACAGGTAGCAGAGTGGGGAGATGGGCCAGCAGCGTGGTGACAGGACCAGTATAGAAACTGTTGGACCTGGGTCCTCGATAAACACTTCTTTCCCAGACTCCTCTTCTTCCTCTTCCTCCTGAGAAAGAGAAGAATTTCAAGGGCTCTTGAGCTCCCTTCTTTCCTCTCCTGTTCTCCCACTCTTCTTCTCCCTTGCTCTTACCTCCTCCTCTTCCAGGCCCTGTTCTTCCTCATCCTCCTGCTCCAAGAGCAGCCTGTCAAGCCGCTGGAGCTGGAAGAGGTGGAACTGGCACTGCAGCTGCTCGGAGGCACTCAAGCTCTGCAGCATCTGCTGGGGGAGGTGGTTGGGGAAGCAGGAACCAATCTGCTCCAGCACAGCCACCTCCAGCCAGCTGGAGCCCAGGCTCAGGAGACGGTCTGCCATGTAGTGCCTGCAGCACACACAGCCCAGACCTGGCTCAGTGTGCACACTCGGCACATAGGTCCCTCTGTTGAAGCCAACCTGGGTCACAACCCTACCTCACCTCTTCCTTCCCACCAATGCCATGGCCATCTCTGGATCTTAATCTCTCCTCCCCACTGCCCTCCTTCATCTTCCCTCTAAGACTCAATCTTCGTTCTCTCTACACTCTAGGCCTCCCATCCCCTACTCTGTAGATCTTCACTTACTGGTAAAAGTGCTCAAAAGTAGTGGCCAGCTCCAGGCCAGAAAGGACCATGATGGGCTCCAGGTGCTGCTGAAGTTGCCCCAGCATGTCTGCTCCAGGGGTTCCGCCAACCAGGCAGCCCTGGATCTGCTGGTCGATGTGTCTGGCAAACTGCTCACTCATCTGGGCAATGGAAAGGGCACTGGTGAACCAGGAAAAGGGAGTGGAGGAGAGTGGAGAGTGAAAGGAGATGAAAGGGCAGAAAGGGGTGAGCCTTGCATGAGCTTACGCCCCGCTGACTGGGAGGCTGGTGGTACTCACGTGAGCAGCCGTGAGGAAGGACTGCTGCAGCAAGGCGCCTGAGAAGCCACTGTGCAGGGCCAGCGTGAAGGCTGCCCGAGGCCCAAAGAGCTCTGAGCCTGCTCTCTGCAAGTGCTCATAAAGTGCACAGTAACGAGGCACAAAGTCTGGGGCCCTCCAGGCTGCAGCCAGGAACCTGCTGACCTGAGGAGAAAGAGCAAGAAATGTAAAAGGGAAGTCCCAGTATGTGGCCAGCCTCGCAGACCCCGCCTCCGCAGAGTTCAGCTTCCTTCTGCCCACCTGCTCCTGCACCACGCTCAGCCAGCACTGTGTCATGTTCCTCAGGCTACTGCTCGGAAGAACAGGTGAAGGCCCAGGGCTCCGATCCTGACCCTTACTGTTCTTGCTGGCTGTCGAGACACAGGGCAAAGTTAAGGAGTTTCATTTCAGCCTCCGGCAAGTCTCGGGGTCTTGGGTACTGACTCCTGGAAATGCCCACAGCAAAGCAGTAAGGAAGAGTAACACCCACGAGGGGAGGAGCCAGGTATTATCGCAGCCCAGGTTCTCAGCTCGGCCACCCCGGCGGGGACTTACGGGGCTGAGTGGATGGCTCAGGAGAAGGCCCTGGGGGAGGCTCCACATGCACCAGCAAGTGGCAAAGGCGACGAACTCGAGAGGCAAAGGATGCTGCTCGACTCAGGGGGTTCCGAGAGCTCTCCCTCTGCTCTAAGTACTGAACCAGCAGCCATCCCAGGGAGCTCACACCTTCCGCATCTAAAAGAAGATAGGTCAGGAACAGGTCCCCATGGGAAATGGGGCGACAGCCCGGGAGGAGAGAGAAGGAGCAATTGTACAAAAAGATTTGGGGGCCCTCGCCCCCCTCCCACCACAGTTTGCTTCAGCTGTAGTCTGGGGATATGGTAACAGACGGGGTGGGGTAGAGGGAAGAGTTAAATACCAGAGTCTCAGGGAGTAGTCTGTGGAGGAAGGAAAGGAACACTGAGGTGACAGGCCTTTGGGGATAAAGACAGGAACCAAGAGAACCAAGAGCATTAACCCAGGCAGTGCCTGGGAATGGTGACAAGGAGCTGGTTAGTGGGCCAGGGTCGGGATGGTTACCAGGGGAGGTGATGTTCTGCACCAGGGGGCTGACCAGGGCCTCCCAGCAGGTCTTGCCCAGCGCTTGGGCGGCCTCGTCATCAGGGAGAAAGCGATCAGCAAAATTCTGTTCATGGCGCAAAACCTTGTTCAGTCTGGGGATAAACAGTGTTTGGTCCAAGATTAAAAGCATAAATTTCCTTGTGGTCTCCACCTGAGTGCAGTCAACTCCTAATCACCCCATGCTCAGTCCGCCCCAGCTTTTCTCTGGCACGTACTTCTCACCTGGGTTCATTTCCCTTGTGTCCTGGCCGCTGCTTTACCTTTCAGACTCCACAGCATATCCCCTTCAGTGTCCTGCTCCCTTAACCACCTCCTCCGGCCTTAACTCTGGGCACTTCTAGCCTCACCCACCTGGGACACAGCTGGAGGAGGCGCTTGCGGTCCTCTGCTATGTCCCGGCTCCAGGCTTGCGCCCGGATTGTGTAGAAGAGACATGTGCGGCGACACAGCTGCTCTCGGAACAGTGGCCAGAAAGTGGGCTTGGGGCCCAGGACCTCCACACCCCGAACTCGGGTGTCGATGCCACCCTATAACATGCACACACTTATCTGTCACCTAAATCACCCAGTCACCAAGCATTATCAAAGCCTGGCCTCACCCCCGAGTTCCCTAGAGCTACTCGAGACAGTCCTGCATCTCTGGGACTCAGCAGGGTCCTGGGCCATCCCTAAGCAGACTGAGGAGAAGCCTTGGTCCGAGCCTGGCCCCCAAATGCAGGAACCCAGTCACTATGGAAACCCTGGGCTACCTCTCGATCCTCAGACCCCCACCTCTGCCCCTGCCCTACCTGCTGGCAGCGCTTTATGCGGATCTGGATGATGGGCCAGAAGCGGTTCAAGTTCTCCAGGAGGACCACCCGGCTGGCAGAAGGCACCACATTCACCTGGCAGGGCAGGGGAGAAGAGAGAGAGCTGTCACCTCCAAGGTGGGGCTGGAAGGACTGTTGACAGCAACCAAGTGTGATGATGATGGTGTGTGCCTGTCACTGCTCCTGCACAGAACCTATGGACCCATGCAGATCCACATCCTTAATTCCACTCACTGCTCACAAGGAGGAAGGGATATGGAATTCCCCAGGGGGTGGGCCCTTCTGATAAGGCCCTGGGACAAACAGGATAGGGAGTAAGGTGCAGGGGGATCACGAAGGTCCCCACCATGTTGAGCTCCGTGCTGATGCAGCTGGTGCTGTCACCCCCATACACCACCACCCTGGCCGGCATGTAACTGGAGTCCTCACTGGCCACCAAAAGAGTCAGCTGCCTGGGAGAGGAGAGAGGGCTCAGTCAGAATCAGGACTCTGAGCTTAGCTCACAACTTCAACCCACCACTTCGTCCTCAGAGTCCTGTCCCTCTGCTTAAGCGTCAGTCTTCCCTAGACCCTCTGCTTTTGCCTTTGTCTTCCCCCAAGTGACTTCATTCAAGCTCATACTTTTCACTGAAAATTCCCTGACTCCAAATCCACATCTCTACCCTACACTCCTCTCCTGAGCTTTCCTGCTGTGTTTCCCACAGGCATTTCCATGCCATGCCTCAAAGTGGAAGGCACCTCAAGGTCAACAGGCCCAAGTGGAACTATCATCTGTCTTCAGAAACCTTCTCTCTCCTGGGAAAGAAAACTGCCATCCCCTAGTGCCACACCCGGACACTGTCACCGTGACATCTCCCTCTTGTGCTTCCCTCCTCAGGCCCATGGCCAGTCCCGTGACTCCACCTAAGATGTCCCAGTCCATCACCTCCTGGCTATTCCCACTCCCTCTGCCTAACTGAAGACAGCCATTATTTTTCAACTAGACCACTGCATAAACCTCTCAACTCCCTTAACGCCAAAGTGAGTGTTCTAAATTTAAAAATCCAGTTCTGTCTCTTCCCTTCTTAAAACCCTTCAGTGGCTCCCCCACGTTGCAGAATAAAGCTCACACCTCTTAGCTCACACAACTTTTTGTGATCTGGCTCAGCCTACTTTTCTGGCTTCATCTCCTGCTGCTTCACTACACATAACCTTCATTCCAACCAAATACATTTACTTAAAGTTCCCCACATACACCACCATTTCTTACTCCCATTTTGCTCACATGCTGTCTGCCTAGAATATCCATTGCCCTCTGTTTATCTCGCTATTTTCTACTTCAAAACTCAGCTCAGCCCACCCCTCCTTCTGGAAGCCTTGTCCGACCTCTTGGCTGGGCTGGTGATCCAGTGCACATGTCGACCATGTTCTCACTCTATGCTCTTAGTAGACCTGGTTCCCCAACTAGACCGCAAGTGCCCTGATGACAGGTCCCATAGCTTGTCCTTGTAGCTCCAGACCATTGCAGTGCCTGGCACAGAGTATACGTTAAGCAAATGCCCACAGAAAGAGAGGCTAAGTGAGTTGCTGATCTCCTTCAACACCAAGCACAGGGAGTGACATCTGTACCTGCTGGGGAGCACGTCGCCAGGCTCAGGGGGGAAGGGAGTCTCTGTACCCAGCACAGTCTGTGTCTACTATTCACTGCACATAATGGGTTTGAGTGTGTCCCTTAGAGATTTCAGATGGGGCTGTGCATGTGGGTGTATGCACACCTAACAAGAATACCACGGCGCATGTGCACAGTGATGTAGTGGGAGCCGGTGCTGCCGTTGGACTCCCAGTAGGTCTTGGGGTTGCGGTCCGTCAGCTTGCTGGCCCGGTGCGGGTTGGAGGACACCTCCACCTTCTCCCAGCACTTGTCCTCCTTCACTTCCACACTGGAGCCTGGGGGGGTGGGAAGGGGTGGCGGTCACAGCCTGGTTAGTTGAGAGAAAAAAGGAAAGGGACTGGAGAGCAGAAGAGAAGGGAAGAACAGATGCTGGGTTGGGAGCCAGGAGAAGGCAAAGGGGGCACGAACCCTGGCAGAGATGCCTGAGGAACACATCAAAGAAGGGGATGTTGATGGGCTGGTAGGTTCGTCTGTGGTCTTCAATCTGGCCCAGCACCATCTGCAGCCGGAACATGAGAGAAAGGGAAGGGGAGGGAGGGGGAAACACAGAAAAACAAACAAATTAAAAGACATATGTGAGAAAAAAATCAAAGGGCAACAGATTCTCAACCCATTTTTCCCCAGATTTTGGAACAACAGGAGCAAGTGAGGTAAAGGTTGGGAAACAAATGCCCCAGGTTTGCTACGACTCGTGTCAAACAGGGATGCCAAATGGGGACACACTGAATCCCCTTCCCCTGGGTCTGCCTTCCATCTCCCTTCGCTCTGTACCCACCAGCCTGCCTACCTGAATGCAGCCAGCCAGGATGCTGGAGGTGAGGCTGCTGTACAGCTGGGCATGCTTCTCGCAGTCGGTCAGCAGGTCGCGAAGCTCGCAGGCCAGCAGCACCGGCGCCGAGTGCTTGTCCAGGACTTTGGAGAGGGCCTCCTTGGCTCCCAGGCAGCAGAGCACCACCGCATAGTCCTTGTGCGCTGAGGCCAGGCGGTGCAGGAAGCGGAGCAGCTCCTGAACAATCTGAGCCCAGAGCCACAGAGAGTAATGTGTGGGAAACAAGGGCAGGTCACGTTAGGGTGGGTTTAGTAAAGGGCAGGTCGTGGCTGAGATTCTGGAGCAACTCGGAAGCCCAGAGAAAGGAGAGTACCAAAGACAGGAACGGAACACTGGGGTGCTGGGAGTCCAGAGTGAGCTGGCAGGAGCTGGGCACATCTCCCCAGGCCTCTTCCTGCCAGGGCCAACCTATCTCAGCAGCCAACCTCAGTGCCCAAACCTCTCACTCCCTATAGTTTTGTGAAATCTGAAGGGTGGAGAGCAGGAATGTTTGGGTTGCTAAACGTGGGCTTCTCCTTAACCCAGAATCTAAATCCAGGTGCAGCCAAGAAGCTTATACAGGCCATCTCATTTTATTGTGTTTCGCTTTGTGGTATTTTTAACAAATTAAAGGCAAGACTCTCTACCAGCAAAAAAATTACAATTCGCTTTATTGCGATTCTCACTTCATTGTGGTCTAACACCAAACCCACAATATCTGGGACGGACACCTATATGTCAAAGGCCCAGTTCTGGAGACTCTTAGGTGACATTAGCTTCTTCTTCTTACACGCCCTTCCAGTGTACAGACCCCTCCAGAAAGGCTGTGCTGTCCCTCCAGAAGTATCTGGGGCCTAAGGCTCCCTTTCCCTCCCCCACCCTTGCCAGGTCTCTGGTACCTCAGAATCACTATTGGGGCCACTCAGGCAGTTGAGGCAGGGCTCCAAGACCTCATGCCAGGGAAGGGCCATTGCCTCAGAGTAATCCAGCAGCTGGGTCATGACCCTGGTGAGGGGATGGAAACAAGTGAAGTCCCTACAGTCTGCCAGCTGCCCTCGCCACCAACACACGGTGCCTGGACAGGTCCCTCACCCCAGCGCAGTCAGCAGCAGGGTTTTGTTGGGCCCAGGAGCATCCAGAGTCCGCAGCAACAGGAGGAAGGGCTGGGCCTCCTCCTGGAGGCGCTTGAGGAGGGGCCTCAGGGCACCCCCAGGGCCCCCCTCACGGCACAGCACACGCTCCAAGTCCAGGAGGAGTTCTGCAGATGGGCCTCCAACCAGGGACCGGATCAGCAACTCAGGGGACCCATCCTGGCCCTGGGCACCGGCGGGCTCCAGTGTTGCTGCCCAGACACACGGAAGGAAGAAAATACACACAAAGAGGATTCATACAAGTTGGCCAAACCAAGAAATGGGCAGGTCCTGAAAATCATCCCCAGATTTTCCTCCCATTCAGAGGGTGCCTGCATATTTTACAAAACTCTAGGGGATTTTCTTTTCTGGCCCCAAATATATACCTAGCTACATCTGAAAAAATGTTTAGTAAGGCAAACACTGTCACATGTATCGTTTTTAATCCCCTATGTCATAAAATTATATTGTATTATTAAATGTGAACTATGCTGTTACATATGCCAGTCAATGTTAGCTGGTATAATATAACCCTGCACTAACCTAGCCTGGGGGCTTTAGATAGACACACTAAAAGACACTGCTTATTTCAATCTCCCCCCATACTGCTGGGTTTTCACTTGTTCGTTAAACACAAAGGGTTTCCTCCCTATGGTATCAGTATTTCATGTTTCTAGTCATCAACTTTTTGTACTGGAACTTACAATTTCACCAAAAAAGGCCTCTATACATTACTTCAACCAACCTTTTGGTGTCCAGTAAGACTGTACCAAACCCAGACCACACAGATGGCAACCTCACATGTCTGAACGCATTCAGAGAAGGCAATTTCCTTGTACCTATTCTAGGTCTCCCTCTCCTCTTGGGCAAGAAGTTCTACTTAAGACCTAACTTGAGCACCAAAGCCTCACTCATTTCCTGAAGGCCCCCTGGGTCCCTCTAAGGTCTGAGGACGTACACGGCCGCCTTCCTGGACACCAGCGGGCACTGACTGACTCCTCAGCAGAACCACCCCTCCACAATGGTACCTGTGTGATCAGGACTGCCCGGCGGCTCCGAGTAGCGGTTGAGGAGCATCATGAGGATGGTGCGTGTGGTGGGCATGGGGTCCGTCCCCAGGGCTATCCCTGAGTGCCTAAACAAGGTGTCTCTCAGCTCTTGGGTGATAATCTGGTCTCCCAGGGTGTGGTGGTTGCACAAAAGCAGGCTGAGCAGGATCAGGCCATTTCTCACTGCAGAGGAGCACCTGGGAGGAGAGAGGCGGCCCGGGGAAGAATTTGCCAGAATGAACACAATGGAAAAAGGAAGTAAATGCACAGGGGAGAAGCCTAGCATCTGGGAAGGAATGGGCTCCAGGGGTCCCCGACCTCAGGTCACTCCTCCCAATCCCAAGAAGGAAGGAAAATTCAGGGTGTCTCTGCTCGCTGGGAGTCACCCTACCCTCAACCACTTGGCCTTTCCTCCAACAACAGTTAGAGAGGACCACTAAAGTTTCACCCAGAGGTACAAACAAGGGAATTTCTGAGGGGCAGATGAGACTTGGGTAGAGCAGTGGTGACTGGGGCGTAGCAGGAGTTTGAAGTTTGGAGGGTGATGCCCTGACCCCTCAGTGTTCAGCATCAAGATCACCGCTGCAGGGATGGTAAGGAGCAGGCTCTCAGAGCCTGGGCGGGTGGCTGAGTCGATGCTAGCGAAGATCTCTCTGGTCATCTGCACATCAAACAATGGGTGAACAGAATCTTGGCTAGTAAAAAAATCAAGGTTCTCCGAGGAACTGGCAATGGCCAGCATCTTCAGTGCCTGCAAGAAGGATGTGGAAGCAGAGTTAGGAGTGAGCAGAGCCACCAGGCAGAGGAAGGAGAGAGCCAGGCCATCATTCTAAATCTCAAACTTTGGGGGAGCTGAGCTGTTTTGCAAACAGGTCAAATAAGAGATGGAAATGGAAAAGGCACTGATGGGACATTAAATGCTAAAAAACAAAAACAAAGGAAAAAGACAAAATAAAGCAAAGAACTCTAAGGCTCAATGGTGGTAACATCAGTCCACAGTTCCTCTCTACCAGCACCAAGGCTAGCTGATGGGATGGCTGGCCCCTCCTGTAGCGTTGCCTCAGAATGGGGCCCTTTCACAGCATTTAGTTGTCTGCAAAAGCTTTCCTTGAAGTTGTTTCCTTCTTGCTTGACCACTCTTCCCTTGCAAAACCTCTCTTCCTCTGACTTCTATAACTTCATGTCTGCCGGGTTGTTCTCCCTCCCTGGTGTTCCTCTGCCTAGTCCTTAAACATGGAAGTTCCTGTCCCCCTTCTCTTCTCACTCTGCATGCCCTCCCTAGGCTACCGTGGCCACTCCCATAGCTTCAGTTACCACTTACATGCCAATACTCCCAAACCTATGGCCCCTGGCCGCCAAAACCAGTGTCCCACCCTCCTCAACAAGGCTACTTGGGCTTTCTCACTGGCAGAAGAGTTGTAATTATAGGAAAAAATACTTGCAATGTGCAAACTTGTTTGCTGGTACTACACACAAAAAAATAAAGATGAACTCTCTACCACTGGAGTGGAGAATGTCTCTCCTGGAGAAAGAGTTGGCTCTCGAGAAGAAACCCTCTAGGAATTAGAAATAATTCCCAGGATAATCACCCTCCTGAGACCTGGACCCTCAAAGCAAGAGCTGCCTCATAATAAGGTTTTCTCCCTTTGGTTACCCCACTCTCTCACAATTAGGTGAATTCTGTAGACCTTATGTTAGATACAAAATGATGCAATTTTGTTACAGGGCAAGAGGCAAATGCTATATTTTGGTCATGCAACTTGAAAAGGTCAGGGAATTCTTTAAGCAGACATGGCCTAGACGATGAATGCTTGGCTGCTCTTGGGAGAAGCAGCACCTAGTAGGCCCACATAGAAAAGAGCCTCCCGGCCTCTCCCTGGGACAGCCTGCTCCAGGAGGATCTGTGCTCCTGTCCACACACTGCCTTTATATTGTTGGAAAGCACTCTCATATCTGAGGCCTACCAGCCCCCCTCCAGGACCCTCAGGCTATACAGAGCACACCCTGCCCGCACCCTGCTACCCAGCACGTATGTCTGGATCATTCTGGAAGCCAATTCTCTTAAGCTCCCCTGGACGAGAGCCTCCCTTCTCCATTTTCTGGTTCCAGGGTGGCAAGACAATGGCAATGTTGGCTTTGTTTTACACACATATGGGAGGGGGTATTTTCTGTGTAAGGTAAAAACTCAGATCAAAGGGTAAAAACCTACTCTGTCACATCTAGAAAATTAGTCTTTAAGCAGATACCTAATTATAACTAAAAAGGCATGGAAAATTCAACATACCTAAAAACTCAACTCCTGACCTTCTCCCATTCCTCTTCCTCCTCCAACATTCTTCCACCTAGTAAATGGCCACCTTCATCCATCTGCTGCTCAATTTCTAACCTGCAGTCATTCTTAAATACATCTTCCTCCCTTTCTTCAAGCATGCACTCAATCTCCAAGACTGTCCAGCTGGAACTCTTAAACCCATCTGTATCTTTTGGTCCCAAGGTCTCCTCCCTGATCTAAATCACCACAGTACTTCCCCGAGGTCAGCAGTCCCCCACTCTGCCCATCTCACCCATCACTCACTCCCAGTCCACTCACCGCCAGCCCTGCCTGCTGCACCAAGACAGAAGTCTTGTATTCTTGCATGCAAACCAGCACAGCGTAGATGCCACCCTCCCTGGCAAAGAGGGGGCGCCATTCATGCTTGGTCATGAGCAAGTACAGGAGGCGCAGGGCCAGCACCACCACCATCTTCTCTCCCACCTGGTTGGTCAGCAGCTCCACCAGTGTCTTCACTAGCTTCTCTCTGGGAAGAGAGAAATTGGAGTTTCCCACCCCAAGAGTCATGCCTGACTCCCCGCCTAACCCTATACACCAAGTTCCAGTCCCTCACCCCTTACCCCTTTCCAACCTGCTCTTGCCTCAGTCTCACTCCTGATGCCCCCTCCACAGCAGTCTAACTGCCTCTGGCTCTTCACTGCATGAAGGAGTCAGCATAACAAACTAGTTACAAACTCTGGCTCATCTTTTCAAATAAGTCTATAAATTCAATGAAATTCTAATCAAAATGCCTAGAAAGCTTATTTTTTTAAACATGATAGACAGATTTAGGCCCAGGAAGATAAAATATGCAGGAACAGTCAAAAAATGTTTGGAAAGAAGTAATAGTAGACTTACCTACTAGTTATCAAAATATAAATATAAAGTTCTAATAATTAAAACTCTGGAAATAATACAGGGTAGTCAAACAGATCAACAGATGAGAAGAGAGACAAGGGTCGCATCTCAGTCAGAAAGGACAGGAAGGACCATGCAAAACGTGACGTGGAGACACCTAGCTATCCATCTGAAAAAAATAAAGCTGGAACTCTGCTTCACTTCATTTGCAAAAATAAATAGCAAACATTTTAAAATAAATATAAAAATCAAAATTGTGGATATTTTTAGAATAAATATGGAAATATATATTTTTTAATTTTGGTTCATCCTTACCCGAGGACATTTTTCCATTCATTTTTTTAGCTTTTTAAAAAATTGACTTCAGAGAGGAAGTGAGAAGGAGAGATAGAAACATCAATAATGAGAGAATCATTGACCAACTGCCTCCTGCACGCCCCCCCAGGCATGTGCCCTGATTGGTATCAAACCCTGACCTCCTGGTTCATAGGTCGACGCTCAACCAGCTCAACCACTGAGCCAAGTCAGCTGGGCTCCACTGATTTTTAAAGAGAGTGGAGGGAGGAAGGAAGAAGGGAGGGAGAGAAAGAGAGAGAGAGAGAGGAAAATATCAATGTGAGAGAGACACACAGATTGGATGCCTTCCGCCCGAGACCCTTCAGTGCGTGGGCCCATACTCTAACCACTGAGCCCACTGGCCAGGGAGGGAAATATTTTTGTAATCCTGAAATAGGATAGACCCTCTTAAGTAGGACATAAAATCTAGAAGCCAAAAAAAAAAGTTGAAAAACATAGCAACACTACAGTCTAAAACTTGAGCACAATGAAAGGCACTATTCACAAAGTTAAGAGATAAGCAACAAGAGTCAGAGAGAGGGTCCAGTAGAAATGCTATCGGAAGGGAAGGAAGAAGTATCCCCAGAGTCCCTAGATCACAGTGACCATCACAAGAGGGGGAAAAACCAGGAATGACATCTTTCTCCACACAGACAGAGAAGCATATTGAGGAGGTAGTCTATGAATTATGGAGTTAAGAAACGCAAAAGGAGAAATTCTGGAAAAAGAAGGCAAATAAAGGTACTGGGAAAGTCCAGTTTTTATCTGTCTTTTCTCATGCTTTATGATTTCAATGTGAGTCAAATACGCTTTAAATATATATCCCCTTCTGTAGTCATGGTTCTGACAAATGAGCTAACTTACATAGGTACTGTATCTGAATAGGTATAGAAATATAAACAAGGATGTTTACGGAAATGTTCACAGTGACTATCTCTGTATAAAGGGTTTCAGATGATTTTTACCTTCATAATTTTCCCATTTTCTTACAGCAAGCATGAATCATTTTACACTGAGGAAATTATGATTTTGAAAAAAAGGCAAGCAAGGTATTTGAAACATAAGTAACAGATTAATATCCAGACTGTTTATAAATCAATAAGAAGACGACCCAGTAAGAAAGTGGACAAGGGGTAAGAACAGAATATTTAGCCCAGCTGGCATGGCTCAGTGGGTGAGCATCAAACTGTGAATCAGGACATAATGGTTTGATTCCCAGTCAGAGCACTGGGTTGCGGGCTCTATCCCCAGTGTGGGATGTGCAGGAGGCAGCCAATCAATGATTCTCTCTTATTGATGTTTCTATCTCTCTCTCCCTTCCTCTCTGAAATAAAAAATATATATATTAAAAACAAAGAAATAAACAAAAAACAGAATATTTATAGGAGAAACACAACAAATGAGTGCAAATATACCTAACTTCACTACAACTAAGAAATTAAAACAAGGAGCTACCAATCAGTTTAAATTTTGCCAATCAGACAAATTCTTAAAATATGCTAATATTCAGTGTTGGCAGACGTGAGGGAAACTGATCCATTAGAACACTGTATTTGACCTTGGACATAATCATATTGCGGAGTCCTACGCAGAGTGAAAATATTGAGGCAGCTCTATGTGTACTGACAGGGAGAGCCCTGTTAGACACACTGAGTGTGGGAGAAAAGTTGTAGAAACATGTAGCGCGATTACATATATTAAGATATAAACTCGGGAAATGTTCTATATCCAAACACACCAACAAATGTAAAACTAGAGAAGGTCAGAAGGATACATGCCTGAATGACAGTGGTGAAAAGAAATTAGCTTTTCATTCTATGTTCTTTTATAGTCTTCAGGTCTTTTAAAATGAGAATGTATTTGTCTGTTATTTACATAATTAAGGGGTATTAAAAACCCATTTCAAAATAGCAAGTAGGAAGGTAGGAAAAAATAAAGGAAAAGAAAAGAACTCAAGTTCTAGAGCCAAAAGGACCTAGATTTGAATCCCAGCTCTGCTTTCTGTCAAACTCCCTAAGCCTCAGTTTCCTCACCCATACAACGGGATGAGAATAGGTGTGAAATCTTTCTCAGATGACAGGAGGACTTAATGAGAATGCAAACAAAACTTTAAGCCCAGAGCCTAGCAGAAAATAAATGCTCTGACAATATTAGCCATGGTAATATTCCATCCTCCTGCTCTGTTGCTCCTCAGACTGACCCTCCTTTCACCCCTAGCCTTTCTAATTCTTAATCTCATAGATCCTTCCCACCCGACCACTCCCCTCCCCTCACCCTCTCCACTATTCCAACCTCAGGGATCTGTCAGGACGGACCAGAGGGTGGTCCCGCTCAGTGACCTCCTCCATAGCCTGAGACAGGGCATTGAGGCTTGAAAGCTGCAGGTTTGTGTCCAAGTTGGATATCTGCACAGTAGCCACAACAGCTGCCACTTGCTGATCCAGGGAGCTGCGTGGACCTGGACCCCGCAAGGCTCTAGCCATTTCTGAAATTGATGAGGGAAAGGCAGTGGCTTAAGAAAATATGGCACCTCCAAGTTAGAAGTCCTTAAAGGTCTAGCCCAGTTTTCCTACTGACATCCTACATAATAAAGAGCTAATATGCTAATTAGACCGAACAGCAGAACAACCATCTGGACAACCTTCCAGACAAAGCCGGGGCTGTGAGGGCCAGCCCCTTGCACAAATTTCGTGCATCGGGCTTCTAGTTTTAATGTATTATTCATTATTGTAGCTTGCATTCAGAACATATTCAATTCTGTGAAAAGCATGTAACAGTCAAACAGTGCGCTAGCTAGTTTGCTCAGTGGTTAGAGCGTCAGCCTGCGGACTGAAGGGTCCCAGGTTTGATTCTGGTCAAGGGCACATGCCTGGTTTGTGGGCTCGATCTCCAGTAGGGGGCGTGCAGGAGGCAGCCGGTCAATGATTCTCTCATCATTGATGTTTCTCTCTCTCTATCCCTCTCCCTTCCTCTCTGAAATCAATAAAAATATAAACAGTCAAACATTGAAGACAAAGATTCCCTGGAAAATGGGCCCTCCTTTTCCAGGGATAAAGGGAGCTGTGACTGATTAGATACAATCAAGGCCAAAGGAAGAAAAATTGATATATGCTTCCAAATCATTTTCCTGTGCAAATGTGACCTTTTTTTTTTTTTTAAATCCTCACCCAAGGATATTTTTCCATTGATTTTTAGAGAGAGTGGAAGAGAGAGGGAAAGACAGAAACATTGATGTGAGAGAAAAACATCGATTGGTTGCCTCCTGCATGTGCCTGACCAGGGTCCTGACCAGGGAGGAGCCGCTGCAACCGAGGTACATATCCTTGACCGGAATCAAACCCAGGACCCTTCAGTCCATAGGCTAACACTGTATCCACTGAGCCAAACCGGCTAACATGACCTTTTTTTCATGTCTTTCCCTCTACCCTGACTGCCCATTTCTCTGGAGACCACCCAGGACTTTTTCCAACTTTACTGCCCTCCCCTTCCAGCACATAACTCACCACTAGCTGCCTCCTTTATTTCGGGGGACAGAGACATTCCCTCAGTCAGCAGAAGCTGGTTAAACAGTTGTGAATCACTCTGTGCCATGGGGGGCTCAGTTTTTCCCTTGGCAGGCTCTGCCTCTGCTTTGTGGGGCTCAGCCTTTGCTTCGGGGGACTCGGTCTCTTCCTCTGAGAACCTGGCCTCTGACTTGAACTCCTCTTCTGGATCTGGGGTACAGGAGCGACTTTGTGAAGATGAGGAGCTGCTTAGTTCATCAGGTCGCAGCCCGTACTTGGTGTAGATTTTGGAGTTGAGCAGGTCACTGAGGGTGCTCCCCTCAAACCGATTCCAGAGAACCTGCAGCAGACCTTCAGCCACCTCTTTGGGCACAGAGATTTCACCGAGGGCCTTTTCATCCAGGGTCTGTCAACAGAGGGGGGTATGCATATCAGGAACAAGCAGACAAAAAGGTCCCTGGGAAGTGGCCACCTCTCGCCATGCCCTGCACACCTACATACCGCACCCTCACGGCATTTGTCTCCTCCCACAGCAGCACCCCTCATAATCTCTAACCTATAGCATCAGCCTCCCCCTAAGCACTCCTGCACCTAGAATTGCCTTGGACAACCCCACTTCTAACCCCACTACAAACCCCATAGGTGTCTCAAGCCTGTAATACCTCATCCAGGTTCTCCCGAAGATTCTGAAAAATTGGCTGCTGCTCACATATGTCCAACTTCTTGATGAAGAAGAGCAGTTCCCACCACTCAGCCTGGGTCAGGTAGCCCAACTTCTCATTCTTCTGAGGCTCAGGCTGGAGATATGGCAAAGAGTAGAGCCCATCCACAGGCTTCCAGTCCCAGGAGGGAAGTGCTGAGAATACAGGCAAAGGGTCTCAGCACCCACCAGGAAGAGTGGATTTCTGAATCTCTGGGACAGCTGCTAATCAGGAGTGGCTTCATCCCAGCCATCCCTCCTCTGTTCAGACACCACAATGTCAATGTCCCCTCTAAGACTCACCTGTGCCCAACATAGTGGGCCCTGCCCCCTTCTCCACAGTTGCGGAAGCTGTATCCACAGCAGCTTCCTCAGGGCCCAGTATCTCTAGCATGTGCCAGTGCACCCAGTAGGTGCGACCCATCGACTGCCAGAAGACCTGGTATGGAGCAAGACAGAGGGAAGAAGAATAGAGAGGGCTCACCATTTGAGTCCTGGGTTGTGCAGGCTTGAGAGGACGTGCTGGGCCAAGACTGGGCCACATAGCACTCAGATGCATACCTGGCTAGGCTTGGGAAATCCTCTGTATAGCAAAAGGCTCCTTTTCCCTGTCAGAGGAGGCCCTGCCTCGCATCTCTTCCTAACCTTGATGGCCTCTGCTTCTACACTTCCTCCCAGCCAACTATACCAGTAGGGGTGTCTCGATATATGGGGTTCTGCTTCCTGGGTGTGAGTCTCTACTTGACCTCATAGCCCACCTACTCCCGCTGGATTTTCTCAGGCCCCAAAGCCTCCCTTTAATTGCTGATCCCCTTTAACCAGTTTAATTCCCTTGGAAGTTTTCTCCTGGGGTGGCCTGCCAGTCCCCTGCATGGAGGCCCCAGCTATGCGCCACCCAAAAAGATGCCCATCAGTGTCCCACCGCCATGCACTCGCTCACCTGCACAGGGGGCACGCCATTGTTGCTCTGCCGGAACTCGCCCTCTTCCCCAGCACTGACCTCCTCGTAATCATCCAGCATCCGCACTCGCATCCCTGGCACCAGTGTCTGTTGCACGTATTCACCATAGCCACTACGGCTAGAGAATTCATAACGCTGGCGGAAGGCCCGTTCTTGCTTTCTGGGGGCGGTAACAATGGTGGGGAGTACACCGCTGGCGCCTGAAATGCAGGGCTGAAAGATGGACCGGGATGGCCGGGGAGGCGACATGCCCCTTTCGCCGAGGTTCTGGGCCCAGCCCATGCTCCGCACCAGCTCTGAGATGAGGCTGCCCACAGCCATACTGAACTCCAGCTCCCGCTGCCCCCGGCTTTTCTCCCGGGCGAACTCCTCCCCTGGGGACAGGGAGCCTCGGTCTCCAGCCCCTGGCTCTGGACTGTTATTCAGCTGATCCAGCAAGGAGGTGACACATAGGTAGCGTTTCACCAGGGAGAAGAGCAGCTTTCCTGGGATCTGTAGGACACAGTCTGTGGTATAGGTTCACCTCCCAACTTTAACCCCTCCTTTCCCCTCAATAGCATCCTCTACAGAAAAATATAAAGGCCTCATCCACATACCTATAGTTCTCAAACTGTAATTTATATAAGAAACACACCAGAAGTGTCTTAAAACAGATTCCTGAGTTCTAACCTCAGGAGTTCTGAGTGGGGAGGGGGGCAGGAACCTTCATTTTAACAATTCCCCAGGTGGCTCTGATGCTGAGGCAGTCCTGAACCACACTGTCAGAAACCATGCCCAAGGCCTACAACAGCATTTGCCCCACAGCCTGAGGCAGGCTGAGTACCTGAGGCAGATGAATGCCCTCAAAGGCCATGCAGTGCTCCTCAGAGGATGTGGTCTCTGCAAACAGCTCCAGCAAAGTATAGCGGCTGTCAAAGTCCATGTGCTGCTCGATGCCATCTTGCTGGCTCAGTGACAGAAGGACGTGAGCCCGACTCCCTGTAATCCACACCCAATCCGTATCTTCTCCTCAATCCCCGATACTTTCCCTCTGTCTTTCCTAGACTCTCAATCCCCTACCCGAGGTCTTCACTTCTTTGTGGCTGAGACTCACAGTACGATATACATTTTACATGGCAGCCTGATGTAGGTGTATACGTCTATAACCGAAACATATATTTCATGCTACAAAACTTACCTTAAATGCTAATACTAATATTTTACCTTTTTTAAAAATGTTGGTTATAACTCACCAAACTGGTTTTACAACTACGCGCCACCCAAGACAGAGGGAAGAATAGAGGATTCACCAACTAATGAACCTCTACCCACAGTTTAAAAGTATAAACCTACCCTATTCTCTTTGTCACTGCACTGAGAATGAACAAACAAACCAGTTCCTATCATTTTATCCTATGTAGATTAATAAGTAATAGCCCATTAACCCATGGTTTTCCTTTGCATTGAATTGGTAATAGAGTTGGGAAATCCTTCCTCTTCCTGTTCTTACTCCTTATGGCCCCATTCTTTTGCCTTCCTCCCCTGGCTATCTCTTACCAGCATCATGGGCTGCCAGAGCCTGCAGCAACTTGCCCGCACTCCGACGGATCTGAGGCTCAGGATTGCACAACATGTGCATGAGCAGGTCCAGGGCTCCTGTCTCCCTGAAGACCCCAGTGAGGGGCCCGATGCTGGCGTAGGCACTAAGCACATGGATGGTGTGGAGCACAGCAGTCGTGAGGCTCGAGGTCCCACCTTCTGCCAGCTGCCTGGCAGCCCTCTGCACCAGCGC
The DNA here is from genome assembly GCA_026230045.1 of Corynorhinus townsendii. Taxonomy (NCBI): domain Eukaryota; kingdom Metazoa; phylum Chordata; class Mammalia; order Chiroptera; family Vespertilionidae; genus Corynorhinus; species Corynorhinus townsendii. The sequence goes on from JAPDVU010000004.1 coordinate 88,633,464, forward strand.
CCGTACATCAGCTTCCATCTCTCCCATTGCCACATCATCCAGGCCTCCTGGATCTCGGGGAAAGCTTCCTGAACCCCCAGCTGGTTCACGCTGAGGTCCTTTAGATAGTGCCCACTCACCTAGCAGCATGGGGCAATTGGCATAGACCTCGGGGGCTGACAGCCACATGAGGATGTGCTCTGCCTTGCCCTCTTCCACACCCACTCTACCCACTTCCCCACACTTCAGGACACTCCATCGGATCAGGTATTCAGGACGTCCATCGTGCCCAGGACGCTGTCGAATAAGTTCTTCAGGATATGCCTGCAGCCGAGGCCCCAAAGGCACCATGAGGTCCCCAGTGCGCCGTTCCCCCACCATCCTGACCTTCTGGGACACACAAGCAGAAAGATAAAGGGAATGTGGAATAAGGGGAAAGACTACATGGAGGGGGTAGAATCTTGAGACACAGATAGAGTGGGTCGTGATTGGTAGGGTTGCATGATGGAATTTAGGGGCCAAGTAGAAAGGCCAAGAATAGCATGAAATAAATAACTTGAACATACTCTGGGATATATACAAGAATGGAGTAAAAACAGCTAAGAATAAAACAAAGAGGTTTAAGAAATGAAAGCAGTTATGAGAAAAGGCAAGGTAACAAAAAGAGTTGACAGTTAAGCAGGACAATCTGGACAGAATAGCAGGGTGTCTGAGGGATACAGATCAGGACTCAGAAGAATGACAAGTATGAGCAAGGACAGCAGCATGGGAGACAGTGGGGTCAGAACAAGTAAGGAAAGTCAGGGTGGGGGAGGGGCCAGCCAGGGGGTGTAAATGACAGGGTAAAGCTGGAACGTGGATATAAAGGAGTGGGCCATGGCAGATATAGAGAATAGCGATGAAAGGAGGGTGGGCTGTAGACACCCACATCCAGATGGTTGGATGGGAAAAGTGTATGAAAGTATTGTGAAAGGAGGAAGGGTCCAGGGAACCAGATAAAGTAATGGGAGGTAAAGACCAGACCCCGTCCTCCATTTATTCTACATGTGTGGTGAGGGTCTAAATCAGGCAGCTATGGAGGGAGGTGGTAATCATGGAGTTGAAGGGCTGGGAATGAGGTCAGGAGATGGTGGAAGTATTAGAGAGGAAATATAGTGCAGATTTCAGAGTCAGATAAATGTGACTGAATTCTGGCTCACTGACTTACTATGTGTGTAGTTTTTGGCAAGTTACTTAACCTCTGAGCCTCAATTTCCTCCTCTGCAAGATGGGAATGATATTCATACTGAACTCATAAACACTGAAGATCAGCCATGTAAAGCACTGAGAACAGCCTCTCTGCACATAGTGAATGCTCTGTAAACATGATCTAATACCATTACTCTTAGATGGAGAAGGTAGGCCAATCCTCGGATGGGACACTATTAAGTCAGATTATAAAGGGGAGCAGGGTGATGGCCATGCTAGTAACCCAAAAAAGACAGGTATGAAATAAAAAAAGTGTGGGGCAGCAGGGACTGGAGAGAATAAGAATGGAAGGATGGAAGGTAAACCCAGATGAAGAAATGGTAATAGGACAGGAGTCATATTGGGGTACAAGAATAGGAGAGTAAAAAAAAAAAAAGTGTGAAGAGAGGGGAAATACAGGATGTGGACCCCCATGGAAGCAGGGGGTCTAGTTACCATGGGGCAGGACAAGACTGGAAGGAAACCAGTGATGTGGTGATCAACAACTGATGAGCAGGGTAGAGAAGTAGAACGAATGGATAGGCCTACATTTGGGGGATGGGGTAACTACACGGAGCAATACACTAAGGTATGAAGGTGAGGTCTGGCTAACGCGAGGAAGAGACGGCCGGTAGGTGCAGGTAGCAAGGTCAGGCCCAAGCTTGCAGAAAGGCAGGGGCGGTGCAGCCAGAACAGCGGTGGGAACAGGTTTAGGGGGTGGGATGAGCGGGCGGGGGGGGAGGGGGGGGACGAGCGGGCGGGGGGGGGGAGGGGGGACGGACACGCGGTCCGAGGAGGCTGACAAGACCGGGCGAATCTCAGGGAGCAAGACCTGGCTCCCGTCGTCGCCCCAATAAAACTGGGTAAGGGGCCGGGGAGGGAGAGGGCAAGGATTGGGTCCACGCAGAACTCTCCTCTCACCTCCCACCGCCCGGCTCGGCCCTCGCTGGAACCCTGAGGCCGGTCCCGCCGTCCTGGCCCCGCCTTCTCAGCAGCTCCCTTCCGGGTCACACGGCGAGTGCACGCCCAGCCGGGCGTCTACGGGTCCCACCGCGGCCCACAGCAGAGCGGAGCGCGCCAGTGGAGCATGCGTAGTATCTATGAGCTGCTGCACCAGGGCCGCGGCAGGCGGAGCCCGCGGTCGCAGTCACGTTGTTCCATGTTTTTGCAGCATTAGGCAGCCCTTTCCATCCACAATCAACTTTGAAAGAAACCCCCTTCCCTTTTTCTGGGTCTGCCTTCCTCATCCCCCTGAAACCTAGTAACCCACACTCCCACCTGGGGCTGTCCTTTGAGGTTTTATTAGGTCACGTGGCCATGAGTTTCCCAAACCCCCCAGCAATGGTTTAGATTGGTAGTCAGTTTCTATTAATTAAAATTGCTTATCTCTGTGTTGACCTAAGCACCCAGCAAAGCCATGCACGTAGATAAGATCCCCAGCCCAGCGAAATGTTTCTTAAATCGTTCAGAGTTTAACAGCGCAAAGCACTCCTTAGTATTGCTATTGTTTTCATCAAGCAACTAGGCTTCCTTAGAGCAGCAGCTTTTGGGGTTTAATTCCTGTTCAGACCTCCATTCCTCCCTAGATGGAAAAACAGAGGCAAAGATCCCAGTCTGTGCACAAAAATGATACATTTATTGAAAGAGTATTTTTTTTTTAATACAAAAGAAAGCTCTGTACATAGGACTGTGACCATGTCCACTATTCCTGGGGTCAGCATCCCAGGAAAGTAGAAATCACTGACATACACACCCCACATTCACACACACATTCACACACACACACACACACACACACACACACACACACACCCCAGAGCCACCAAGGAAGGGAAACACCAAGGGTTGCTGCACATATAAATGCCACCTTATCCCTGATGCACGCATGTTCTCCCAAGGCCATGCTCACACAACACACACTATAAGCACTTGCCTGATTCACTCACTGGGTCTGTCTTTTGTGGGAATGAGGAGGAGGAATTCATCAAGGTCTCCTCCCCTGGTGGGGGAGTTGGGAAGTGAGTGAGTGAGGGTGGAGTGAAACAAGAGCAGAGAAAAGGGCTGGGCAGTTACAGACCTGAGTCCCAAGCCCCCCCACTCTCTGGCCCCTGATTTGCCATGCCCCAGCCTTGTAAGCCACCCATAAGTCCCAGCTCTCTCCAGGAGAAAGCCCAGAAAGGTGACTTCTATCTTGGCACCCGAAATTGGGGCAAGACAGCAATGGGGGTTAGAGGTTAGGGGGTACTCAAAAAATGTTGGCAAATCATCCCCTTGATAACTAGGCTGTGCGTAAAATCTCCCCCCACCCCTTCACCTAATCACAGAAGCAGGCTTGTTCCTACTGAAGGCAGTCATAGGGTTAATAAAACTCCACCCTAACTACTGCCCTGTTCTGAAAAAGCTTCCTTTCTGGATATTGGGGGTGAAGATGGGCTCTGACACAGGGTAAAAGACCCTCCCCATGTTGGCCCACCCTGAAGGTCTACCCCAAAGGGGGAAGGGGGTGGGGCACGGCCCCTGTACAAATTACATAAATACTGAGGTTACACTTAGAAAAATAAAGTCATTTTCTTCAAGGCTTTTTGTCTTAATTTTAAAAAGTTACAGTAGCTGCTCACTCCCTGGGAGAGCTGCCCACTTCTGGTTCCCCTATCACTGCACTCGGCCCAAGAGCTGCTCCCATTTTTCTGACCCCCTTTCCTGCCTCTCACCCCCTCCCAGATCCCACCCTGCTCACTGCAACTTGGACCCCAAGCAGCTGCAGGCCTGGGGAGCACAAGGCTGCAATGCCCATGCATGTGGCACAAATGAAGTCAGTTTCCTCTACCTGACACCCCACCATTTGGTCTCCCTCTTCCCTCTCCCTAGCAACAGCCCTAAAGGGCAAAAAAGAGGCCCAGAGCTGTGGGTCACCCTCCCCATCCCATTGTGGCATGGCCTGAGGGCCCCTCTCCCGGTTTTCTCCTAGAAATAACCCAGGACCGGGCAATCCCAGAATCTCCCCCACACACTGGGGGGCCCCAAGCTCAGGGGGTGGCTCTGTCCCCAGAGGCCCAGCCAGTTCTGGGGAGCCCCAGGGCTCCCCAGGGAAGGGGAGCTCGGGCAGGGAGGGGGATGAGAAAAACTCCATAAAAAAAAGTTAAATATTTTAAAAATATATATTTATAGATTTGTTTTCACTTCGTCTCCTCAAATAAAAAGTTCAAAATCAACTTTAAGTAAAGCAGCTGGGAGGAGAGGGGGGGAAGATGGGGAGAAGGAACAATGATGGTTCCCTCCAACCCAGGAGCCCCTGGAGTTCCCAAGGGAGCGGCAAGGCAGGGCAGACGGCCCCAGGGACCTGCTCCCTGCACAGACCCAGCTACTTGGAGCTGTAGGGGCTGCAGGCGGGTAGCATGAAGGAAGAAGCCCCATCTCCCCAGCTGGCTCCCTGGAGAGGGCTCTACTGACCCAGCCTGTGGCAGACACAGTACTGACATGGGGTCAGCATTGAGGCTGGACAGAGGACCCCACTGCTTCCTCGAGGTGGGGGGTGGGGAGGAGGGAATGATACCTAGTCCCTCCCACAAAGATCTGTTGTGGTAGGTGGGGCACGGTCCCACTGGGAAAGCTAATACTCATGGCAAACATGGAGCCAAGCTGGCAAGGGAAGTCTGAGGAGGGAGGGTAGCCCCACCATCAACAGAAACGGGAGGTGGAGCCAGAAGGAGGGGAGAGTGAGGGAGGATGGGGTGGAGGGTAGGCTGGCCCATTTCTTTGGCTGGAGTGAGAGGGCTCAGTCCTGTGGCTGCCCACTGCTCCTCCCCGCCTCCCTCCTGCGGCCCATCAACATGTGTGTGAAGAAAACGTGAAAAGGCAACAATAAATAAGTGGTGCCATCCCCTGGGCCATCTGTCCAGGGCGGCAGGGCAGATCAGTCACTCTTGGTGCTGTGGGCGGCGTCCAGGTTCACCACCTGTAACTCGGTGAGGTTGCTGCTGCTCCCGGCCTGCTGCCCTATGACAGCCATCTGGAGGGAAGTGGATATGTAAGGAAATGGGGCAGGAACAGATCAGCCAGCTCAGACCTCCTGCTTGCCTGCCTGCCCACCACAGGTCTGACAGGAAAACAGACAGGCCTTCTGGCTAGGAATCTTAGCTTTGACTAACTAGTAATGGAATCCCCAAGATAAAGAAGTAGCTGGTGGGCCATAGCCAGTTGCTCAGTGGTTAGAGCATTGGCCCAAGGGCTGAAGGGTCATAGGCTTGATTCTTATTTTTTTCTTCTTCTTCTTTTTTTAAATATATTTTATTGATTTTTTTACAGAGAGGAAGGGAGAGGGAGAGTCAGAAACAACGATGAGAGAGAAACATCGATCAGCTGCCTCCTGCACACCCTTCACCGGGATGTGCCCACAACCAAGGTACATGCCCCTGACCGGAATCGAACCTGGGACCCTTCAGTCCGCAGGCCGACGCTCTATTCACTGAGCCAAACCGGTTAGGGCCATAGGTTCGATTCTGACCAAGCGCATGTACCTCATTTGCAGGCCTGATCACTAGCCCTGGTCAGGGCACATGCGGGAGGCAACCAATTGATGTGTCTCTCTCATATCGATGTTTCTTTCTGTCTCTCCCCCTCCCTTCCACTCTCTCTAAAAATCAATGGAAAAGCCCTAGCCAGTTTGGCTCAGTGGACTGAAGGGTCTTGGGTTCGATTCTGATCAAGGGCACATGCCTGGGTTGTGGGCTTAATCCCCAGTAGGGAACATGCAGGAGGCAGCCGATCCATGATTCCCATCATTGATGTTTCTCTCGCTCCCTCTCTGAAGTCAATAACAATATATTTTTAAAAATAAAAATAAAAATAAAAAGAGGGCCTGGAAAAAACTAAAAAATAAAATAAAATCAATGGAAAAAAATATCCTTGGGTGAGGATTAATAATAACAAACACAAACAAACAAAGTAGCTGGCTGGCTGGGATGGGGTGAAAGGGGTTCCGACCTACCTGGTGAAGTTGAACTGCAGAAACAGGGATCTGCACTGTCCCAGATGGTGCTGTCAGGAACACCTGGGGGACGCCACCTGCATTGGAAAGTGGGAGATACTCAAATTGCTTGCTCAAGAGAAACTTCCAGTTATTGGAGCTGATAAATGCACAAATGACTGGGTGAGGCTCAGATGTAAATGCCCTAGGGTGAGTGTCCAATTGTGTCCAAATGTGTGTGTGAGTGTTCAAGTGTGCATGAGTGTCTAAGTAGACAGGCATGGGTGCCAGAGTGTGTATGCAAGTATCTGTGTGTATATGTGTAGAAGCATGTATGAGCATCCTAGTTTGTGTGGACATATATATCGAGGGTGGGGGAGAAAGCGTGTGTGTATATGTGTCTGTGTGTGTTTCTGCATAAGGGAGACAATGGTCCTCCTTTTCTCAGCCTTACTCCCCAACTCACCTTGCTCCTGGACCTGGCTGTGGGACACCTGCATGGTGGATGGCGCCTGGGAAAAGGCATTGAGCACGGTGAGGCTGCCATCAGCCAGGCCTGAGGTGGGTGCATACATCACCGCATGGGGGCTAGGGTACATCATGTGGCCGCCCACAGTTGTGGGTACAGATGACGTCATGATGGTGGCAGGCAAGGTCACTGGCAAATACAGACACATGTCAGTGAGGCTGACACTGGTCCCCACTGATATCTCCCATCCCACCCCTAGGAATTCCAAGCTGCCAGAGCTCTCTAGCCATTTCCCAGGTCAGCAGCCACACAAGACTTGTTCCTCTGCTACCTGTCATCAACTAAGAAAAGCCTTATTTTTTCTTGAATACAACAGCACCAGCCTTTAATTGTATCCTACCACATCGTGCTGTTCAACTGTCTATCTGCTGAATTCTCTGTTCCAAGACCCTAAGGCCCTGGGAAAAACAAAGATTACAGTAACTGACCCAACCTAAGGAAACTCAGATACTACTCCCCCTTTAGGGAGCTTCATTATTTTTGTTTTCATTCCTGCTCCCTCTTCCTAAATGTGTGGCTAACAAATGCATCTTTTAAACTAGCACTTCTCAAATGTTAATGTGCATACAGTCACCTGGGGTTCTGGTTAAAAAATGTACATTCTGATTTAGGGGGTTTGGGGTGAGGCTTAAAAATCTGCATTCGTCTCCAGCTCCAGGGTGATGCTGGTCCTCCATAGATCACACTTTGTATAACAAGGTTGTAAATAACAAGAACTTAAAAGTAACTTTATTCTGAAAGTGTTTCATCATATCTGGAATGACTAGAGACCCTGAGGGAAATTATGGCTACTCTAAACCTAGGACACCCTTCCACAAGGAGATAACTGCTCTATAAATCCTTCCTGGTAATTAAGCAAACGTGAATCTTTGGGCAAGTAACTTCTCCTTTTTGGGCCTCAGGCTTCTCATCTGAATGAGGAGGGTGGCTTCAATGGTCCCTAATTTCTTCTTTGAATCTACATCCCTACTGCAGGGCAGGATACAAAACCCAGCCACCCCCACCTGACTCTCTCTTAAGGATTAGGATAAGGGTTAAGCCTCAGTCTCCACATTAAGAAGTGAGAGAGCTTCAAGCTATACCTGTCCCGCTGGAGGAGGTCTGCGTGAGGTCTGTGCTGCTGTCGCGAGAGGGAGACGCTTGTTGTGGGGCCTGGTGCACCTGAATGGCCTGCACTGGAACTTGCTGGGCCACTGCCCCACCTATGAGACACAGAGACTTACTTGTACTCTGTCCTACCCAGCCACCACCTGCACCAACCAGTCTCAAACACCACATGCCCAGGGTCTGACACACTGCTCCCCCATTCCCATCACTATCTTTTGTGGGAGCCAAAAAGGCCCTTCCTGTCCTGAATCTTGGTCTCCAGGGGCTTCTATACTCTGCTTTTGCTCTTCCCTCCTCCTCCCGTCCTATGCCTTGCCTCTTTCCTTTTCAGGGAGTTGGTATTGACCCATCAGGGACATGATCTACCCTCTAGTCAAGGCAGGGAAGTGACAGAATGTCTACTGTTCTTGTGGCAATGGGGGACACAGGGCTGGGCTGGCTAGACAAGGCTAGAGCATATGGCTGAAACTTACTAACAAGGATAACAGAGGTTCCAATGGGGAGGGACATGCTTGCCAATGGGACATAATAGTCTTCTCTCAGGCCCTGGCCCCCTGTTCACCCTCCTTCTGAGCAGGGGAAGAGGTTCTCCTTGGGCCAACCCTAAACCCACTCTTCCCATGCTCAATTTGCCCCTTGTGACTCACCAGGCATGAGGGTGAAGCTGGTAGGCAGCTGCATGAGGCCCCCAGAGGAGACAGGGCCACTGCCTGTACTCTTCAGCACAGTCCCGTTGGCACTGCTGACAGCACTGGGACTGACACTAGCAGACACTGGTGCCAGGTAGTTGGTGATGGGGAAGGAAGGGCCGCTGCTGACTTGCATGGTGGTAGAGGTGCTAGGTGCTGTTTGGATGGTGGAGGTGGTACCCGGCAGGTTGGTGACTGTGAACACTGGTTTCAGTGAGTCCTACACCCAGAGTAGAGATGGAGCAGTGAGCTTCTACCAGACCCTGACCCTGCAGAAGCTTAACGTATAGATTGACAGCCCAGACTGGAACCAGGGTGCTTGGGTTCAAATCACAGCTCTGTCATTTATCTGCTGCCTGGCCCATGGGCAAGTTATTGAACTGCTATGCTCCAGTTTCCTGTCTATGAAAGGAGGATAATACCTACCCCATAGGTGTTGTAAAGAATAAATAGGTTAACATACTTAAAGAAGTTAGAACAATGCCAGGCACATAAAAAGAGCAGTAAGTATTTGCTGCTCTTATTTATCATAAGATAATGATAAATATGATTATCATAATTCCGAGTTCTGCCCCAATGGACTATGGCCATCACGTTGGCTGGAGAACTAGGACACCAGGGGTCTGTTCCCAGCTTTGGCAATGACCATTTGTGTGACCCTGGGAAATTACTTACTCTTTCTGAGCTTCAGTTTTCTTCTTCTGTAAATATGAGAGGACTGGGCTACTGTGCCCTCTTTAAAAGGGTCCTTCCAGCTCATATTTGCCAGGCTTCTGAGATAGGGACCGAAAGTTTTTCAGGGAACTTATGGTTTGAGAGAGATTTTAGGGGGTTGGCACTTTATGACAAATACTTAAGATTTTAATTACCAAAAGAATTTATTCATCCAGCAAAATTTTCTGGGAATAAGCCCTACTGCTAAGAGTCTAAAAATTATAACAGAAGCCACCACGTGAGGGGAAAGTCTAAAGCACTGACTTTCCCCTCAGGGAGCCTTTGTTTTTAGAAGGGGAAGGAAGAAACCAGGGGCTGAGAGCCAAGCCCAGAGGTCTGAGGGGCTCAAATACTGGGGATTGGTCAGAGCGGGATGTTCGCTAATCAGACGCGCTCAAAGCCCCTGATTGGTGAAGGCGTTGCTAAGGCAAACAGTGCCGCTTCCTCCAATTGGCCAGTTAGTGAAGGACCCGGAAGGTGGAGTACCCCAGAGGAACTAGGAAGGAAGCTCCGCCCCCTCTCCTTACCGGGAAAAGGAAGGGGGAGGCGTAACTAGGGCCGGCATCCCTAGTAGCCGGGAATACACTCCCTATGGTGCCCAGGTCCGGACATCCTGAGGAGGTAGGTGACTGGCTAGTAAGGTAGTCTTCAGCCCAGTCAGCCAGCCCACCTGCAGACAGTGCTGGGTTCCCAGGACCCTGGAACCCATGAGTGCTCACTTCCTACTCTCCAGTGACCCGGCCTGCCGGGAGGGCTGGGCTAAGCTACGCCCCCACCCCTAGCGGGAGACAGCTGGCGGGAGGAATGCGAGGGCCCTGCCAGGCAGGCGGGCTTCAGGCGGGAGGCCGGCGTGGAGCCGGAGCCCGCCTTATATGGGCACGGAGGCCGCCCGCTTATCTAGTGGGCCGGCCTCCTGTCAGGATAGCGAGGATGGACACCTGTCCCCTAGGATGAGGGGTACTAACCCGGCTCCACTCCACACCAGTGGGCACCTATCACCTGTCCTTGGTGAGGAAGTGAGAGGGACCCCCCCTCCCCTCTCTGCCGGTCAAGTCCCTCCCCTTCCTTTCCCTCTGATTGGGGACCCAAACACACCTTGGTCTCCCCACTGCTGTCGGACTCAGACACCTGGTAGGTGAGGTCTGTCTCTTGAAAGCCCGTGGCACTCATTCTCTGGTCTGTGGTGGGGTCTGAGCGGGGTGGAGAGTCTGGCGAGTTGAGGCAGGTCTGAATCAGTGCCTTGCCAGTCTCACTGGTGATCATGGGCTGCAGTTTTCGAGTGGCAAAGGTATATACATGGCCTGTCTCACTGGCCACCAGCAACAGCACCTGTGTCCCTGTCAGCGTGGACAGCTCATAGGCCTGGGGATAATGGGGAGGAGATGGGTAGGTCAGCAAAACTTATCTCTACCTGCCTTGGGAAGTAGGAGAGAAGGGTAGTACACAGTGATATCAAGCCCCCACTCCCATAATGACCTTCCTCTCTAGAGGTGTACCTACCAGAATATCTGAAGGTGAACCAGAGAGCAGAAAAATGCCATGCCCCTTCTCTGAGGAGCAGCCCTGCTGACCTGCAAACAGTACAACCCCCTCTTGACAGAACATATAACCTCAGTGGACACAGAGGGGCCCAAGTAGCTGCTCCTCACTACAGCTTGGTGCCCAGCCTCACAGTGGGATGGCTCCCATCCCCTCTTCACTGTCACAAGGACAAGGATGAACTCGCTGCTGTACTAGAAGTCACTACTGTCCAGACCCACATAAGACATTAGGGTTGATGTTTAGAGTTTGGGAGCCACCTAAACTGTAAAATGTCCCATGTTGCTTCCCAGAAACTGCACAGGCACTAACCTGTTGGCATTTGTCTTCTGCCCTGTAATACTGTGCTACTCTTTTTTTCTTCCTTCGTCTTGATACAACAGTGTCTGGACTGATGGCAGATGGGGGCTAGATTAGCAGCTACAACCCTGCCATCCGCCCAGAAAGGGGGCCATCAAGGGTGGCCCCATGGATGGTACCCTCACAGCCAAACCCACCTTGGAAGCAGCTCTGACTTTTATATGGGACAAACAGAAACCCCAGCCAATTTTTCCAGAATTCTAGCTTCTTGTTTCCCAGTTCTGCTTCCATCCTGTCCCATATCTTCTACACCCCAAAACAACTCCTTTCCTCACCCCTTTTCACTGGGTAATCTGACAGAAAAGGATTTTCTAGGTACATCTGCAAACCTCCCTGCCTCCCCACCAAACTCCATGCACAGATTCTCCCTAGGACTGGAAACCCCACTGGTCTGAAAGACAAATGATTCTGAAGCCTGTCTTACAGGGAGTGTGCAGGCTTCCAGTGGATGCATTTAAGCACATGGCTATCGCAGGACTTGGTTTGGTCCCTGCGGTTCAGGGCGGCATCAGTTCTCCTGCCTTGCTCCCTCACCTGGAGCTCTTGAGCCCCATTCCGTGATCAGCCTTGCCTGTCCTTCCAGCCAGTACTACATCGGTGGTGCCCACCTTCCTCCTACATACTCCCTCATTGTTATACTGCTTCCAGCTTTCTCACCTACATACCTTCTCTTCTGCTCCCTGGTTTTTGGGAGCCCTTCCCAAACACCAGCGCAATGGACCTACTATTGATCCCTGGATTTCCTTAAACACCTCCCAGCAGCCTCTCAATACCCACTCCTCGCCCCTTCACTCGGCAAGGGCCCAGTTCCTCTCTCGCGCCCGTCACTCCCACCTTGGCGCCTTTCCCCTCTTTTCCGGACATTCGCAGCTACTCCCCTCTACCCACATTTCCCTGGCGGCCCCTCCCCTTACACTGTCCCGGGGTAATAGCCATCTCCTCCCACACACCTCCTGCGGACTCGCCGCCTCTCACCTCCGCCCCGGCTCTGCCTTCCTCCCAGGCTCCCCCTGCGGGTCCCCACCCTCCGGGTTCCCCGCGGCCGGCCAGCCTCCCGGTCCCGTACCTTCTTCATGATGCCCGTCTTCCTCTTGCTGAAGGTCGTGTAGCGCCGCAGCTTGTTGTCGATGAACTCCATCTTGATCTTCACGCGGCCCCGCGTCTTCTTACCCGGCTTGGCCCCGCTCACCGGCCCGTAGCCCCCCGCGGCCGCCGCCGCCGCCTCGGGCCCACCGACCACCATGCCGAGCTCCATCTCACTGAGGCTTCGCTTCAGGCCGCGCCGCTCCGCGCCCAGTTCCTCCTCCTCGCCCGACTCCGAGTCGCCCTCGCTGCCGCTGTAGAGGGCCCCCGCGGTGGGTGCCGGGGTGGTTGTCGCTGCTGCTGCAGCCTCCCGCTCGAGGCGACCCGGCCCGAGCCCCGCGCCGTTCCCGGGGACCCGGCCCCCGTTAGCCCCGCGAGTCCCGCCACCGCCGCCACCTCCACCGCCCGGCCGCCCCGTCGGAGTCCGGTTCAGGCTACCCCCCAGGGCCGAGCCCCGGCCGAGCGCCGCCGCGGCCCCAGCTTGGGTCGGTAACATGGCGCTCAGTGCAGGAGGACGGACAGGCAGTCAGCGAGGAATTGGAGCCGTCGCCGCCGCCATCGGCTTCCCAGCTCAACCCGGCGCTCCCGCTGTTGCTAGTGCCGCTATCACTGCCGCCGCCGCCGCTGCGAACCCGGGGCCCCTGCACGCCCGGGCCGACCTGGGCCCTCACTTTCTTGCCCCTGTGGCCCGGGTTGCCCCAGGCCGCGCGGAGCGCCCCCTATCCGTATGCTACGGCGGCGCTCTCGGCGGCCGTCAGCGTCCCCCCGGGGGCAGAGGCTGCTGGCCACCGCGGGGACCGCGGGTGGAGGGGGCCGGGACCACGCGCAGGCGGCGAGGGATCCCCCGACCCTTCCCCCCCATATAAAGAGATACAATGTTTCCTTTTATGGCGAGGCCGCTCCTTATATGGTGAGCCCCTAAGCCCCCGCCCCATTGGTCCACCGTTCCGGCACCTCCGCTCCCCATTGGCCCACAGGGGGCGCCTATTTGCATAAACATCCCGAACTCGCTGCAGTCCTCGGGCGTCAGACCGCGACTCCGAAAGGGGAGGAGCCGACGTCTCTTAAAGGAAAGGGAGAGGAGGTACGACACCACCCCCATGACCAGAGAGTGGTAGAAAGAATTGGGAGGGACCTGCGGAGAGGAAACCTAGGAGCGGACTGGAGCGCAATCTTGCAGAGGAGAAGGAGCACACTGGGAACCGGGCACTGGAAGGGCTGGAAACAAGCACTGGGGTAGTTCCTGAGTGCATTGTGCGGGCAGAAGTAAATGATATAACACAGCCCAAATTCCACCGGAGTGCAGGGATTGCAGCATTTACCCACGCCTTCCTGAGGGAGGCAAAGGAACTGGCCGAGTAGCGGGGACCTTGGGTCCCTAGTATCCAGACTGGTCGCCCCCTGGCCACTCCGTTCCAATACTTACCCAACCCCCCCCACGCCCGACTTCCTTTCTCTTTCTCTTTTCAAGGCGACGACACTTTCCCACCAGGCCGGCTCTCCAGTCCTCATTCATCATCTTCTATACTGGGGGAGGTCTTTGGCAGACGTACATCTGGAAAAAAGCGGGGAGATAGTCTGCCTCCCCGATGGGGGCAGGGAGGAGAGATGGAGATCAGTGAAGACTTCCAGCTGCGGGATGGGATGGGGAGTGGGTGGTCCCAGGGATAAAGTCCACCCCTCAGCCAGTGCAGAGGCCTGGGAAAAAGTGTAGCCGAGCAGAAAGTTTAAGCCAGCAAGCGCACACACGCCCTTCTCTGCAAAGCCCATAGGAGGAGAAGAAAAGTTAGAATTAGGGTGCTGCAAAGGCCAGGTTCAGGGTCTTGTTCTGGGCCTTAGCTCCAAAGCCGTGAAAATAGCTTCGGCTTTGCTGTTACATAAATTATTCAAATCTGGAATCTTTCTCTTCCTAGCTGTGTTCCAGAAACAAGTGTCTGGCCTCTACAAACTTCATATTCCTCATTGTTGGTACCCATCCCATGAGGTTCTTAATGCAGATTAAATAAGATAAAGACTAAAGCACAAAGGAAGTGGTAGTTAATAGGAGCTACCTAGGACAATCAGGGCATCCCTGAGATGAACATCCTCTGTGTGTAATAGGGTGGGAGAGGGTGATGATTTCTACCTTAAAAAGCCATGAAGAGCCAAAACCGGTTTGGCTCAGTGGATAGAGCGTCAGCCTGCAGACTGAAGGGTCCCAGGTTCGATTCCAGACAAGGGCATGTACCTGGGTTGCAGGCACATCCCTAGTGGTGGGCCTGTAGGAGGCAGCTGATTGATGTTTCTAACTCTCTCTCTCTCCTTTCCTCTCTGTAAAAAAATCAGTAAAATATATTTTTTTAAAAAGTTGTGAAGAGTAAGAGGTAGTGAATGAAATCAATTTAGTGTACTGCAACCAGCATTTAAAATAAATGAGGATCACAAGAAAGCAAGGGTAAAATATTGTTGCATAAAACTCTTGTTCCCATTATTTTGGGGTTGAACCATATAAAATTTCTCTTTTATAGGTCAAGAAGGTGGGATAGCGTCATTCATATGGTTCAACACATGTGTACTGGATGATGTCAACTGCATATCTTACTGTGTCCCAGTCCCAAGAGAAATACTGAAATAAAGTATGTTCAAGTGTTTTTGTGAGCTATGTGTGTATATACATATATATACACAACTATATTAAAAACATGTCCTCATTCATCAAACCTCTAAATAAAGGAATTAAGAGCCCTCCTTTTTCCCTATTCCCAGTAGTTTTAAAGAGCTCTTTTTCTTTTCCTAATTCCAACAGGCAGTTAAGCATATGGAATGTGTTAGTTCAAGAGGAAGAACAGGTCAAATAGATAAATAGGTTACAGAAGGGCTTCAGGGCCACAGATGGTGCTTGGGACTGCAATTTGAGCAACAGTTCTACAATCACAGCCCTGTGGTCCATTCCTGCCTGCCTTCTAAAGACTTTTCTGTGTGAGACCCCTTCTTGACCTATAAAAGAGCAATTTTATATGGCTCAACCCCAAAGTAATGGGAACAAGAGTTTTATGCAACAATATTTTACCCTTGCTTTCTTGTGATCCTCATTTATTTTAAATGCTGGTTGCAGTACACTAAATTGATTTAGTGGCACCCCAGAAGACAACTGCTGCCTGCCACATCCACTGTGTCGTGAACAATTCTCAGCTTTTCTTCCAATAGGCTGCCTTCTCTCCAATTTCACCCAACCCCTGGGTTATTGCACACCAATGTTAGTACAACTCTTTGGGATGGCTTCATTTTCATAGCCCCTCGTCACCACTGAGTAGGGCCCCCCCCCCAAAAAAAAACACACACACACAAAAAAAAACTATGTTGGCTTACTGTAGGTTCAGAAGCTAAAACTGTTCATGTAGATAAAGTCAATAAACTGGTTCAGCCCTAGCCGGTTTGGCTCAGCGGATAGAGCATCGGCATGCGGACCAGGCCAAAGGGTCCCAGGTTCAATACCGGTCAAGGGCACATGCCCAGGTTGCAGGCTCCTCCTCAGCCTGGGCCCTGGTCAGTGCTCATGCAGGAGGCAACCAATCTATGTGTTTCTCTCATATCGATGTTTCTGTCTTTCCCTCTCTCTTCCACTCCCCCTAAAAATCAATGGAAAAATATCCTTGGGTGAGGTTTAAAAAAAAAACACAAAAAAACTGGTTCATAGATGTATTTTACTTTATTTTTAAACTAGAGGCCTGGTGTGTGAAATTCATGCACGGGTAGGATTCCTAGGCCTGGCCGGCATCAGGGCCCATCAGGTTCCCTGCCTTTCCTTGTCACCCGTGCGCACTGCCACAGCAAGGTTCCCCCCACCTCCCTGCCTCCCCACCTCCTCCTTCCTTCACCACCAGTGCGCTGCCACTACTTGGTTCCTGTCCCCACCTCCCAGCCTCCCCCTTCCCTAGCTCCCTCAGTGCCCCGTCACGACTGCCGCCAATGGTCACCTGCCATGTTCCACACCACCCTGTGGTGGTCAGCGCACATCATAGCGCGCGATCAAACTCCTGGTCGAACTCCCGAGGGGATAGTTTGCGTATTAGCTTTTTATATATATAGATTACAGTTTACATTCAGTATTACTTCGTGTTAGTTTCAGGTGTACAACATAGTAGTTAGACAATCACATACTTTACATAGTGGTCCTCCCGAATAGATGTGTTTTGTTTGGGTTATATAATATTTTTAAATCAGATTTTATATAAAAATCTGAATATCCAACCTCACACAAAAACTGGAATTTTTAGCAACTCCAGGCTGACGTGCCCACAGGAGCACTACAGCCTAGAGCTGAGTTCAATGGTGGCCATGGAAGAGGCATCTGCTCTCAGGCTCACTATAGCCCATACAGCCCACTGAGCTCAGATAAGCCCTGTCGGGCCTCTCTGGAATGTGAGTTTGGTGCTTCTCTGATAAGGTCGAAATCACAGCAGTCCCCTGGAAGGTGGGAGCTTATATCCACCCCAGACCTTGAAGCACCTCCAGAAGAGCATCAGAATTCCAGCCAGATCCCCTCATACCACACAATTCCCACCCTGCTCTCTTTCCTTCTCCTGATTTTTATCATTCAGAACAACAATTAAAGAGTACTTTTAAAAATTAGTGTCACACAAAAAAATTACTAACATTCTAAAACTTTTCATTGGGAGTTAATCTTTACATGTGCATTCCTCACACAGAAGAAAAGAGGTCTCAATTGTAATGGCAGCATGCAAGGGACTGGAAAGGAAAAGAGGCCATGAGTCAGTGGGCCTAGGAAAAGTCTGGAAAGCCATGCTCCAAACACTAATGTTTATCACTGGAGAGGATGAGAGGGACTAGCAGAGTGGGCCCCTTGCTTTATACAAGTCTGCACCGATTGACTTCTTCCATGATCAATATTACTCTTATACATTTTTTTCCTCTTAAAATGAAGCAACGATAGAAACAGGGAAAAGGGAGAATGAGTGGATCTTGGTGACAGGCTGCACGGGGAGGGGGGTACACGGAAGAGACTCATGATAGATTGAGATTTTGAATAAAATCTTCAGTGGTACCATTAATGGAAAGAGAACTTGGCTAGAGGACCAGGTTTGGGAGAAATTCAGTTTGGGCCCAGGGAAACAAGCAGAGGAAAATGTCCTGTAAGAAATGGGGAATGAGGGGAGAAACCAAGATGGCAGCATAGGTAAACACCTGAACTGCTGCCTTGCACAATTTCAAACTACAACTAAAAGACAAAATGGACATCATCCAGAACCACAGGAAGGTTGGCTGAGTGGAAATTCTACAACTAGAAGGAAAGAGAAAAGCACACTGAGACTCACAGGAGCTGCAGAAGGCAGAGGTACAGAGGTGCGCACAGGGAGAGGGTTGGCAACGGAGTACGCGGTTGGCTTTCTCAATCAGGAGGGAGACAAAAGCTCCCGACTGCTCTGAACTCCAGTTCTGGGTGAGACTCTGGGGACACAGACTCATACGGAGAAAAAATGGACTGTCTGGCAGCAGGCGAAACTCGAGGGCGGCTTTCTCTCAGAGGTGCTTGCAGTGATTGCCGCGGGACACTGAGACCCAGGGGCCTCTTAGGGCAGGGCTGACGGGAAGCCATTGCTGTTTGCTCTGCCCTGAGACTCTGCCCCGAGACTCTGCCCCATCCAAGTTGAGCGCAGAGGCTTTTGCGGATGAATGGCCTGGTCCTTTTAACTCTAAACTTACCTATCAAACTGCAGCTGAGTTAGTGTGACACAGAACATCCAAAAGAAGGCCCAAGGCCCCACCGCAGCTTGCATTGCTTCACAGCTGGACCTCATCTGGGTGCCTCCAAAACCCAAACAAAGAGGAATCTTCAGATCTCTCCATAGCTCCTGCTGGGTGGTCTTAGGCAAAGGCTAAATTAGCACCTCCTTGGAGACCCAAGAGCCAGTGTACCCAGGGGTCAGAGTGGGACCATCCAGATTACAACTCTTCAGATCCATAAGGGACACACTCAGGGGACAGACTCAGTGAGCACCAAAGCCCCACTGAAGCAAGTCTTCTCTCATAAGGGTGTCTCCAGCACAGAAGTTCTCCCAGCGTAGACACAGCTGATCCTCACAGCCAATTGGCCTGGAGGTCAATTCCTCCCAGTTATACCAACAACAGTCAAGGCCTAACTAAAACAAGACTGTGCACACAGCCCACAAAGGGGTGCACCAAGAGCATTCACCTCAGGTAACTGGGGAGGCTGAGCCACTGCGCCCTATAGGACACCTAGCACACAAAGCCACTCTATCAACTCTGGGAAGCAGCCAAAATGCAGAGACAAAGAAACAGGTCACAAATGAAAGAAATGGAGGAAAGCAAATGACTGGATATAGAGTTCAAAACCATGGTTATAAGGTTTTTCAAGAATATCTTAGAAAAGGCTGATAAATTTAGTGAGACCCTCGAGGATACAAAAAAGGACCAACTAGAAATTAAGCACACACTGACTGAAATAAAAAATAATATACAGAGATCCAACAGCAGACTAGAGGATCGCAAGAATCAAGTCAACGATTTGAAATACAAAGAAGCAAAAAACACCCAACCGGAAAAGCAAAAAGAATCCAAAAATATGAAGATAGTGTAAGGAGCCTCTGGGACAATTTCAAGCGTACCAACATCTGAATTATGGGGGTGCCAGAAGAAGAGAGAGAGCAAGATACTGAAAATCTATTTGAAGAAATAATGACAGAAAACTTCCCCCCACCTGGTGAAAGAAATAGACTTACAAGTCCAGGAAGCGCACAGAACCCCAAACAAAAGGAATCCAAAGAGGACCACACCAAGACACATCTTAATTAAAATGCCAAGAGCAAAAGACAAAGAGAGAATATTAAAAACAGCAAGAGAAAAACAGTTAATTACCTACAAGGGAGCACCCATACTATTGTCAGCTGATTTCTCAACAGAAACTATGCAGGCCAGATGGGAGTGGCAAGAAATATTCAAAGTGATGAATAGCAAGAACCTACAACCAAGATTACTCTACCCAGCAAAGCTATCATTTAGAATTGAAGGTCAGATAAAGAACTTCACAGATAAGAAAAAGCTAAAGGAGTTCATCACCACCAAACCAGTATTATATGAAATGCTGAAAGGTATTCTTTAAGAAGAGGAGGAAGAAGAAAAAGGTAAAGATAAAAATTATGAACAACAAACACATATCTATCAACAAGTGAATCTAAAAATCAAATTAACTAAAAATCTGATGAACAGAATAAACTAGTGAATAAAATAGAACCGGGGCATAGAAAGGGAGTGGACTGACAATTCTTGGAGGGAAAGGGGTGTGGGGGGTACAGGAAGAGACTGAACAAAAATCTTACACCTATGGACGAGGAGAGTGGAGAGGGGGTACGGGCAGAGGGTGGGGTGGGAACCAGGTGGAGGGGAGCTATGCGGGGGGGGGGGGGGAGAGGAACAATTGTAATAATCTGGACAATAATGATTTATTTTTAAAAATATAAAAATAAAAAGCTAATAAATCATACATACTTTTGGCACTGGCTTTAAAAATGTGAAAAAGGAGAACATGTTAAATGGAAAGTACATTTAAAAAGCTTGGGGAATGAACCCTAGCTGGTTTGGCTCAGTGGCTAGAGTGTCAGCCTGTTTGACTGGAGGGTCCCGGGTTTGATTCCAGTCAAGGGCACATGCCCGGGTTTTGGGCTCGATCCCCAGTAGGGGGCTGGCAGGAGGCAGCTAATCAATGACTCTCTCTTATCGAAGTTTCTATCTCCCTCTCCCTTCCTCTCTGAAATATATACATATATTTGAATGTTAAAAAGAAAAGAAATGGGGAGGTGTGTCTGGAACTTGAGGAAAAGGCTGGAATTGCAGCTAATGCTTTGAGAACTGTCCACACTAAAGGGCCAATTAAAGCCACTTGATGTGAGATTCCTACAGGGGGGAACACAGAGAGAGGAAGGCCAGGAACAGAATTCAGAAAAACAGTAACCTCCAGGTCAAGCAGAAGAAAGAAGCCTCAGCCAGAGCTGGAGAAGGCCTAGTCAGAAAAAGATGGTGACTGCATGTCATCACCACAGTCAAGAGAGGAAAGTTTGGAAAGGCAAATGTGGCCGACAATGTTAGCCACTGCTGAATGGTTAAGAAAGACCAGGAGTGAGAAAAGGATTAGTGATGAATGACCTTCAAAAGTACTTCTGAGTGCAACCCATGTTAAGAAATCATTTTTACATCACAATTAGTGGGGAACTAGGTTTTTGCTCCCAACTTTTCACACCCTGTGTTGGACTTCAATAGCCCCATCCTTTGCCATGTGACTTTGCAGAACCTATTACTGCTGTTGCGTTTTGACATGTGACATGCTTTGGCCAATAACATGTTAACAGACTTGTGGTTTCAAATGTATGTACTTGCATGATCTGGCTTGATCTTGTGTGCTCTTGCTACTACACAAGAGCATGTTCTAGGACCAGCAGGTTAGACCCAAATCAGTCCTGCAGCCTACAACCAGGCCCAGCTGAGCTTAGCTAGGCCCAACCGCGTCCAGCCGAACCTGACCAACCTTCAGGTCCGAGGGAGAAAGCGAGTTGTTCTTGTGGCTCGGATTTGTTGTGGCTGTTATTACGCAGGGTCACTACCCAGCAGCTGGCTAGTAACACAACCCAGCACACACAAACGTCTACCGAATAGCACAGCGTTTTGTAAAGGGTAGCTTCCATCATGTCCCTATTTTTAAGATGCTAACTGTACCCCCACAGCTTGAAAACACTGCTTTAGAGCCCCGCCATGTTGCTCAGTCGTCCCAGGCACCAAGAAGTCACTGGTTTGATTCTGGATCAGGGGACATGCCTGGTTTCCAGTTTGAAAGCTCGATTCCCAGTCAGGGGTGTGCAGGAACCAACAGATCAATGTTTCTCTCTCCCTCTCCCTCCCTCTAAAATCAGTAAAAACATAGTGTTGTTTTTTAAAAAGGAACATGGATCAGAGTTCATGTTTTACCAAAAACAACAACAAAAAACACTGCTCTAGGGAAACTGTTCTTGGGTTGTTTTTCCCATTCCAACACATCTGTGGGATGTAACACACTGTATATCAATAAGCAAGGGGCTCAATTACTAGCTGTGTGACCTGGGGAAACTATCTGGCCTCCCTGAGCACTTTCTAATCTGTGAAATGGGAACAGTAACATCTGGCTGACAAAGCCGTCACAGAGATTGAGATAATGCATGTTAAATGCTTAGCCAAGTGACTGGTACAGAGCAACTATTCAATAAATATTAGCTGTTATTCTCATTACTGAAAAGGATGGTGAGGGATAGAATGAACTGGAGCAACTTCACAGTTAAGGACTCGTTTCGTTAGGATGGGGCACAGGCTGAAGTTACTGGAATGAGAAAGAAAATAACTGATGGATGACACAGGTCCATGTAAAGAAGCGGCAGGGATCAAATCAGCTGAGGGCTCTGGGGCTTCGAGGCATCAAGCATCATCTTTGCTCAATACTATCCACTCCATCTCCCTCCTAAAGTCTTAAAGATATTCAGAGACTTGAATCTGTCTTTAACTACTCCTCCAAACCTACTCTAACTTGTCCGCCCTCACTCTTCCACCCTCCCCACCTAAGTGTGAGTGCCAGGCCAGCCAGCGGAGAGTAAGTGGTTGGCAGTCGGAGGATCCCATGGACAAGAGGTGGTCTTGCCTCCTAAGCCCACATTCTTAACTGCTCCACAAAAATCAGAAAGAAGGACCAGTGTCTGCCAGTTATTCCCATCCAAGCCTCTTTAGACTTCATAAAGCACATGGCCCCTTCTGATAAGCAAGGGAAGATAGGACATGATTCATGGGCAACAGCGAGAATGAGCATCAGAAACAGGTCGTAAAAAAAGGCTTCTTTATTGAGAACAGTGAGTGTAAAAAAACAAAACAAACACACAAGAACAATAAAAGTGTGAGGCAGGGGTGGCTCCCCGTCCCCATCTCCTCCAAGACGCACCCCTCCCTCCCATCCCCTCCCACCCTACGCTGCGAGTACGGTACATACAAAAGCCGCCCATGGTGCATACAAAAAGGGCGGGTTATATAATGTCAAAAGCTCCTGAAACTCCTTCATCTGCCAGGCACTTAGGATGAGGAAAGGAGAGGAGGGTGGGGAGGAGACACAGGTCAGGGTCAGCGTGCACAAGTCCATGTGGGGAGGACGCACTGGCCGTGTCCTTCGCGGTTCTGGTGCAGACCCTGAGATGGGCCCCATGGGCCAGAACTACCCAGGAATTTGAATATATTAAGGAACGCCCCTCAAACCCGGCTCCTCTGCAGCCTAGCCCTCCCTGGGCAAAGTTAGCAGGTGAGTGGGAGAACTGCACCTGGCCAAGAAATTGGTGTTACCTGAGGCACCCAGATTGTCCCTCATGGGGGAAAGGGTGGCAGAAAAAGCAGCCCAGCCCAAGCCCTGGTCCCAGTCCCGTAGAGTCAACCTCCCCAAGGGCTGAGGGTAAGAAAGAGGAGGAAACGCAGGCCCCGCCCAAACCTCAGCAGTGCCTGTGGTGCCAGGGTGGGTCCAGGAGGGCTGAGGAGGACAGGGATCTTGCCCATCATGCTGCAGGCACCTGTCAAGAGGTCCTCCCCTGCCCATGCCAGCCTGAGGCACAGCCTGCCTGGACTCCCTCCTCATGGCTTGCTGTCTGCGGGGCTATCTCCCAGGGTGTTGGCAATCTCGCTGAAGGAGGGCCTGTCCTTGGGGCTGAGGGCCCAGCAGCGCTGCATCAGCCGGTAGAGCTTGGAAGGGCAGCCCTCAGGCTGTGGGAGTCTGGTCTTCCCAGCCTGCAAGTCTGCAGGAAAATGGTGGGAGGAGAGTTAGTCCAACGTGTAACCTCCTGTCCAACGCTCTGTGGAGCCGGCAGTACCCACAAGCAGCCACTGAAGGGCGACTTGGGGTGAGGGATCACTGGCCAGTGGCTGGTGGGCACTGACTCAAGGAGTACAGGGGAAATATCTTGCAACCAAAGGGGGTAACTCCCCTGGCCCAGCTCTGCCGGGCTGGTGGGGGCAGCATCCACACAGCACCGGAGGCAACCAATGCATGGGGGCTGAAGTGGGGTCAATGGGCAGGTGTCAGTGGCTGGAGTGGTCACTGTGGGCGAGGGTGTTTACCAACCAACATGCCGGTATTTCAGCAACTGGAGTGGCCATATCTGTGGACCTGCTATGACCAGCCCTGAGGGCAGGCAGACTGAGCTGCCTCCAGGATCCTGAGAAAACTCCACCTGGAAGAACAGGTGGAAGGGTCCCTTGGAAACACAGCTGCCTACCTGCCAGCACCTCGTCGTCGGCCTGCCCACCATGGGGCATCTCTCCGTGGGTAAACACTTCCCACATCAGCACACCAAAGGCCCAAACATCAGACTTGGTGGAGAAGTCACCCTCCAGGATGGCCTCGGGGGACATCCATCGCAGAGGCACCCAAGCCTGGCGGAAGTGGTAGTACTCACTGCAATAGAAAACCACACGTGGGGTGGGGGCGGGGCCTCCGCGGCTCACGGAGTCGGGTGGGTTGTGGTGAGGGACACAGGTCCCTCATCCCAGGTCTGGGTCTCGTACCCGAGCTAGAACCCAACTTTTCTACCTCAAGGCACTCGAGAAACTGGTGACACGGGTACACTGAGTGAAATTTGGGGGCATCCACATGGGGTTGATGGTTAAAAATTCCATTAAGAACCAAA
The DNA here is from genome assembly GCA_026230045.1 of Corynorhinus townsendii. Classification (NCBI taxonomy): domain Eukaryota; kingdom Metazoa; phylum Chordata; class Mammalia; order Chiroptera; family Vespertilionidae; genus Corynorhinus; species Corynorhinus townsendii. Next base: position 88,657,353 of record JAPDVU010000004.1, read on the forward strand.
TTTTGCCTACATTTTAATATAAAAATAAAAAGCTAATAAATCATACATACTTTTGGCACTGGCTTTAAAAATGTGAAAAAGGAGAACATGTTAAATGGAAAGAACATTTAAAAAGCTTTAGTAATACAACGTGACTAAAGCAACAGACGAACCGAAGGACTGAGCCCTGGGGCGACTGGAGGGGAAGTTCCCGGGCGCCCCCAGGAGCCCTGCAGTGTGGAGAGGCATCCCAGAGCATCTCTGGCTTCCAGTCTTAGGATTCAAAATAATAATTAGTGAATTCAGGAAGTTACAGAGGGAACCATACAAATAGTTAAATTATGTGCAAACTGTTATAAAACCTACTAGTTATTTTTAAAAGGTTTATAGTATTTTATCACTAGAGGAAAATCTATGAGCGACAGGGACCTGTGTCCCAATGGCTAGGACGCCTGCTGCACCCTTGGAGAGAGGATAGGAAGTCTCTGTCCCTTCTGGGCTCTCCGCTTTCGACTAAGCAGACATTTAAGCAGCCCTTCCCCATACCTCCCACATCTTCCCTCTACCCCTCACCCCACCCACCCATGTCCTTCTACCTGTTGTATACGTCCTTGCTGAGCCCCAGGGCCGACACCTTCACCTGTCTCTGGGCGCTGACCAGGCAGTTCCGAGCAGCCAGGTCCTTGTGCACAAAGCGGTTGTTGGACAGGTGCTCCATGCCCAGGGCCACCTGGGTGCACAGGGCCACCTGCAGCAAGAAAGGGACTCACTCATCAAAGCACCCAAGTCTAGGGATCAAAATGACCACCCCTGACGCAACCCTCGGTGGGTCTCAATGCCATCGGAGTGATGCTTAGGAAACCCTAAGCAAAGCCACAACAGCTTTAGTTTCCTTCTCTGCAAAGTGGGGGTCACAGTGCCTGCCTCACTGGGTTGTGTGAAAAACAGAATTAAATGAAATTAAGCTCTGGGACCACCTGGACATGCAGCAGGTGCTAGACAGGTGAGTGGCACGTGGGTGGGGAGAGCACATAGTCACCACTTGTGAAAAATAACCAGGCAGTGATCATAGCTCACATCCTAATGTGTTCCTTATCTTTTACTTCAAAATTACATACTTTCTATGTTATATAGCAAAGCTCATCAAACATATGTGCACTTCCACAAAAAATTATAAAGCTCAGACCCAGGTAACAATCGCTAAGTTAAAAACACAGAACCAACAATGCTAGCACCCCAGAGCACATACTCTTTGTATGCTTCCAGCCTTATCTGGTTCCAAAACGGCAAAACTGAATTATATTGCTTAGGAACGTGTGTGTAAAGGCAAAACCAGAAAGAATAGCCAAGAAGTTATTACCATAAAGTCAGGAGAGCGGATACCTCTGGAGGGGAGGGAGAGTGCATGATAAGGAAGGAGCGCTCAGGTTTTACACACACACGTTCCTAAACAATATAATTCAGTTTTCCCATTTTGGAACCAGATAAGGCTAGAAGCGTACAAAGTGTATATGTTTTTTTGCTTGATTTGTTCACTCAGCATTGTGAGATTCATCCTTTGGGATGTGGTACAGGGAATACTTTACTGAGTTTTCATCCTGAATATATCATATTTAATCATTTTAATGCCAATGGGTATTTGGATTTTTCCCCCAGCTTTGTGCTATTAAGAACAGTGCTGCTATGACCATCTTATGGGTGAGCACACGCATGAATTTCTTTAAGATATCTAGGTGTGGGTCAAGGACTATGAGTATCTCTAGCTCTACAAAATAAGGACAAACTCTTTTCCAAAGTGTAGGAGTTAAAAATATATTTCACTAATTCCCTTTTAAAATTTTTGAGCCATGTGACTGTATTATATAGAACTAGTGCCACGGTGCACAAATTCATGCACATTGAAGGGAATTAGAAGGTGGCCAGCAGGGCAGGACTGGGTGAGACGAGCCACACACACCTTGGAGCCAACCTCCCGCGGTCCCTCTCTGGCTGACCACACCTGGGGACCATCCGCAGGTGGGGTCCCTCAGCCTGGCCTGCAGGGTTTGGGCTGAAACCAGCTCTCTGACATCCTCCAAGGAGTCCCGGATTGTGAGGGGGGTTCTCAGGTGACACATCCCAAATGGAGCTCCCTCCTCTCTAGTTCCGGGTTCATCACCCAAGAACCTCCGCTGCCAAGTCACCACAGCTCGGCAGCTCCTGTATTGAGCGCCTGCCCCCTGGTGGTCAGTGCATGTCATACCTACCAGCTGGTCAGAGAGTTGCTTAGCCTTTTAAATACCCGAGGCCCAGTGCACGAAATTAGTGCATGGGGGTGTGGGCACAAAATTAGTGCATGGGGGTGTGTGTCCCTCAGCCCAACCTGCACCCTATCCAATCTGGGATCCCAACTGCTCACCTGCCTACCTTCCTGATTGCCTCTAACCTCTTCTGCCTGCTAGCCTGACCACCCCCTAACCATTCCCCTGCCAGCCTGATTGATGCCTAACTGCTCCCCTACCAGCCTGTTTGCCCCTAACTGCCCTCCCCTGCAGGCCTAATCACCCCTAATTGCCCTCCCCTGCTTGCCATCTTGTGTCCACATGGGGGCAGCCATCTTGTGTGTTGGAGTGATGGCCAATTTGCATATTACTTTTATTAGATAGGATAGAGCCCTGGTGTATGGGTGGGGGCCAGCTGGTTTGCTCTGAAGGGTGTCCTGGATCAGGGTGGGGGTTCCCTTGGGGTGTGGGGTGGCCTGGGCGAGGAGCCTGTGGTGGTTTGCAGGCCAGCCACGCCCCCCAGTGACCCAAGCAGAGGTCCTGGTATCTGGGATTTATCTTCCATAATTGAAACTTTGTAGCCTTGAGTGGAGGCCTGGGACCACCAGGGTATGTGGAAGCTTGGCTTGTGGGTGTAGCAGAGTGGTTGTTAATTTGCATATTACTCTTTTATTAGATAGAACTAGAGGCCCGGTGCACGAATTCATGTATGGGTAGGGGTCCCTCTGGGTGGCCTTCAGGGATCAGGCTGAAACCCGCAGCCCAACGCCACCTGCAGCTCCTACCTGCCGCTCCTGCTCATCCTGGCCCCACTGTGCCACCCGCGGGCTCGTGCCCTATCAGTCCCAATCTGGAGAGGCTCGCAGCCACGAGCCCTGCGTCTGGCACCCTCCCAAGAGGAGTGGCCTGCAGGATCAGGCTGAAACAGACTCTCTGACATCTCCCAAGAAGTCCTGGATTGTGAGAGGGTGCAGGCCAGGCTGAGAAACCCCACTGCTGCATGATCGGGCCGGGGAGGGACCATGGGAGGGCTTCAGGGCATGTCCAGCCCATCTTGCTCAGCCCCAATCAGCTGGACCCCAGCAGCAAGCTAACCTACCGGTCAGAGCATCTGCTCCCTGGTGGTCATGCATGTCATAGCGAGCAGATGAGCAGCCTTAGCAGATCATTAGCATATTACACTTTGATTGGTTGTTTGGGTGTTCTGCCATACTGTCTATTTGCATATTGCCTCTTTATTCTATAGGATAGATACCTTATAGAACATTCTAAATAGAACTATAGTGTTATATTAACATTTTAAAAGTATATACCGATAGACTGAACAAATATTAATTAAGCATATACTGTACACCAGCTAGGTGCTGGTGAAATACAACAGAAATGGCAAGACAGGGCTCCTAGTGAGAGGATAGTCTAGAAGGGAGACAAAAATTATCCCCACAGAAGGCTGCCACCACCGGGAGAAGGTGCTCCAGGCCAAACAGAGGTAAAATTGGAGCACCAGGTCAGCGTCTGTAAAGACCCATGGCCCCTAGGCCTCTGTCACCTTATCCAAACCTTGGGAGCAACCACTGAGGGGACACATGGCCTGTGAAGTGTTTCTTTGCATATAAAAACAAGGCAAGTAGAAATGCACAGAGATCCCTGTGGCCTGTGGAATATTATTTAACAAGTTACAGCCAGCTGTGTGGTTCTACCATACACTCATTCTCAGGATCCACAAGGGGGAAGTCACCCATCACATAAACGCACTCATGGAGAGACGAAGGTAAGAATGGGGCCAGAAGCCACTATCATTGGTGATCAAGGAAATATAAGCTACATATCCCAATGAGATACCATTTTATACATGTCTGATGGCAAAAAGTCAAAAGTCTGCCTCCAACTTATCTCCAATGGTTAAAACAATACATAAGAAATAATACACATATATATTAAGAAAATGAGAAAGCAAATATGAACAAATGAATCTGGATAAAGGGTTTGTAGGAGTTCCTTGAACTTTCCTAACACTCTTTTAAAAAAATTTTTTGTAATTGATTTCAGAGAGAGGAAGGAAGAGAAACATCAACGATGAGAATCACTGATCAGCTGCCTCCTGCACGCCCCCTACTGGGGATGAAGCCTGCAACCCAGGCACATGCCCTTGACTGGAATCAAACCTGGGACCCTTTAGTCTGCAGATACTCTATCCACTGAGCCAAACCAGCTAGGGCCTTAACACTCTTTTAAGTTTGAAATATCAAAATAAATATTTACCAAACACACACACACACACACACACACACACTTGTGCACATTAAAAAATAACTAAATAAATGAAAGCAGCCCATGTGTGGACCAGTAATGAATATGTCATAAATTATCCAAAGATTATGGCTCATGTAATTCTATGTTCCTGAAATTCAAAGAGAAAGGACACAGGAACACTTGTTGAGTACCTACTGTGTGCTGGCCCGAGCGAGGTGGCTACCCCTCTTATTTGCACTGTGAGGTGGGGCTCATCCTCAGCCTTGCCCAGGATCCCATCTGAGGCTGTCCACCCAGCCTGACACCAAAGCCTGGCTCTCTCCTCAATACCACAGCTGCCTCTCCCGGCTCCATCACTGGTGTTGGGGGCACGGGAGGGGCCGTCTGTCAGCAGTGAGCCCACTGGTGGGGTGTGGCTTCAGCCTGGCCCTTCAGCATCACTGCTGGCTCTGTGCACCTTTCCCAGCCTGGCTTCCAGAGGGAGCTGAGCCAGGCGCTGGCAGAGGGGTCACTCCAAAGAGACATCTCGGCCGGTGTTCACTGGCCAGTGACATCCCTGAGGACCAGCTGCCTCCAACGGTGGTTTGCTAACTGTGGTTTGCTATTAGTATGTCCTGAAACCAACTTAGTTCATCTTTTTTTTTTCTAATATTTTTTATTGATTTTTTACAGAGAAGAGAGAGGGATAGAGAGTTAGAAACATCGATGAGAAACATCGATCAGCTGCCTCCTGCACACCTCCTACTGGAGATGTGCCTGCAACCAAGGTACATGCCCTTGACTGGAATAGAGAGTTAGAAACATCGATGAGAAATATCGATCAGCTGCCTCCTGCACACCTCCTACTGGAGATGTGCCTGCAACCAAGGTACATGCCCTTGACTGGAATCGAACCTGGGACCCCTCAGTCCGCAGGCCATTGCTCTATCCACTGAGCCAAACCGACGTCATAATAATGAATATGTCATAAATTATCCAAAGATTATGGCTCATGTAATTCTATGTTCCTGAAATTCAAAGAGAAAGGAGACAGGACGAACTTAGTTCATCTTAACCAGCATTAAAAAAACGGAACATCGCCCTGGCCATGTGGCTCAGTTGGTTGAGTGTTGTCCTGTGCACAAAAAGGTTGCCAGTTTGATTCCTGATCAGGGCAAAGGCCCAGGTTGCAGGTTCAGTCCCCGTTGGGGTACAGGAGGCAACCGATTGATGTTTCTCTCTCTGGGCAATGTTTCTCTCGCTCTCCCCTCCCCCTGGCCATTCCCCCACCAATACAAACATATATTTAAAAACCCGAACAGAAAATATCAGAGTGCATTACTTCGTAAGGGTATAATTCATAACGTTTTTCACTTTTACAATATATAATCATGCCAATGTTGCTGGGTTGTGACGCAAAATGTACTTTTTTTTGCTACTGTGGGTTTCAGTCACAATAGTTTAAAAGAAACAATGGTCTAAATCTGTGCTGTCCGAAACAGTAGTCCCGAGCACTGTGTGACTATTTATGTTAACCAAAACGTAATAAACATTAAAAGCTCCGCTTCTCTGTGGCCTTAGCCACATTCTCTGTGCTCAGTAGCCACCGGGGGCGAGTGACTACCGCACTTCACAGCAGCAGATACGGAGCATGTCCACCACTGCAGGGAGTTCTGTTAGCACTGATCCAAACCCCCACCAAGCAGGCCCATCGACACAGCCAACTACTGACAGACACTGCATACGCAGAGGCGCTCACTGAACAAGCACCATCAAGCGCTAGGGAAAGTCTCATCTTCGTGGTGCATTTTCTTTATCAAAAGTGAAGACACAGCCAAAACCGGTTTGGCTCGGTGGATAGAGCATCAGCCTGCGGACTGAAAGGTCCCAGGTTCGATTCTGGTCAAGGGCATGTACCTGGGTTGTGGGCACATCCCCAGTAGGGGGTGTGCAGGAGGCAGCTGATCGATGCTCCTCTCATCGATGTTTCTAACTTTCTATCTCTCTCCCTTCCTCTTGGTGAAAAATCAATAAAATATATTTTTAAAAAAAAAGTGAAGACACAGCCCTGGCCGGTGTCTCTCAGCCATTAGAGCGCCGGCCTATGCCCCAAAGGGTCACAAGTTTGCTCCCTGCCCCAAGTCTGTGCATGTGCGGGAGGCAACCAGTCAATGTGTCTCTCTCACGTTGATGTCCCCCCGCCATCACCCCAATCCTCACTCCCTCCCTTCCACACTCTCTGAAAAGCAATGGAAAAAATATCCTCAGGTGAGGATTAAAAAAAATAAAGCAATGACACAAAAATCTCTGGATAGCTTCCAACCAAATGTGTGTACCAGTGAGGAGGGTTAAAGAAGAGATCTACCAGGATTACTAAGCTCTCCCTGGGTACAGAGCCTACACTGCATCTCCAAGGAAAAAGCAGAGGCTACACTCCCCAAACAGTCCCCAGACTGCCATCCTCAGAATACCCCAAGTGCCACTGGTGGTAAAAGGGCCAGATGACCACTGAAGTGGGCATCATAAGTGAATGAACTCTACTTCAGGCTTCAAAACCCCAGGGCATTGCTCAGCCTTGCTTCGTTATCTGTAAGGGGCAGACAAAGGCTTTTGTAATGTGCCCTCATCACACTTGCCCTTCCCCGCAGTCTGCTCTCAATCTGCTGCTCGTCAAAGAAAACAAAGAGAGTGGACTTGGCATGGTGACTAACTTGCTATCTTTTGAGAGAGGCAGTGCTCCGGGAAATGCTGGCTGCCTGAGGGTGGCAAAAGGGAATTGTGTTAGACCCAAGCCAGTGAAGCGTTTCCTTACTGCCGGGCAAGCCGCCACCAGAGGGCCACAGGGTTAACGTTCAAATACTGTTATAAAGACCAGCCCTACCTACCCCTTCCTTCCCAACTTTTCAACAGGTTCCAGCTAACCCACTGTGACTCTCCTGTGCTTGTCTCACAGCAGGCTTTGTGTGTCCCGCCTCATGTCCTGGCATCTGACTGCATAAAGCTCTGTCCACCAGCTGCTAGCGACCCTACTTCTCGTCCCGTCATTGGCTTGAAGGTGATCCATAGAGAAATCACAGGTTACAGTTCTCCGACTTTAAAATCCCCATCTTCTTATCCGCTACTTAACAAGCATTAACTACAATTATGCCACCACCCAGGGTCAGGGTCTTTGACTTCTTTTCTTTTAATCTTTATTGTTGAAAGTATTACGTATGTCCCCTTTCCCCCCCATTGGTCCCCTTCAGCTTGTCCCCACCTCCCTGACTTATTTCACTATCCCACTGCTATCCTGAAATACTCCTGGGGATCCCTCCAACCCACCCACACCACATATGGCAGCCCGGTTCCAGCTCTGGCTGGCTGGGGAGCACCCTGCCTACCACTCCAGCCCTCCTTAAAAACATAACTCCTGCCCAGTCGGTGTTGCTCAGTGGTTGAGCACTGACCTATGAACCAGGTCACGGTTTCATTTCCAGTCAGGGCACTTGCCCTGGTTGCAGTCTCCATCCCAAGTGGGAGGCGTGCAAGAGGCAGTCGATCAATGACTCTCTCATCGTTGATGTTTCCATCTCTATTCCTCTCCCTTCCTCTCTAAAATTAATATAGTTTTTAAAAAAACTTAACTCTTTCTCCTTCCATTCCCCAGGACTCCTAGGCATATAAAGTTAACAGAGTAGGTCACTAAATTACTAGCACAAGGAAGTATCTACAGGTTTAATTCATATTTCCTAAGAATTATCATTTTCATGAAATCCCCCCAAAGCAGTGTTTTTTGAACTACTGATTGAGACCCACATAATTCTCAAAACCACTGGCAAGGACTCCTCAAACTTCGATGGGCTTATGAATCGGCTGAAAAGGTTGTTGGAAAATTGCAGTTCCTCAGACCCGACTTTCAGATTTTCTGATTCCCTCAGTCTGAGTGAGGTATGGTCCAGAAAGCTTTTTTTTTTTTAAGCAATCTCATCCCACCAGATGCTGAGTACTGTCTTTAGAGAGTGTGGAAGCCAACTCATTGAAGCTTCGCCATCAAATTTAAGACGCCTCTTTCAAAAAAGTAGGGGGGAGATCTTTAGCGAAGGTGGTGATGACTTTCAGTAAAATACCGTCCCTCAGGCCATGTGACAGAGGTAACCAACTTCCTGCCAGCCTAAGTCCCTGTCCCCATCTCCCAGCCACAGAAACCTACCTGAAGTCCCCTCTCTCCTGAATCCATCCCCTTCCTGCCATTCAACTACTTCCTGTCCTTGAGAACTGAACTCAAATGGCTTTCTCTACCAGGAAGCCTTCTTTGTTAACTACAACTGTCTGTCCACCTGAAGAAAGTGGAGTCTCCAACATCTCTTAATGAATGCCTCTCACTTGCTGTCTGTGTGGTACCTGAAGTCTGTGTGGCATATGCATCCTCATTTACCTAAGCTCCCCCACTTGATCCTAAGTGCCCCAGCAATGCCCAGCAGCTTCCATTTTACATCCCCAAGGGCCCTCAGGGCATGGCCCCATGCCTGTCCTGATTTGTAAGCTCTGGGGTCCTGACGTCCCACCAGCTGGAGCAGCTTGCCCTGTCCTATGGCTTCTCAGAGATGGAGGCAGGGGTGAGGTGTCAAGAGGCCTGCTCTAGCTGACCTGGGTCAAGGTCACTTACCCTATCTGGGCCTAGTAAACTCACCTGTAATGGGAGGCCAGCCTGAAGGGCCCAGAACCACTTCCCCAGAGAGATCGGGGCAGCCAGGGTTCTACACACCTGACTCATCAACCAGCACAGCTTTCTGCCCTGCCGAGTCTGTGACCGGAGTCAGCCTACAAGGTAGGGGATGGTCACCTGGCAGGGCCCGGCAGTCAGTGTCTGCCCACCTGCCCTGAGCTTTGATTGGTTTCTGAGGTGACTTTGCTGTCAGCTTAGAAACAGAGTACCAGGCACATGAGGGAGGTGGATCATCTCAGAGGAGAGGGAGCAGGCTGTGGACAGGGAGAGCCGGGCTGCAGAAGCGATCATCTGCTGTGGGCGGGGGAGCAGGCGAGCATCCCTTCTTCACTGCTTCAGCCCAGGCCTGCTCCAGCCAGGGCTCTGTGCCCACAACAGCCCTCTGCCCTGAAGGCGGGAGGAGAACCGGAAGAAAGGCTGCACAGCTACAGCCAAAGTGAGAGTGAAAGTGTGAAAACCGCAGGTGAAACATGGGCAGCACACTCACAAAAGTTTCTACACGCGGAGCCTGAAGAAACATACTCAGGAACACACCTAGGCCAACAAGCCCCTAAAACTCAGGCAGCTCACTGCTCCTCGCCTCACGGCTCCCTGCTGCTCCTCGCCTCGCGGTTCCCTGCTGTTCTTCTACCTCACTACTCCCTGTTCTTCCACCTCAGTGCTCCCCGCTGCTCCTCGCCTCACGGCTACCCGCTGCTCCTCCCCTCAGTGCTCCCCGCTGCTCCTCCCCTCAGTGCTCCCCGCTGCTCCTCGCCTCAGTGCTCCCCGCTGCTCCTCGCCTCACGGCTCCCCGCTGCTCCTCCCCTCAGTGCTCCCCGCTGCTCCTCACCTCAGTGCTCCCCGCTGCTCCTCGCCTCACGGCTCCCCGCTGCTCCTCCCCTCAGTGCTCCCCACTGCTCCTCCCCTCAGTGCTCCCCGCTGCTCCTCGCCTCACGGCTCCCTGCTGCTCCTCGCCTCGCGGTTCCCTGCTGTTCTTCTACCTCACTACTCCCTGTTCTTCCACCTCAGTGCTCCCCGCTGCTCCTCCCCTCACGGCTCCCCGCTGCTCTTCGCCTCACGGCTCCCCGCTGCTCCTCCACCTCAGTGCTCCCTGCTGCTCCTCACCTCAGTGCTCCCCGCTGCTCCTCACCTCACGGCTCCCCGCTGCTCCTCCACCTCACGGCTCCCCGCTGCTCCTCCCCTCACAGCTCCCTGCTGCTCCTCCATCTCAGTGCTCCCTGCTGCTCTTCTACCTCACTACTCCCTGTTCTTCCACCTCAATGTTCCCTGCTGCTCCAGCTCAGTGCTCCCAGCTGCTCCTCCAGTTAAATGCTCCCTGCAGGGAGCTAATGTCTTGCTCCAGTGGCAAAGGCAAAGAGCAGCTCCTCTATATGAAAACAACAGGGCAATACAAAGCCACTTTCAGGCTATGTGATTTGGACAAGTCACTTAACCTCTTAAACCACAGTTTCTTCACCCACAAAATGTGGATGGCAACATTACAATGATTATTGTAATCACTGAGAAAACACATGCATAGTAATTAACATAGGGCCTGGCCCACAGGGAGCACTCAGTGAGCAGAACCTATTATGAGGACTGCCCTTGCTCCTGGCCCACCCCCGGGGACCTCTCTCTTCTCCCTCCCTGTCCTCACCTTCTGCTTAGTGCTGAGGGGCTGTGACTTCAATTTTTCATCCTTGCTCTTGGAAATCCTCAGAAACTGTTTGAGGTCTCCCTGAGGGAAAAGCAAATGTCTGTCATGTCAGAGCCCAGCCATTATATCCCAGGCATCAAAGCAAGCAGGCTTTCACAGGTGCCTGCCTGGCAGATGGTGAGAAGTCCTGACCTGAATGCCCACCCGACTGGACGCCCCTCCCTTGAGGGAAGTCCAGTGGGAATTAAAAAATACATAGCAGGTGCCTCCCAGAAGCTGTCAATCAGAGAGGACTGTCCTAGCTACCCTCAGAGGAGCCTCAGATAGGCGGTGTCGAAGCCTTCAAAGTGCCAAGAAGAAAAACAGTGCCAAGAAGAAAAACAGCACACCTACTGACCCCCGCCCTCCAGGGGTTTATCATCTTAGACATAAACAGGGGGTGACCCCAGCAGCAGAAACGTACACAAAGCACTCAAATACTTCCGATGGGAGCAGAAAGGGTTACTCCTCCCCTTCCTGCCCCAGAGCTGGGGGTGGGGGGAGTGCTGATAAGCAGCCCTTTGAGAACTGGAGGAGTTAGGCCTAGGTCAGTCAGGGAATGAAGAGCAAGGGGCAGATCTGGGCATGACAACCAGGGTAGAAAGAAAAGGCTAGTGGCTGAGCTAACACTGGTGCCTCACACGGGAATGCTGGGAAGGAAGGAAAGCCGGGTTCTGTTAATTTTATTCTCAAGGGGTGACAAGCCCTAGGAAAAAAGAAAAATAACCACAGGAAACCGGAGTCAGAGAAGACCTGGAAGGTACCCATGCAGGGTACAGTGAAGCCGGGAGACACAGGGCTGGCAGAGGAGGTGCTGGTCAAGGGAAGGCAGGTGTCAGAGCTGGGGGCAGAGGGCAGGGGCAGGAGGCAGAGCATCTCAATGGTGTAACAGCAGGCAAACCCGAGGTCTCAGCTGAGACCACAAGAGGGGAGGTTCCCATGGTGTACCCCCCAACTCCCGTGAGGACACTGCCCTGGCCCGAGACCCGAGGTCCCCCTGCTAGCAGCATACCAGGTCCACGTACTCCAGCACCATGTAGTGGGGCTCGGCCTCCCGACACAGCCCCAGGAGCCGCACGACGTTGGCGTGGTTCAGCTTCCCAAACATCTCGAACTCCCTCCGGAAGTCCAGCTGCTGCTGCTCGTCCCGGCTCTGCAGGCTCTTCACCAGCACCAGGGTCTCTGCCACTCCCTCCTCCAAGCCCTGTGCCTTCGCCAGAAACACCTCTCCAAACTCGCTTTTCCCTATGGGTACAGCTCTGAGTCCGCCAGCTGCCTGGCCCCAGGCGGGCAAGCCCCTGACCTGGGAAGGTGCCACGCCGCTCCGGCATGCAGTGGGAGTCTCTGCTATTCCCACCTACACAGACTGGGCAGTGGCCAAATTCAGCCGTGTGACCCTGAGCCAACCTTTCCTCTCCCACCTGAGCTTCAGGTCCCCAGTAGTAAAATAAAGGGGTGGGATTAACACTCAGGGTGTTCCAAAAGGTGGTTTGCATGAGAATGGCAGGTGGCTTGTGATAAACGTATCTTAACAGTTACATGTTTAATGTGTACTCAGAAAAACTTAACTCGCACCAATCGCTAATTTCTCACGTTTCCCTAGACCAGATCTAACTTTAGTTAATCTTTTTTTAAAGGAGTCAATCTAAAGAAAGCATCCAGTCAGTAACATACAGGAATGACACAAGTTGTGAGGTGGAGTGTGACCAAGCAATGGGGCCTCACTGGACCAGATCTCCCCTGTACCCACCTCCCCATCTCCAGGTTCTGGGTTTCAGAGACTTCAGAGCCACAGCCATGACTCAGCCTCAGACAGAAGCGATGACCTATAGCTAGGCAGGGGAGTTGTGGCCAGGCAGCATACCCAGTGTGGTGATTGGCTGCAGGCTGGCCCTCGGAAAGTGCATCTTATCACTCGTACTGTGGCGTTTGTTGGTGGCTGCGGGGCCAGAGCCCAAGCTGGTCAAAGCCACCTCCTCTTGGATCTCTGCCGAGGGCTGCCCATTCTGCAAAGGCCCGCCTAAGAAGAAGGAGCACAGGGAAGTTCCACAATGAGACCTGTCACTCAGGTCACGATGGGGGGGCCTCAGTTTTCTCCCCCAACCCTCTGCTTCTACCAAATGGGTCTAGTTTCAACTGATGAACTGAGGGGATGAGGCAAGATGACAGCCTCTGAAATGGCTGAGCAAGTCTCATCTGAATCACTGGTCCCTGGACACCATATAGACATACGGGTTTTGGCTTCCACAAGGCCATCTATAGGCAAAGCCCAAAACAGACACGAAGAGGAAATCACAAGGGAGACCCAGGCCCTGCATCTGAACACCTCAGCTTATAGAGGAGATACAAAAATGCCCCTGGGAGGTCTCAGTTGGAGAAGAGAAACATTGTTTTTGGGGCATTCAAAGACTAATAAGGGGGGGGGGGGGGGAGCAGGAGAGACAGATAAGAGGTGGACCAGCAATATGAATATATATAGGAGTTAGATCTGGCTTAGTGCCACAGGGAGAAGGCAGGGAAACACAGGAAGCTGGCACAGAGGCTCCAATGAGGAAGTCTTAAGCCAGGTTCCTCATAAGCCCAGTCCCTGGGAATTAGCCAACTCCAGGCTTCCAGCTGGGCTGGGAAGCTCTGCTCTGGCTGCAGGGACAAGGGCAAGCCCCAGCCCCGTGCTGCCTGCATCCTCCAAAGGCCACCAGAGGGCGCTCAGCACCTGCAGATGGCACTGAATCCCACCTCCAGGGGGCCCCTCACCATTGAGGCACTCCATCTCTGGCTCCTCGCCTTCTGGCTGCTTCTGAAGCCGCTTTGCCTTGCAGCGCTTCTTGCAGTAGAACATGAGGCCCAGGACGGCAATGATGTAGGCCACAGCGGCACCCACCGACAGCCCAATGGTCTGGATCATCTTGTAGGGGGGAGGGCTGCCCGGGCCCTCTGACTCCTCTGGCATGGGCTTGTCTTGAGTGAGACACAGAGAGGTCTGTGCAGGGGTGCTGAAGCAAAGCCAGCCTACTTCTCTACCAGCCCCTCCATGCCCCACACATATGACAACCTCCCACTGGATGGCCTGGTCAAGCCAGAGAGACCCGGGGAGGGTCACCGCTGCCACCGGCTTTAACAAGGTCTGTCTTCAGGCCCTGCCAAAGTCCCAGGCAGTGACCCCCTGGCTGGCTCTGCATCTGAACACCAGGCCAGGGGCATGAATGAAAACCACAGCTGTCAGGGCACCACAAGCCCACACTGTTAACAAGCTTCTTCGGTGACTTGACCCTGGGTCAGGCCCTGAAGAGGAGCACCTGAGAACTTCTGGTTTAGAATCCCAGAGAGCGCCCAGCACAGAGCAGGTTCCTGCAGAAACGTATGTGTAGAAAGGCCCTCTGGTCTAGGGGCTTCCAATAGCCTAGGGTCTCACGGAGAAATTGACAGAGACCCAGGATGCAGAAGCCCCCAACTCCCACACATACCCAAGGGCTCCAACCAAGGGCCTGTCACTTCACTGTTATCCAGTTCAAGCCCCACTTCCTACTTTGTCTACAAAAACAATTCTGCTGCTAAACCAAAAAAGTTTGAGACCTTCTCATTTAAGCCACTCCCACTTCACAGATGCAGAAACAAGCCGTGAAGAGGAAACAACACCTGCCTCTAAGGCAGTGGTTGTCAACCTTCCTAATACCGCGACCCTTTAATACCGCTCGTTCCTCATGCGGTGGTGACCCCAACCATAACATTATTTTCGTTGCTACTTCATAAATGTAATTTTGCTGCTGTTAATGAATCGTACTGTAAATATCTGTGTTTTCCGATGGTCTTAGGCTCTACACTGTAGAGTCTAAGGGCATACAGATGGTTAACAGCAGTAGTGGCCAGAACCTAACCCCAAGTCCCTGAGCCTAGTCAGGGACTTTCACCTGAGGCATCATCACCTGGCCCTCCAGGACAGACAAAGGAACCTTGTCTTGATGCATCCTGACCTGATCCCCTCCCCGCCCACCCAGGAAGACATGTGGCTCCTGCAGGAGACCTGAGAGAAAGCACTATAGAACAAGCACCCTACACCTACACATACACACACACACACACACACACACACACACACACACTCCAGCTGTGAACGATTAAGAAAAGGACGTCAGCTCTAAGGAAGGACACAGGCTGTGACATGGCACAGCAGACTTCCACCCCAACACAAAAATGGTTGAAGTGCCCTCCATGTACAAGGGTCTGATTAGTAAAGTTGAGAAAGAAGTCTGGCCCCATGGCTACTCGTCCCCAGCCCATACCGACGACGAGGAGGGGGGCCTCCGTGTGCTTGATGTTGCAGCTGTTGCCCGCAATGCAGGTGTAGCTCCCCGAGTCTTCGGGGGCCACGTCATGGATCACCAGGGAGCCGTTCTGGAAGATGTGCATCCTGTCAGGAGAGAAGCCACAGCACTGCCCACCTCGCCAGCTCCTGGGAGACCAGGCTGCAGGAGAGGTGGGGTGAGTGTGGGAGGGACATGGTCCTACCTAGGTCCCAGCTTGGTCGGGTCCAGGATGCGGTCTTTGCCCTTCCACTGAATGAGTGGCTTGGGATCCCCCTGGGCCTCGCATCGCAGCAGAGCTGTGTGGCCCTGGTACACGGTCGTGTGCTCTGGCTCTACCTTGAAGGTGATGAAAACTGGATGGGAAGAGCCCAGTGAGGGGCAGGGAGCTATGAGCAATGGGGCTGGCAGGATGCAGGCTGCTGCCACACAGGGCCTGCCAGCCCCAGCCCCAAGGCCCTGCCACAGTTGCACCTGCCACAGTAAGCTGGACATGGGCACGGATCTGGCCCTGTAGCCCATTGGAGGCGATACAAGTGTAGTTGCCGGCATCGTCGCGGGTCACCCTGGAGAAGTGCAACGTCCCAGCGTTGTCTGTCACCCACTCTGGGAGGCTGCTCCCATCTACAGGGGCAACAAAGGGAGATTATGGGATTAACCAGAGTTACATGGGTGGCTGGCTGGCAATGCCCTCAGTCATTCGTATCTATTCAAACACATGTCATCACTCTTGAGTACCTACAAACAAAGCCCCAACTCAAGCCAGGCATCGGGAAGCCCCATTATTTACTCCTTTTTCAATTTTTCAGTCTCACCTCCATCTGTTGCCTGTTTAACATTCCACTTCTGCCAAACTGCACTTTTGACTGGGCATCGAATTTGCATTGTTCTCACGTCCCTGCATGCCACTCTTCACTCCTAGAGCCCATTCCTGCTCTCTGCCGCCACCACAGGCTTCAGATCCATTGTGAACCACACATTCCACAGAAAACGCCCCCAGACCACCTGAACAGAGACCCCACTTCCTCCTCAAAACCTACAACCTCCTCTCTAACTCTCACTGTTCATGGGAATGTGAAAACTGGCCCAACCCTTTATAGAACAATTTGGCAATCTGCATCAAGGGTTGTAAAAATGTGCATACCCTTTTATACATAATTATTCCATTTCTGGGAATCTTTCCCAAAGGAAATAAACCCAAATCCAGAAAAAACTTTGGCTTAAAGAAGTTTATTGCAGCAATAAAAAGAGAAAGACAGAGAGGGAGAGAGGGGGAGGGATGGAGGAAGGATGATTAGCAATTAAAATCTCCAACATTTAGAGAATATTTAAGTAAATTCTAGTGAATCCAATTATTGGAATATTATCGCACTCATCAAAGCCAATGTTTATGTATAAAACAATGAGGTGATGCTTCATACTGTTAGAAAGGAATACAAGGTTACATAGTTATTTGCACCTTCTATTTTTATAGTAAGTATGACAAGTTTAACAGTGAATAAAATAAAACATAAAGATATGCATAGAAAAAGGGCACACACCCAGAGATAATGGATGGTGGGATTATGTACTTTTTTTTCTCAAAACTTTCTAAAGGAGCCACGTTACTTTTACATCAAAAAAGATGACTATTTTGAAAGGGACAAGGGCCCACCTGGCCCAATCAATCACTGTCCTGACTCGTCTCATGTGCTAACAGCACAACCTGACCTCTTTTGTACCTGGCTTTTCTCTTCCTGACTGGACCACAATCTGTCCTACATTGCTTATTTGTCCCCACAGTTCCTGACATGCTGCTAGGCACTCAACTGGGCCTCAGACATGAACACATCTGACCAGTAGACGGGCCTGCCTGCTCACCCCAGGCTCACACGGTACTGACCTGCTCGTACCCACTTAATAGTGGGCTTCTCTCTGCCTGTGGCTGAGCAGGGCACAGTGGCCTCCTTGTCAAACTCCATGCACTGCTGCGGCCGGGGCGGTGGTGTGAACTTGAGCTTTTCTGTTTCCGTTGAGGGAGGGCAGGTGGGTGGAAAGGAGGAATTGAGGCAGCTAGGCAGGCTGGGGCAGGCCTGAAGGTCCTAGAGCCTGCTGCTCCTTCCCTTTACTCTCCCGCCCACCAGGCCAGGCGCTCTCCCACACTCGCCAGCTCACCCAGCACTTGCACACGGGCTTGGGCCTCAATGCTGCCAGCTGGGGTGCTGCTCACGCAGCGGTACCATGTCCCATCGTACACCTCCACGCTGTTGATGCGCAAGGTCCCGTTCTTGGAGACCTCGAATCGCGAGTCCTGCAACACAAGTCTTGGCCTGAACCCCCGCCAACGCCACCCTAAGGACAGCCTCGGGGAAAGAGCAACGTGGAGGGGAGTACCAGGGAGCGGCAGAGGGGGTTCCACCCCACCCGCTGTGGCCAGCCTGGCTCTCACCTCCGAGATGAGCATCTGGTTTCTGTACCAGATGACTGTGGGTTTCGGTGTGGCCTGAGTCAGGCAATGCAAGTAGCCTGGCTTGCCCTCCTCCAGCTGGCTATCCTCGGGCTTCTTCAGCCACGTGGGCACAGCTATAGGAAGAGGGAGGAACAGCGCAGGCTGATGATATCATGTCTACAACACCACAGGATCCAACCCCAAGAAATTCTAACACCACATTAGGTCCTGAGTTCAGTGCCCCGTCTATTAACTGTAGCAGTTATCCTTCGTGGTGGCCTACATGCCAGCACTTTTTGAACATTGTCCTGGTTAATGATCACAATAAACACCCAAGGTGTGTACACTGAGTGGCCAGATTATTATGATCTCTGAACACATAATAATCTGGCCACTCAGAGTGTGTGAGTGTGTGTGTGTGTGTGTGTGTGTATGTGTGTATATATATATATATATATATATATATTAGAGGCCCGGTGCATGAATTCATGCATGGGTGGGGTCCAGCCAGCCTGGCCAGGGGGAGGGGACATGGGCGGTTGGCCGGCCGGCCAGCCTGCCTGCTGGTCGAACTCCTGGTCAAGGGGACAATTTGCATATTAGCCTTTTATTATATAGGATATACACTGAGTGGCCAGATTATTATGCGTTCAGAGATCATAATAATCTGGCCACTCAGTGTATTTCTTTACCCATTTACAGCTAAGAAGACAGGGGTTCAGGGCACTAATGGTGATTTGCTAAAACATGATAGAGACAGGACTGAAAACTCTTGTCTGTATGACTCCAAAGTTTTCCTTGCTTTTTGTTACACTAGAATGCCTCAGCTCTCTGTTCTGTTGGAGCCATACTCACTCCCTGAATGATCTCATCCGGTCCACAGCCTTCAACACCATTATGAGTGGATGATTTTCAAACATGTATCCTGACTACCTGACCTCCCCCAGGAACTTCAGGCTTGCAAAGACAAACTTGAATGTTCAAAGAACACCGGATTCCCCCCAAACCTGCTCACCCCCATTTTCCCACCTCAGTAAATATAGCCACTCTCCAGCATTGCAGATGTCAAAAACCTAACCTTGACTTCTCTCTACTCCCACCCCCTCATGCTTATTCTACACAAGCCCATTCTACCTTAACTCCAAAATGCTGAATTTGACCTCACCTCCACCACCTCTGTTCTAGCCCCTTTCACCCGTCCCCTAGACAAGTATAGTCATCTAATTGGTCTCCCTGCTTTGACTCTTATCCCCAACATTCTAGCCTTCTCAAAACAGCCAACGTGATCTTTTGAAAACGTCACTCCCCAACTCCACACCCTGCAAGGACTTCCCGCCCTCTGACTTGGCGGGAGAGACTTTGCAAAGATGGTTGTAAACAGCCCTCCCATCCCTTCTGCCTCTTGGTAACGTCGTAATGTTGCCACTTCCCCATCTGCCTGTCTCCCTACTTCCTAGAGTCTGGGTGGCCTGCCTTATCCAACAGTGGGAGCGACACTGCAACTTCTGAGTCCAGTCTTCCTGCAAGGAAGCCCAGGCTAGCCTGATGGAGCAGCCGAGAGGAAGAGAATGGAGATGCCCTGCGCAATACCACCTGCCAGACATGTGAGCAAGGCCACGGGAAGAGCCAGCTGCCAGCTGACCCATCAGCTGACTGCAAATGCAAACGAGCCCCGCCAGCAGCACATGGGACTGATGAGCGTCCCAGTTGAACCCTGTCCAGAGAATCATAAGTGAAACAATGTCTATTGTTTCAAACTGCTGGTTATGCAGTCATCTGTTAGGCAGCAACAGATAACTGAAAGACTTGTAATACAAGCTTATATTCTTTTTTTAAATTTTTTAAAATTGATTTTAGAGAGGAAGGGAGAAGGAGAGATAGAAGCATCGATTGGTTGCCTCCTGCACGCCCCCTACTGAGGATCAAGCCTGCAACCCAGGCATATGGCCTGACGGGAGTTGAAACCGCCACCTCCTGGTGCATGGATCAATGCTCAACCACTGAGCCACACTGGCCGGCACAAGCCTATATTCTTGCTTGGCCCCACATGATTTGGTCTCCATCTCCTAACCTCAACCACACTCACCACTACTTATTCAACTCAAGCCACTCAGGCTACTGCTGTCCCGCCAACATTCAAGCCCATTTCTGTCTCAGGACCTATCCACATGGCTCCCTCCTTAGTTTAAGTATCAGCTCAAATGCCACCCTTTGGAGAAGTTCTCCCTAAACTCCCCCTGGCCCTCGTGTCTCTCTGTCACCCTATTTTATTTTTCTTCATGGCCCCATTGCCGTCTAACATTACATCTTTGTTCATTCAATTGTTTTTCTTGTCTGCTTTGTTGCTTCTATCAGACTCTGAGCTCCAAAAGGACAGGGAATTTTGTCTGCTTTGTTCATTGCTGCATTCCCTGGACTGGGAACAGTGCCTAGCACAGTGAACACACTCAATAAATCTGCTGACGGAATGCAGTCGTGGAGCCCTCCCTTCTCCCAACTCTAGCCTCCACCCCTCTCCATCTCACCCAGCCCTGCGTGTGTCACGCACTTCTCACTTCACAGGCCTCCTTCTCAGAGTGCAGCGCAGGACTCAAGGCATGGCCCAGGCAGTGCCTGCCGAATGACGGATCAAGGCCAGCCTCCCCACCTGCGGCATGCATCGGCAACACCTGTTAAACACCTCCACCTGGGCCCACCCCCACAGAGTCTGGGTCAGGAGATCTGGGATGGGGTCCCTGATTCTGCATTTTTATTTTTTAAAATGTGTTTTATTGACTTGAGAGTGAGAGAAAGGGAGAGGGAGAGAGAGAAACATCAATCATCTGCCTCCTTCATGTTCCCTACTAGGGATCAAGCCGGCAACCTGGGCATGTGCCCTGACCAGAAATCAAACCAGCAACCTTTTGGTGCATGGGACATGCTCAATCAACTGAGCCACACCAGACAGGGCTGCATTTCTTAAAGTGCCCCAGCCCTAACTGGTTTGGCTCAGTGGATAGAGCATCAGCCTGCGGACTGAAGGGTCCTGGGTTCAATTCTGATCAAGGGCACACGCCTGGGTTGTGGGCTCAACCCCCAGTAGGGGGCGTGCAGAGGCAGCCTATCAATGATTCTCTCTCATCATTGATGTTTCTCTCTCTCTCTCCCCTTCTCCCTTCCTCTCTGAAATCAATAAAAATATGTTATATATTTAAAAAGTGCCCCCAAAGAAAAACATGACTCACAGACCCAGACTGGAAAAAAGCTGGCTGCAGCTGCTTGCACGTGTGTGCACGCTGCAGGGAGTGCCCTGAGCACCCTGTGTGCTGCACGCATTACCTGTGTGCGGCAGCTTCCCCCCTGAACTTGAGCACGGGACAGCGGGATTCTGAAGTTTCAGTATTTTAATTGGATCAGTGTTGTGACAACTTCAAATTAACAAAGTACTTTCCATATTCAAAATCTTTCTGAATTTTTGAAATTTACTCACTTAAAAAGATGTAGTGATAAGTGGAAGCAGCAGGTTGCAAACGTGTGTGTATGTGTACTAGTATGTACATACAAGTTTGTCTCGTATATCCTTTTATACTATCACAAAGGGTCGGAACAGGCATGATATAAAGAAAAAAGCAAATAAATCTCTGTGCCTGTAGCAAAGGTAGATAGGTCTTTATCAAATGCACTTTCAGCCCTGTTCAGTGTAATAGTTAATGCTATTCCCTGCTCTTATTTCATAAGTAGTATGTTCATTGTAGAAATCTGGAAAGCATAACAACAAATAAAATAATTATCACATAAGTTTGTTCACCATCACCTTCCCAAAAAAGGAATTATTTTTAATCTATTTCATTCATCTTTCTGACCATCTTGTAGAGTAGGTGGGTTATGAGCCCCATTTTATGGATGAGGAGACTGAGACCTAGCAAGGTGGGTGACTCGCTACTCCTGGTTACTCCATGCATTGGGGACAGAATGGGACCTGGGTCTCTAGGACTCCATTCCATTGCTCTTTCCTCTGGGGCCAGGGGACCACTTTTCTGTGAGGGCTGTCACCCCAACCTCTGTGCCTGGCTCCAACACCACCTCCCAGCAGCTGACTGATTTCTATGCCTGCAGGGCCCAGAGCTGAGAGGGCCTTGGGTGAGTACCAAAGAAGCTATCCATCACAGCCAGAGCCCAAGACCCCCGTGGCCCTGGGCTCCCCTCCGCCTCCCGTCCACCTTCAAGGCATGGGTGCTCACTGGCCACGGTGATATTGACATCCTGTCGCCGCTGACCAGCCAGGTTGGCTGCGTGGCAGGTGTAGACACCGGCATCACTCTCGGCAATACTGGCAAACACCAGCTCGTGGCCCTTCTGGTAGACTCTGCCGTGCATGGGCAGCCGGACTCCTACGTGCTCCCACCACATGCTGGGCTCCGGCAGACCCTGGGGGGGCAGGCAGGCCACACGCTCCTCACTGCCAGCTGTGAACACCCGGGGTTCAAATGGAGGCATGTCTTCAATTTCTGCAGGGATGTGCACGGGAGGGAAACAGCCCCGTTACTGTGGGTCTCAGGGTACTTGATGCTCTCCCACTGCAAGCTTTGGCCCTTTCCCGCACAAACTCTCCCTACAATCTTCAGCATCTCCTCTTCCTAACCCAGCATCCTCGTCCTCCCTCTGTCCTCTGAGCTGTTCTCTGAATGGAAACAGGAACCTAAATCTCTACATGCCAACAATTTTGAAGGCAGGCCCCACCTCGGCACCCCAGCCCGAGACCCACCTGCCAGGTGAAGTGTGGCCTCCAGGACGACGGGAGGGCCCCTCTGGCCCTGGCCTATGCAGCGGTAGACCCCGGCATTGCGCGGCCGGACCTGGGTCAGCAGCAGGGACCCGTTGGCAAACACCGTGGCTCTGCGGAGGTGTGGGGGACTACAGGGGGAGAGAGTGCTAATTGGAAGAAGTGGCCCACAGGCCGCCTTCTAGAGGGGAAGGTGATGGTTGGAGATGTAGGAAGGCATCAGCCAGGAACAGGACAGAGAAGGAAGCTGACACATCGTGTGTGTGTGTGTGTGTGTGTGTGTGTGTGTACAAGTGCATGTGTGCACCCATTCATGTACATGTGCAGGTGTGTGTCCCAACTACAGGAGACTTGCCTTTTGGAGTGGCAATGGGAGCAGCAGTGTTTATGAGAGCGGTGTTTATGGCAGCATGCAACTGTGGGGACAAAGAGGCCACCTTTCTGCAGGGTCAAGATAAGCTGCTAGCCCTGACTGGTTTGGCTCAGTGGATAGAGCGTCGGCCTGATGACTGAAGGGTCCCAGGTTTGATTCCGATCAAGGGCATGTACCTTGGTTGCGGGCACATCCCCAGTGGGGGGTGTGCAGGAGGCAGCTTATCAATCTTTCTCTCTCATCGATGTTTCTAACTCTCTATACCTCTCCCTTCCTCTCTGTAAAAAATCAATAAAACATATTAAAAAAAAAAAAAGATAAGCTGCTAGTAAGGCACCCAGTCCAGCAGTCAGAAGCCCCTCGGCCACACCAGATGAACAGATGATGCCCTCACAGCTGAAGCCAGGTGGTATCCAAGTCCTAGCCTAGGGACCAACACCCTAAGAACCATGGCCACACCTGGCACCACAAAGGTGCTTTCTGCTTTCACGGGGCCTGGGTGAGGACAGAAGTCCCTATAAAGGAGCTGGCATCTCCCAGCACCTTCTAGAAGTGTTTGCTTCCTCCAAAACACATGCATGTGTGCGCCTGTGTGTCCTGTATGCATGTGAGTGTGTAAAGGTGTCTTTGCCATCCTATCCAGACTGTGATCACCCAGGTCCCCTGTGTCCTTCCATCTCTGGGTCTCTACCCCTGATGGCAGAAGACCCACATGGGTCGAAGCAGAGCCACTGCCAGCTCAGCTGATAGGCTGCCCTTGTGGGAACTAGAGAAAGATGCTCTTCCCAGAGACTTCCCTTTGCTGGACTCTTTTAGTAACTACAAGACACTGTACTGCCATCTGCCGGAATTCTGAAGTAACACGGGTACTGAAGTATGGTTGTCTGTGAGAGGACCCGCACCCCCTTTTAGAGAACGCACTGTGCCGTACGCAACCTGCACCACTGTTCTGGAAGGCCCCTGCCAGATGCCTTACCGGCTGCGGTTAGTGATGGGAGTGTCATCCTCAAAGACCCACTGCAGGCTCGGGGGTGGCTCGGCTGAGAACTGACAGTGGAACATTGCCTCCTCGTTCCTCGCTACTACCACATCCTGGGGCGCCAGCACCACCCTGGCAAAGCTCTCATCTTCGGGGGGAGAGGCACAGGCACATGAACAGGCAGGTGAGTAGGCCCCTCCCATCCCGGCCCTACACCTTCTCCATCCCCACCCCTGGCTCACCAGCAATGCTCAAGGTAAAGTTCTGGCTGCTGCAGGTCTGGCCAAAGGCATTGTGGGCGCAGCAGGAGTAGACGCCACTGTGCTCAGGGCTGGCCGGCCGGAGGATCAGGTTCCGCTCCTTGCTGCTGACCGTGTGGTTGCTCTGACCCTCGGAGAGGGGGCTCCCATCTCGGAACCACTGGTAGGTGGGCCTGTAGGGTGAGGGGGTCAGCAACAGGGAGGCAGGGGTATTCAGGGGCCCAGTGGGTGGGATACAGAATCAGAGGGGCAGGGCGAGACCCTTCAATTTATAAGTGGGGAAGCAGGCCTAGGGAGGGAAGTGACTTGCACAAGGGCACACAGCAATTTAGGGGCAGAATCCTGTTGAGATTCCAGCCCAGCTCCCAGAATCCAGGATCCAGGATCACTCCGCACACAATGTTGCCCTTCAGGTCACCAGGGGCTGGTGTGGAGCAGCATAGGGGCAGGGGTTGTTCCAGAATAAAGAGAAATGCATCTGAATTGAGTCCAAGATTTGGGGGAACATCCCTGCCTGTCTAGAATAACTCTCACCACCCCCATCCTCAAAGCCGGCTTCTTACCGAGGGTGCCCATCAATGTGACAACGCAGAGTGACCTGGGTCTGTGGCTGGATCTCAGCTTCCAAGGCCGGATGCTTTAGGACCACAGGGCCAGTCTCAATCCCTGTAGCAGAGGCCATGGTTGCACAGTGAGGGGCAGGGCAGAGCAAGTGTGGGAGGGCAGAGGGAAGGACAAGCAGAAAATGATGGAGCTTGCAGGCTCTGAGCCAAAAGACAGTGCAGGGAAGCCCTGTGACGCTGAGGCTTGGGCTGCAGACGGGCCACCAGAGACCGAGTGCCTGCTAGTCCCTGGCAGGTCAAGCCTGACACTTGGCCACTCTGCCTCACTGCTCCTGCCATTTGCAAAAAACATCCACCAAATAAATGGTCCAAGACTCTGGGGCACGGGGGGGAGGGGGACTTGGAAAAATTAGCATTTTTAACTTCTCTGATCCATGTAGCAGAAAGAGCTGACCACTGTCATTGGCCTGCCTTATTCAGCTGGAAATGAGAGAAGCTGAAGGAAAGGAGGGGTCCTGCAGGGCTCAGGAGTTGAGGGCCTGGCGGGGGTGGGGCAGGCACAGCCCCAGCTCTCACATTTGATGTTGAAGGAGGCGTTGGCACTGCGGGCCTCCTCTCCAGTAGCCTTGTCCCGAGCCACACACTGGAAGGCTCCCGAGTCCTGCAGCCGGTCCACGGCCGCGAAGCTCAGGCTGCTGCCCTGGGCGAAACGCCGCTCGGTGTCCTGGACAGGGGCCCCATCCAGCAGCCAGTACACGTGTACCGAGCCCGAGGCCTCTACCTCACAGCGGAGCAGCGCCCGGCGCCCCTGCAGGGCATCCTGGGAAGACGGCTCCTTGAGGAAGATGATGGCTGCCTGGGCACCTGCAGAGGGCACAAGAGGCATGCAGGGTCAAGAGGAGCTGCAGCCACTGTCCTCACACAGGTCACCCCTCACACCTTATGCCCAGGAGGAAAAGGGGGCTGTGTACAGGCGGCATTCAACGTCCGATGGGTGCAGGTGGGAAGGCTCATGAGGCCACAATTGCCAAGTGTCCAATGAGGAACTTGTAAACGGTGCTGGGTGCTCACAGAAGGCCAGCCTGAAGGGGGACACAGAGCAATTACACAGGCCACGGCGAAATGCATGACAAGTGTGTGGGCAGTCAGTGTCTTTAGAGCACAGGAGAGGGAGGAAGCCCAAGGGTTGGGGTGGGGGTGCTGATGGCTACCCAGAGGAAGAGGCCCTGGATGTGGGACCAGATCAGAGGAGGTCTTGATACTGGGCTGGGAAACAGGGGACATTAGCAGGCAACCCTCTTCACTGCCTTCAGAATCCAGGATGCTGAGCAAATTTAAATTAAATCATGATCCAAAGAGCATCTTTCAAGGATGACTGGGGGTCCACAGGTCAGGGAGGGAACTTTGAATCCCACCCACAGGACTCTGCAGCCCAGTGTCCCGGGGGGCTTCTCCGGGAGAACCTGCCCCATTACTGAAGAAGCCAATACTCTCTAGAACTTGGCTATTCCCAAAGACATGCCAGGGCCACCCCCACACTCCCGCTCTGTCCCTAAGAATCCATGTGTGACCAAGGCTGGATTTTCCGTGCTAAGCTGAGAGGAGAGCCAAGTGGTTCCAGGTTTTCACTGAAATCCATTCCCCTTCCTGCACGGCTACAGCTCAGTGCTGGCCACAGGCCCCTCAGAGAAGGGGGGCCGTGCCACCAAGGTGCAGCCATAGCCAGTGAGAACAAAGGGAAGAGTGAGAAGCTATGCTGAGCAGCAGATGGGCCTGGGAGGCAGAGGGCAGGGCCAGGCAGGTGGCATGGTTACAGCAGCAGGAATAACACACTGGGCTTTGTTCCTGGCCCACGTGAGGACCCTGCAGAGGCCCAAAGCTACTGGGCCTGGAAGACCAGCCAGGGGTGACAGCACAGAGGGGGACATGCTGCCCCTCCAGGAAGAGAAAATGGACCACCTGGGGCCGCTACCTGAAACAGCAGGCTCTGCCTCTGGCCAAGCTGGGCCCCACAAGGGCAATTAGAATATGGGGGCTAGTGGGTCCTGCCCATTCCCTCCCCAAACAACTGGAAACTGATTTCAGACCCCACAGGTCTGGGTCCAAATGAGGGGCTGCCCCTGGTGTTGGTCCTTCCCCCAATATTCTCAGAGGGGCCAGCCCACACAATACACGGGGCTGGAAACGGCTCAGAGCACCCCCATAACTTCTCAATAGGGTACTGTTGGCTCTCTACATGGGACAATCTCCACCATGCTGGGCTATCACACCCTCTCTGCAAGTTAACCAATCGGCCCCCTGGGCACTGCTAAGTACCCCAACTCACCCTGACAACCCAAACACCCCCCACTCACTTCCAAACACTGCATGGGAGTGTGGCCCTCCCCGTGCTGGGCAACTTGGTACAATCCCTTTGTAGTACAGATGAGTAAACTGAGGTCAAGGGAGATGAAGACACTTACCCAAGATCAAACAGGTAATTATGGCAGAGCCAGGACCAAGACTGAGCCCCACACTTTCCCCAGCCCCGCCCAGGAACGGAAAACTAACCCTGGAAGTATCTGATCCCACAATGATCTTCTCACTCCCCACAGCCAGGGAGAGAGGTGGACACACCTCTTGCAGACAAGTGCCAGGCACACAAAGGCGCTCAGCTAACTACTGGCTGAACTGAGGTAACCTCAAAGGAAGAGATGGCAAACATGGCGGCACCTGGAACCCTCCCTGACCACCTCTCAGACACAAAAGGCCCACTAGGGCCTCTTCGAGTGTGACACATCAAAATCTTGGGATCACAGACCCAGAACTCCAGGATGCTTGTCAAAGGCCAAAGAGAGATGACCTACCTCAAAGCATAGGTGAACCCCCACTTCCCCACTCAGCTACTCCGGACACAGTGGGGAGCCTGGAGTCTCACCACACAGGGGAGCAGAGGAGCAGTAGTTAAGGTGTGGAATCAGACAGGTGCAGCTCAAGTCCTGACCCTCACACTTTGTGTGTCTGACCTTGCGCAGAAGTGCCTCAGACAGGGCTAACTTGGTAAATGGCAGCTACCGTTATTACTACTGCGATCGCCCTTCCTGCCCAAGGTCTTGCATTTTAAGAACATTAGAAAGCTCCCCACCTACTAGGCCCAGGACTACTCCCAGGTCCTGGATGGGCCGGAGTGACCACAGCAGAGAAGTGGATGGGTGGGATGCAGGGAAAGGGGCCATGGGTTGCCGGAACCACAGACCAGTGGCCACAGAAACCTAAGCTGGGAGAAGAAATGGCATGACTCAGAAGGGAACCAGCTTGGCCTCCAGCATCCCCTCCTGGGGCTGGGGCTGCCCCATGGCTGTGGTGAGAGACACTGCATTCCCAGACTGCCACTCAGAGCCCCCTGCACCCTCACGATAGGGCCTGGGAAACATCAAAGCCAGCCCTGTGGGGCCCTCTGTCCTGACGTCAGCTCACAGCAGGTCCTGGTTAGTGCTTGGCTGGGGCAGACTTTAGATGTTACAAAAGGCAGAGAGAGCAGCCACCAGGCCTTCTCCAAGCCCCCAGGGCCTGCTCTGAGTCCACAGCTGGGCCACAAGGCTCCTCATGCAGAAGGGGGGCCCAGTGCTGCAGCAACTGCATTTGCTGAGAAGGCAGTGTGAGATGTGCCTGGTCTGGCCACTTACACAGTTTTCAGGAGAGGTCAGCTGTTTTGTCGGGGGAAAGACACAGGAGACTTAAGAGGCAGACCAAGGAGCCCGGGCAGAAACACCAGGCTCCCGAAAAAGCAGGACTGGGAAGTGAAGACTTCTTCAGAAGCTTCAGCTGAAACCACAACCAAAAAATTAAGGACAGCAATGACAGTGAAGGAGCAAGGCTTTGGGGGACTGAGGTGGTACCTGCCTCAAGGTGGTACCTGCCTCAAGGTGGTACAGTCACCAGCACATTCCTGTCCCGGTACTACCTCTAGCTTGAGGATGCCCTCAGAGCTGTGGTCTAGGGAAGACCTTTAGTGGAACACTGTCATAGGCTTCCCAAAGCCGCCTCCTCTCCCATGGTCTGGCCACACCTTCTATGAATCATGCCTTCTACACACAGGACCTCACAGAACACACAGCCGAGGTGCTCCTTGAGGGAGCTCACTCAGGGTAGCAGCTTTGATGATGCCCAACAGCCCTGCCACTCCCTCACGATGCCAACTTAGTCTGGCTTCTCCCTTGCATTGAAATGGGGATCCCGGCCCTACCACTCAGACGGTGAGGCTAAGTGGATTCGCACAGTCAAAAGCCCATAGCACAGCGCGGAGCACACAGAATATAGGGGGCCATCCCACTGGGCACAGTGGGTGCAAACAACCCCCTCTCCCGCAATGACTGGCAACAAAGCCAGCTGCCCACACGTGGCACTGACCCCAACAAAGCTGGAGCGGCAAATACCCAATAAGGACATTTTCCAAGCCGTTTTCTCGGCTCCCCAACAGCCATCGATATTCAGACACTCACTCTGCCAGAGCCCTAGCCCCAGCCCCCTGAGAAAGGGCTGTGTGGGCAGCAGCCCAACTCCCGCTCCCGCCCCCAGCACGCATCTGGTCTGGTGTCTGCCCTCGTTGCTGCTCTCTGGGCTCCAGGCCCAGTCCACCCACGTGTGTATATGTGTGCGTGTGTGCACACACATATGTGTAAACATGATTTTATAGAGAGAAGAGAGCAGCAGGAAGTTTTTCTGCTCTGAAGTAATTTTAGCTTTAGTCCAAGTACCCATCTGGGCCACTCAGCGACCCATGCCTCGGGCCAGTCCTCCTAGTCTGAAGAAAACACCCTTCCCCCAGGACACTGTAGAGGCCCAGGACCTGCCAACGTGACCAGCTGATCTTATCTGTCCTCTCTCTTTCCCTCTTATGAAAGAACTCCCATGCTTTAAACAGATGCCTTAGGACCAGACCAAGATACCAATATGACCCTGGCTGCCCCGGAATGGGCATTTTGCAAATTCTAAATGATCGAGTGACTGTGACGTCTCCCACGCACGAGGCCAACCAGCCACAGGAAAGTGGCTGACTCCTCCACACCTACAACGAACTCATCCTGGCTGCAGGGCCCAGGGCCCTGTGAGGAACTTCCTGATGCCTGGCAGACCCCAAGAGCCCCAGCCAAGGTGGCTCCTGGTGGGGCACACAGATCCCTGAGGGAGAGGTTGGCCAACTTCCTGTGCCCTGTCTGAGGCAAAGCATCAGGACACGGGCCAGGAGAGGCTGCCCTCAGCCAGAGGCACAAATGCGCCAGTCAGGAGAGGGGCCCCCAGAGTACCCTCACCCACAGGAGGACAGCCCTCCTAACAAGTCCCCTCCGTCTGGAAACTCTAGGGACACCGAGTGAGAGCCCCAGGAGTACCCTGCCCACTCCGCCTCCCCGAGGGACCCATGCACGAGGCACAGACCCTTGGCCTTCAGGGGTTTAACCTGCATACTTTCAGGGGCTCTGGAGCCACTCAAAGGTCCGTGGCCCATAAACATTTGGAAGTTTTTGGAGAAACAAATCGCTGCAGGAACAAGGCCCTTGGATGGACAACAAGCCCAGTCATCCCCCATGTTTACCCAGGTCATAGAAACACAAATGCTGAATGGGATTGGCAGGTCTGGGCACCTCCCTCTCCATTACCACCACCACCACCGATACACTGCCTGTGGCTTAGGCACCTGCAAACAAACGGATAAGCCCAGAACATTAGGTTCCGAGGGTCGCTGAGAATCAACCACAGCTGGCCCCGAGATCCAGAGCAGAGCACGAGCTCTGTCCCCCTTCTGTCTTCCCAGCGTCTACAAAAGGCCCAGGTCTGCTGACAGGCACCCCACAGCCTCCACACACTGTACAGCCCTGGCTCTGAGCGATGCAGGAGGGAGCAGAGCCAGGGGCCCAGCTGAGTTTTCCTGTCCTGGGATTTAACTGTAAATATCTGGAGAGGCTCCCACATCCGGATTAGAAGAACAGAACAAAGTCACCAGGGATTAGGGCAGAAACAAGCTAGTGGGCCAGCTCTTCTCCCTTAGATGAAAACCACAGCTCAGGCCTGGCCTGCTCACTCCTGGGAGGCCCTGGAGGGGGAGATCAACCTCTAAGGCAGGAGCATGACTTTGTGTCCAACGGCATCTGGGCCCAGAGGGACACACATGCCAGCTGGAGATGTGGCTTCAGATGCTCCCCAGCCAGCAGCCATGCTGTCCGACCCCCTGTCTTCCACTGGGGTGAGAGGGCCATGTCCAGGACACACCTCATCCTCAGGAACCCTGCCACGGCTGCAAGGTCTCCAAGGAAGCAGCAGTGAGTTAAAAACCCAGCCGGAAATAAATAAATAACCCATCCACGGTGAGGATGTGCGATCTTGCAGAAGGAACATGGGGCTGGGAGACCTGGATTCCAGTTTCAACACAACCACTAACAAATGGAGTGGCCCTGGCATCAGTACCCCTTGCCCCCACCAGCCAGGCAGTTTTATTATCTGTAAAATCAGAGAAATAAGAGGATGAGACTGGACAGCCACCAATACCTAACACTGGGTTCACTGCAATGATCCTCAGAGGCAGTTACAGAAGCAAAGGGCTTACTCCCCAGGGTCCCCTCCCTGCCCCTTCCCCCCCCCTTCACCCCTACCCCCCCCACCCCTATCCCAAGAACCCAGGCAGCCACCCCCGGAAGGGATTAAGAATGATGCCATAGCCCTAACCCGTTTGGCTCAGTGGATAGAGCATCTGCCTGTGGACTCAAGGGTCCCAGGTTCGATTCCGGTCAAGGGCATGTACCTTGGTTGCGGGCACATCCCCAGTAGGGGGTGTGCAGGAGGCAGCTGATTGGTGTTTCTCTCTCATCTATATTTCAAACTCTCTATCCCTCTCCTTTCCTCTCTGCAAAAAATCAGTAAAATATATTTTTAAAAAAAGATGTTACTCATTCCATATATTAATAATAATAAAAAAAGAATGACGCCATAAATGGCAGGTGTGCAGGTTGGAAGCAGCTGGGGGTTGCAGACAGGGACCCAGCACAAGCTGCTCCCATTCCTATGGCTCCCCAGGAGATGCTGCCTCTTCCTTGGCGACCCACTTGCACTGACAGCTCGCTGCCTGTGACATCCAGCATATCCCTACCAGTGCTGTATCCCCCAAGATAGACTCTAGGCTTGAGGGGAGAGCAGACATTCGTGCCCAGCATGTTATGGCTATGCTCTTCAGAGTGCCTAGGCCACAAAGTAGGTACCCTGCAAGCCTTCGGGGGGGAATCAAGTCACTTAAGAGTCTATGTGACCTCAATTTACAATAGCTAAGATTTGGAAACAGCCTAAATGCCCATCAGCAGGTGAGTGGATTACAAAACTATAGTATATCTACACAATGGAATACTACGCTGCTATAAAAAAGAAGGAACTCTTACCATTTACAACAGCATGGATGGACCTGGAGAGCATTCTGCTAAGCGAAAGAAGCCAGTCAGAGAAAGATAAATATCACATGATCTCACTCATTTGTGGAATATAATGAACAACATAAACTCATGAACAAAAATAGAACCATAGTCAACTGATGAACAAAAATAGAACCAGAGTCATACAGACTGTCCAACCTATGGGGGAAGGCGGCAGGTGGGGGGAAGAGATCAACCAAAGGACTTGTATGCATGTATATGAGCATAACCAATGGACACAGATAGGAGGGGGTGGGTATGTGCTGGGGGGGGGGGATAGCCAGGGAGAGGTCAATGGGGGGAAAAGGAGACTTACGTAGTACTTTAAACAATACTCTAGCCGAAACTGGTTTGGCTCAGTGGATAGAACGTCAGCCTGTGGACTGAAAGGTCCCAGGTTCAATTCCGGTCAAGGGCATGTACCTGGGTTGCAGGCACATCCCAAATAGGGAGTGTGCAGGAGGCAGCTGATCGATGTTTCTCTCTCATCGATGTTTCTAACTCTCTATCTCTCTCCCTTCCTCTCTGTAAAAAGTCAATAAAATATACTTTAAAAAAAAACAAATCTTAAAAAGAAAATAATCTAAATTTTTTTTTTTTAGAGTCTATGTGATCTGAAATCTTGTTCTACATCCATTAGCTAATCTTAGACAACTTAATGTTCCTCTCTGGGTCTCGGTTTCCGTACATGGAAAATGGCAGCCTTGAAACTGATTTTAGTGATTCTTTTTCAGGCCCCTAAGATATTCAAATGAAAGGTACATTTGGTACAGACCAATAAAAGTCTCCATTTTTAAAAAAATTTCTTTATTGATTAAGGTATTACATATGTGTTCTCATCCCTTCATTAGCCCCCCAGCCCCCTGCCACTCATGCCCTCACCCCCCTGGTGTTCGTGTCCATTGGTTAGGCTTATATTCATGCATACGAGTCCTTTGGTTGATCTCTCCTCCTTTCCCCCACCCTCCCCTATCTTCCCTCTGAGGTTTGGCAGTCTGATTGATGCTTCTCTGTCTCTGGATCTGTCCCTGTTCATCAGTTTATGTTGTTCACTAGAGGCCCGGTGCACGAAATTCGTGCAGAGGGAGGGAGAGAGTGTGTGTCCCTCAGTCCAGCCTGCAACCTCTCCAATCTGGGACCCCTTGAGGGATGTCTGACTGCCGTTTAAGCCCGATCCCACTGGGCAGTTGGACATCCCTCTCACAATCCAAGACTGCTGGCTTCCAACCGCTCGCCTGCCTGCCTGCCTGATTGCCCGGAAACGCTTCTGCCTACCAGCCTGATCACCCCCTAACCACGCCCCTGCCAGCCTGAGTGATGCCTAACTGCTCCCCTGCCGCCCAATTGCCCCTAACTGCCCTCCCCAGCCGGCCTGGTCACCCCTAACTGTCCTCTCCTGACAGCCCAATTGCCCCTAACTGCCCTCCCCAGCCGGCCTGGTTACCCCTAACTGCCCTCTCCTGACAGCCCAATTGCCCCTAACTGCCCTCCCCTGCAGGCCTGGTCACCCTCAAGTGCTCTCCCCTGCTGGCCCCGTCACCCCTAACTGCCCTCCCTTGACAGCCCAATTGCCCCTAACTGCCCTCCCCTGCTGGCCTGGTCACCCCTAACTGCCCTCCCCTGCAGGCCTGATCGACCCAATTGCCCTCCCCTGCTGGCAATCTTGTGGTGGCCATCTTGTGTCCATATAGGGGCAGCCATCTTGTGTGTTGGAGTGATGGTCAATTTGCACATTACCTCTTTATTATATATGGTTATATTCCACAAATGAGTGAGATCATGTGGTATTTATCTTTCTCTGCCTGGCTTATTTCACTTAGCATAATGCTCTCCACTTCCATCCATGCTGTTGTAAATGGTTAAGAATTCCATCTTTTTTAGTGCAGTGTAGTATTCCATTGTGTAGTTATACCACAGTTTTTTAATCCACTCATCTGCTGATGGGCACTTAGGCTCTTTCCAAATCTTAGCTATGGTAAATTGTGCTGCTATGAACATAAGGGTGTATATATCCTTTCTGATTGGTGTTTCTAGTTTCTTGGGATATATTCCTAAAAGTGGGATCACTGGGTCAAATGGGAGTTCCATTTTTAGTTTAAGGAAACTTCATACTGTTCTCCACAGTGGCTGCACCAGTCTGTCTGCATTCCCACCAGCAGTGCACAGGGGTTCCTTTTTCTCTGCATCCTCGCCAGCACTTGTCGTTTGTTGATGATAGCCATTCTGACAGGTGTGAGATGATACCACATTGTTGTTTTGATTTGCATCTCTTGGATAATTAGTGACTTTGAGAATGTTTTCATATATCTCTTGGCCTTCCTTCTGTCCTCCTTCGAAAAGTGTCTATTTAGGTCCATTGCCCATTTTTTTATTGGATTGTTTATCTTCCTTTTGTTAATTTGTATGAGGTCCCTGTAAATGTTGGAGATTAAACCCTTATCGGTGATGACATTGGCAAATATGTTCTCCCATGCAGTGGGCTTTCTTGTTGTTTTGTTGATGGTTTCTTTTGCTGTGCAAAAGCTTTCTATTTTGATGTAGTCCCATTTGTTTATTTTCTCTTTAGTTTCCGTTGGCCTAGGAGCAGTATCGGTGAAGAAGTTCCTTTGGCATATGTCTGAGATTTTGCTGCCTGTGGATTCGTCTAGTATTTTTATGGTTTCCCATCTTATGTTTAAGTCCTTTATCCATTTTGAGTTTATTTTTGTTTATGGTGTAAGTTGGTGGTCTAGTTTCATTTTTTTGGCATGTATCTGTCACATTTTCCCAACACCATTTGTTGAAGAGACTGTCTTGACTCCATTTTATGTTCATGCCTCCTTTGTCAAATATTAATTGAGCATAGTGGTTTGGGTTGGTTTCTGGGTTCTCTATTCTATTCCATTGATCTATATGTCTGTTCTTGTGCCAGTACCAGGCTGTTTTAAGAACAGTGGCTTTGTAATACAGCTTGATATCTGGTACTGAGATCCCTCCTACTTAATTCTTCTTTCTCAGGATTGCTGCAGATATTTTGGGTCTTTTTTCATTCCAGAAGCATTTTTGGAAAGTTCGTTGAAGGTCAGTGAAATATGCCTTTGGTATTTTAATGGGGATTGCATTGAATCTGTAGATTGCTTTGGGTAGTATGGACATTTTGATGATGTTGATTCTACCAATCCATGAACACGGTACGTTCTTCCATCTGTTTATTTCTTCCTTTATCTTTTTTTTCAGTGTCCTGTAGTTTTTTGCATATAGTTCTTTTACCTCCTTAGTTAAGTTTATTCCTAGGTATCTTAATTTTTTTGGTGTGATGGTAAATGGAATTGCTTTTTTAGTCTCTCTTTCTATAAGTTCACTATTGGTATAAAGAAATGCCATAGATTTCTTGGCATTAATTTTGTATCCTGCTACATTGCCAAATTCATTTATTAAGTCCAATAATTTTTTGATGGAGTCTTTAGAGTTTTCTATGTACAATATCATGTCATCTGCGAATAAGGACAGCTTTACTTCTTCTTTCCCAATTTGGATGGCTTTTATTTTTTCTTCTTGTCTGATCACAATGGCTAGTACTTCCAGTACTGTGTTAAACAGGAGTGGTGAGAGTGGGCACCCCTGTCTTGTTCCTGTTCTTAGGGGAAATGGTTTTAGTTTTTGTCCATTGACTATGATGTTGGCTGTGGGTTTTTCATATATGGCTTTTATTATGTTGAGGTATGATCCTTCTATTCCCACCTTGTTGAGACTTTTTATCAAGAAGGGTTGTTGAATTTTGTCAAATGCTTTTTCTGCATCAATTGAAATGATTATGTAATTTTTATCTCTTAATTTGTTTATGTGATGTATCACCATTTATTGATTTGCAGATATTGTACCATCCTTGCATCCCCGGGATAAATCCTACTTGGTCATGATGTATGATCTTTCTGATGTATTGCTGGATCCGATTTGCTAGAATTTTGTTGAGGATTTTGGCATCTATGTTCATGAGGGATTTTGGCCTATAATTCTCTTTCATTGTGTTGTCTTTATCAGGTTTTGGTATTAGGGTGATGCTGGCTTCATAGAATGAGCTTGGAAGTGTTCCTTCCTCTTGAATTTTTTTGAATAGTCTGAGGAGGATAAGTTTTAGTTCTTCCTTGAATGTTTGGTATAAATTCCCTGTGAAGCCATCTGGCCCTGGGCTTTTGTTTGCTGGAAGCTTTTTGATGACTGCTTCAATTTCATCCATTGTTATTGGCCTATTGAGATTTTTAGAATCTTCCTGATTGAGTTTTGGAAGGTTGTATTTTTCTAGGAACATGTCCATTTCCTCCAGGTTGTCTATTTTGTTTGAGTAGAGTTTTTCATAGTATTTTTTAACAATCCTTTGTATTTCGGTTGGGTCTGTTGTTATTTCGCTTCTCTCATTTCTGGTTTTGTTTGAGTCCTCTCTCTTTGCTTCTTGGTGAGCCTTGCTAGAGGTTCATCAATCTTGTTTATCCTTTCAAAGAACCAGCTCTTGGTATCATTGATCTTTTTTTTTGGTCTCTATGTCATTTATTTCTGCTCTGATCTTTATTATTTCCTTCCTTCTGCTCACTCTGGGCTTTTCTTGTTGCTCTCTTTCTAATTCTTTGAGTTGTAGAGTTAGATGATTTACTACCATTTTTTCTTGCTTTTTGAGGTAGGCCTGTAGAGCTATGAACTTCCCTCTCAGGACTGCTTTCATTGTGTCCCATAGATTTTGAATTGTTGTGTTTTTGTTGTCATTAGTTTCCAGGATGCTTTTAATTTCTTCTTTGATCTCATTGGTAACCCAGTCATTATTTAATAGCATGCTATTCAGCTTCCAAGTGTTTGAGATTTTTGAATTTTTTAAAAAATATATTTTACTGATTTTTTTTTTTTTTTTACAGAGAGGGAGGGAGAGGGATAGAGTTAGAAACATTGATGAGAGAGAAACATCGATCAGCTGCCTCCTGCACACTCCCTACTGGGGATGTGCCCGCAACCAAGGTATATGCCCTTGACCAGAATCAAACCTGGGACCCTTCAGTCTGCAGGCTGATGCTCTATCCACTGAGCCAAACCGGTTAGGGTGATTTTTGGATTGTTTTTATTGTAGTTTATTTCTAATTTTATGGCATTGTGGTCTGAGAAGATACTTGGTATGATTTCAATCTTCTTGATTTTGGGGAGATTTTGCTTGTGACCCAATATGTGGTCTATTTTTGAAAATGTCCCATGTGCACTTGAGAAGAACGTATATTCTGTGGCTTTGGGGTGAAATGTTCTGAAAATGTCAGTTAAGTCCATCTGATCTAGTGAGTTATTTAGGATTGCTGTGTCTTTGCTGATTTTTTGTCTAGAGGATTTACCCAGTGATGTCCGTGGTGTATTATAGTCCCCTACTATGCCCTAACTGGTTTGGCTAAGTGGATAGAGCGTCGGCCTGCGGACTCAAGGGTCCCAGGTTCGATTCTGGTCAAGAACATGTACCTTGGTTGCGGGCACATACCCAGTAGGGAGTGTGCAGGAGGCAGCTGATAAATGTTTCTAACTCTCTATCCCTGTCTCCCTTCCTCTCTGTAAAAAAAAATCAATAAAATATATTTAAAATAAATAAATAAATAAAGTCCCCTACTATGATTGTATTGTTGTCGATCTCTCCCTTGATATCTTCCAGGAGTTTTGTTATGTACTTGGGTGCTCCTGCATTGGGTGCATATATGTTTATCAGGATTATATCCTGTTGTATCGATCCCTTTAGTATTATGAAGTGGCTTTCCTTATCTCTTGTTATGGCCTTCACTTTGAGGTCTATTTTGTCAGATATAAGTATTGCTACCCCAGCTTCTTTTTCATTTCCATTTGCCTGAAAGATATTTTTCTATCTCTTCACTTTCAATCTGTGTGAGTACCTTGTTCTGAGGTGGGTCTCTTGTAGACAGCATATATATGGGTCGTGTTTTTTTATCCACTCAGCCACTCGATGTCTTTTGATTGGAGCATTTAGTCCATTTACATTTAAAGTTATTACTGAAAGGTACTTGTTTGTAGTCATATCTATTTTTGTGTCTGTGTCCCTTCCTACCTTTTTATTTCTTCTTTTTACAGTATTCCCTTTAGCATTTCTTGCATTGCTGGTTTGGTGGTGATAAACTCCCTTAGCCTTTTTTTGTCTGTGAAGCTCCTGATTTTCCCTTCAATTTTCATTGATAGTCTTGCTGGATAGAGTATTCTTGGATTCAGTCCTTTGCTTTGCAACCCTTTGTATACCTCCTTCTATTCCCTTCTAGCTTGATGTGTTTCTGTTGAGAAATCATTTGATAATCTGATGGGTGATCCTTTGTAGGTAACCCTCTGTCTCTCTTTTGCTGCCTTTAAGATTCTCTCTTTGTTGTTAATATTTGCCATTGAAATTATGACGTGTCTTGGTGTGGGTCTTTTGGAATTGATCCTGCTTGGGACTCTCTATACTTGTGTAACTTTTTTCTTCCCCATATCCGGGAAGTTTCCTGTCATTATTTCTTCAAATAGATTTTCTAATCCTTGCTGCTCTTCTTGTCCTTCTGGCAGCCCTATTATACGTATGTTACTTCTTTTCATGTTGTCCCAAAGCTCCCTTAGGCTTTCCTCCTGCTTTTTAATTTTTTTCTCCAGTTGCTGTTCAGATTGGGCTTGTTTCTGTACCTGATCTTCTAACTCACTAATTCGGTCCTCTGTTTCTTCTAGTCTACTGTTGAAACTTTCCATGGTGTTTTTTATTGTAGCTATATCACTTTTCATTTCTTCCTGATTCTTGCATAGGTTGTTGATTTTCTCATCCATCCGATGTATGAATTCCACGACCATTACTCTGAATTCTTTTTTAGTCATGTTGCATGTTTCAATTTCACTAATTTCCTTGCTTGGCAACTCATTTTCTTTCCTCTGGGGATTGTGTTGTCTCCCCATTCTGACTATCACCAGAAGGTTCAAACTTTGAGTTGCGTGGACCTGGGCCGTGTGCCGTGGGAGCTTCACACCACCTGAGTGTCACTGAAGTGCTCCGACACTAGGACGTGTGGCTGCCGTGGGTTGGTGGGAACCAGGCTCGCCCAGGGTCAGTGTTACAGCGTTCAGTGTGGTCTTGTGTGCGCACCTAGAATCATGGACCCCGCCTGCACTGCGCTGTTGGCGTGTGCTGAAAATGATTCCCCTGACGCATGCCAGGAGTCAAGAGTTTCCCTGTGTCTGCACCAAGAATCGAGTATCAGAGTCTCTGTTGCCTCGTATGGCTTCTTGCTGAGAATCAGGGTCCCCATGTGCACATGCACCAAGAATTAGTCACTGGCTCTTAGTGTGAATATGCTGTGAGTCAGGGATCCCAGGTGCACACGGTAAGAAACAGAGTCAAGTCAGTGGTGCTCAGTGCTGCCTCTTGCAGGGAGAATCTGGGTCCCGGTCACCATGGGGGACTGGGTTGCACAGTAGCACTGCGCTGTGGAAAACAGACTTCCGTGTGTGCTTGCCCAGAATCAAAGTCAGGTGGCACTGCCGTCCTGCGTGGGCTTCGGATTTGTTTGCCCAATTGCATTGCGGGGAGCAGATTCTAGTCTCTGTGTGTGCGCAGGCTGAAATTCCTGTAGCAGTGCTGTGGTTCATGCACACTCCCAAACTCAAATTCCCGTAGGGGCGCTGGGTCCCTGCGTGCACTCCCAAGCTCAAATTCCCGAAAGGGTGCTGCGGCCCAAGCGAGGGGCAGGTCTATCAGTTACTATGGCGCTATCCACGATCCTGCAGGGAGGGGTATAGGCTCTTTGATTCACAGAAATCTGCGGCGGGGAAGTCTGGATTCTTGTTGTCTGTTGGTCTGAAGCTGTGGTCGCAGTTCTCTGTCCCCAGTGGCTGCAGGGTCCTGGTTTGGTCTGAGACGCGACTGGGTGGTGCTGAGGCTAGGATCCTAGTCTCAAGCAGCTCTGTTTCTCAAGATGGCATGGTCTCTGTGCCTGCACTGGCCGCCCAGAAGTGTCCGCTTTGTGTGCAGGGCTCCGCTGTCTAAGACTGCCCAGTTTGGCAGCCCCTCGGAGGACCTGA
Source organism: Corynorhinus townsendii (assembly GCA_026230045.1). Classification (NCBI taxonomy): domain Eukaryota; kingdom Metazoa; phylum Chordata; class Mammalia; order Chiroptera; family Vespertilionidae; genus Corynorhinus; species Corynorhinus townsendii. The sequence goes on from JAPDVU010000004.1 coordinate 88,697,350, forward strand.
AGAATCTAACTGTCCCTAGCTCATACACACACAAACCACACACGTCTACACTCTCCTCTATGGTTCCCTCACTCTCTCACACTCTCTCCCTCCCTACCTTCCTGGCGTTCGCCATCTTCCCTGAAAGAAAAAGTCTGCATATTTTTGAGGGAAGTAAAAATCCCCAGAAGTTCCAGGGAGGAATGGACCTCAGATGAAAATGTCCTTTGACAGGATGATCCCTGAGGTATCCCAAGGCCTGGTGAAGGGAGCCGGGGAATGTCTCTGGAATAGAACCACCAGGGAGAACCAGTTCTCGCCACACTCTATGCCTGGGGATAGATCCACTCTCAGCCCCAAGGAGAGGGAGGGACAGACAGACAGACAAGAGACAGCAGCCAGCTGTCTCCTGAAGACATCAGCACATTGTAGAGAAACCGATGGGGCTGCTGAGCTAAGAGACTGGGAACTGAGCCAGCAACTCAACCCCAGGAAGACCTCAGGGACACTCAGCAGGAGAGCTCAGGGAGTCCAGAGGGGACGAGGGGGCAAGTGGTCACCCGGAGAAGGTGAAAGGCGATTCCCTGTGGGCTCTGCCGCCTTTCATTATAGGGGTCCAGACGCAGGGCCCAACCAGGTCTGACTCCCAGGTGCTGTGGTGAGAGGTCTGGGAGACCACAGCGAGAACAGCAGGGCTCTCAGGCCCGGAGTGAGCTTCCATCCCATGGTCCTTCCTCTGGAGGCTGAGGGCAAACTAAATGACAGCCTGAGGACCACTACCTTGGTCGACTACTGGCTGGGCCAAGTCTTAGTTCATTAATTTTCATGACAAGCTCAGAAAACTCTGTGAGACTCTGTTTTCCGAGCTCTTGTTAGCCATCTTTGCATCACCCCTTGGAGACAGATAAGACAGTGAGCACAGACCCCAGACCTAACCAGAATGGTCACAGACGTTCACCCCAAATTCCCTGTGGAAGGGAGAATATGGCTACCTGCCCTTTAGGTGGAGTGGCCTCAACTACACTTAATGAGGAAAGTCCTCCCCTGGACCTGCTCTGTCCAATATGGCAGCCACTGGCCACATGGGGCTATTTAAAATGAAACAAAATTGAAAATTCATCTCCCTGGTCACACGGGCCACACTTCAAGTGCTCAGGCCACCATACTGAAACGTGAAGCCTCGGGACACGTTCCACATCTGCAAAGAGTCCTCCTGGACTGGCTGCCCCAGCTCCTCTGACACGTGCTGCGGTCCTGTCACAGGCACCGGATTCCTAACCCGAAGATCCCTCGCCACGGGCCAGCCTCATTCGACAGGGGACACCGGAGTCAAGGCTATCCCAGTAAACGCAGGGCCAGGAGCTGCGTTTGTCCGGCTCCGGCAACTACTGAGGCCACACTGGCTGCTTTTCATCGCTTTCCCTTATTCCGTCCCCGCTCCCCCCGCCCTCCACCCCTCCCGCCCAACAGTTCTATCGGGTTTAATGTAAAACCTCTCCTTGTATGTACTCTGGCAAAATGTGATTGTTGTTGCGCCTGCAGGTATTCTGACCTACATAAATTGTCCTGTATTCTCTCTCCCTCTGCTTCTCACTTTTACCTGTTTGGCACTATATTGTGAAGATCGTTCCCTGTGGCCATCATCTACATCCCGCTGCTCCCCTCAAAAGATGAACATACTGTTGGGTTTGGGAGGGTGGGGAAAGGAACAAATGAATCTTTTAAAAATAAGGACGTGGCTGAACATAGCTGTCCACAGTTTGAAAATCAGTCTTTGAGCCTCTACCCCCCTCTGTGTGTGCCCCCAGCACCCTGCCCTGGCCTCCATAACACACGTAGCCCACAGTCTGTTTCCCCCACTCATCTGGGTATCGTCAGAGACTGGTGAAACACACATGCAGGCGCGCGCACACACACACACACACACACACACACACACACACACACACACGCGCGCGCGCGCGCGCTTCTCCTGTGTCCCCCCCCCCGCTCCCCACAAGCCCAAAAAGTCACTGAAGAGGCTGGACCTCAGCTGGTTTCAAAGGGGTAAGAGGGAAAAAAGTCAGTCTCATACTTTTAAATTTAGAAGTGCTGTGCAAACCACTTCCTGGAGCAGACAAGAGTGGGGAATGTGAGGAAATCACTCTGCTATGTGTGATGTGGGAAGCACAAGCCACTCAGGGCCTGTGGCAGCCACACACCCAGTGACACGCGGCAATGCTTAACACATGTGCAGGAGACCAACAGTGCCCCCTGGCAGCCTGGGGGAGACCCCCTCGGACAACATGCTCAACAGCCTGGCTGTCTCTCCCTTCGGGGCCAGAAATGAGGCAGAGCCCAGGAGTCAGAACTAGATCCCATCTTGAAAGTGCCCAGCCCCCAACCTTCCTTTCTTTCTTTCTCCACCTGTCTCACCAACAGCTGCTTCTGGAAACCAACCCTGCTCTCCAGGGAGGGATCTTAGAAAGGGATGCTCCAGGCTTTAGGGCTCAGCCTGAGACACAAAGATAAGGATCCAGACTGAGGGAGAAGGCTTGGAAGAGCCACTGGCTTCCAGAGACAATCTAGTCTGCTGGGGCTGGGAGATGAGGGAGGGGGAAGATATCTTGTGGTTGACATCCAACTACCACAGCCATGATCACTGCTCAAATATTACTCAGATGTACTGGAGTCTGGCCCAGTGTCGTCGGGTGAGGGGGCGCCAGTGGAGAGAGGAGGAGGTGATTACGTAGAGTCAAACCATCAGACGCTTCCTAGACCCTTATAAACCTCATTTTATTGCTTAAAATATAAACTTCCTAATAAGGCAAACCTAATTTTATTCTTTTGTTTAATCTCTTAATTGCATTACTAATGATTTGTCCCTTTATTTTTTTTAGGAAAATAACCAAAAAAAGAGTCATGTGTTTTTAAAAAATCAGCTGTTTATAGAAAAAGCACTCTAGATAAAAAGATGCCACCGTAAGTATTTCAACCTCCAAATCAATAGCAAAGATGAAAAAACCCCACACAAATTGATGAATAACAAAAACGATTTCTTGTAAGTTATTTTTAAAAGCACCAAAAACTTGCAACTCATCACCAGATGCTTAAAGCCTAGGGACCTAACCAGACCTAACCGATTCTGGGGGGTTATAAAACATAAAGCACATATGAATAGCTGCAGGAAAAAAAAGCTCCTAAGCTGATGTAATACTGAATGGAATAGCCAAACAAACAAACAAACAAAAAAGACAAAGACCTAAAGTTTATTTCATGCCTATTCTGTGATCTTTAAGTCAGGATCTGGAAGGCAACAAACAAGATCTGACTTCACTTAAGTTTGCAACGGGCTGTCCCTCCACTCTAAGAGGTGCCTCTGACAGACCTTTAAAGTCCGGGGTGCAGGGGAGACACTGACAAGCAGACTACGCGATATAAAGGGAAACACATGCTGAGTGACTGACTGCATGATCTACAGAGAGACAGGCCATACAGACAGAGAAAGCGGGAGATAACAGACTAAGAAAGAACGAGATACCAGCAGAGAAAGACCCAGATCTGACGGACAGAGGGAGAAGGGAAGAAATCAACAGGCAGAGACACAGAGATAAACTGAGAGACAGAGATAGAGTAACAGAGTCATAGAGACCCAGAGAAAGGGTTAAGAAAGACAAGAACCCTAGCCAGTTTGGCTCAGTGGATAGAGCATCAGCCTATGGACCGAATAGTCCTGGGTTCAATTCTGGTCACGGTTGCCTAGGTTGCAGGCTCCTCCCTGCCCAGGCCTTGGTCAGGGTGCGTGCAGGAGGCAACCCATCAGTGTGTTTCACATTGATATTTCTCTCTGCCTTTCCCTCTTTCAGAAAAATCAATGGAAAAATATCCCTGGGTGAGGATTAAAAAAAGAAAAGAAAGACAATGGCATAGAGCACAAATGACTTCTGTGCACATAAGGCTCCCATGCCCGTGGAGCAGGCACCAGCCCCACACTGGTCCTAGCTTCCCCAGCAGATCTGTCCCTGTGTCTTCAGTAAGGAGTCCTCCCCAACCCCTCCCACCACTCTCTCCAACAGCCACAGGGGCTCAAAATTCAGACAGCCCCTGGCCACAGGCAACATGGCTGCCCAGTATAACACCAGAAACAAAAAGTTAGAGCTAGCCTGCAGGCGGGAAATCTGGGGGAGCAAGAGGAGAGGGGAGGGGGCTCTACAGATACCAAATTCAGACCATCAGTAATGGAGAGCCCTCAAATTAGAGGCTCCTGGTAAATAATTCACCAAGAAAAGTACAGTACCTTCCCCAGGCTCATCCATTATTCACCAAGATAAATGTACCATATTGTTATACTTCCTGACATCTAAAAATGGTCTGAGGGCTTTTGCAGGAAAGGGAGTGGGGAGAACATGGCTGAAAGCAGCGTCCCCACGAGCAGCGGGGCTTGCAGCGAGCAGGACCCGGTCGCCAGCAGCAACTTTCCAGAGTACAAGATGCCAGAGCTAAACACACGCGTTTTCCACATGGGTGCCTTCGGGGAGCTGTGGCATGACCAGCTGCGTGGGCAAGGGGATTTGTCGCTGAAGGAGCCGCCGGCATCCGAGCTGCCTGGGCAAGGAGGGGTTGTGGACCCCGGCTGGGACGATGCCGCAGTAGCACGGGATCTGGGCTTAGATCTGGAGGCAGCGACCAAGCTGAGGGCAGTTTGCAGCCTCGATAAACTGCAGTGCCGTGAGGAGGATGAGGACCCAGAAGTCATCCCAGAGGATACTGACCTAGTGACTTTGGGGGTTAGAAAGCTTTTGGAACGTCGGGAAGAAACATTAACGATAGATAGGGCCTGCAGACAAGAAGTACTTGCTTATGAGATGGAGTCACATGTCATAGGAAAAAAGCCTGAAAATCCAGCAGACATGATTGAAGAAGGGGAACTTATCCTATCTGTGAATGTCTTCTACCCTGGTATATTTCATAAGCACAAAGAACACAAACCATACCAGACGATGCTGGTACTGGGCAGTCAGAAGCTCACGGAACTAAGGGATTCAACTGGCTGTGTCAGTGACCTCCAGATTGGTGGGGAATTCAGCAACACTCCTGACCAGGCCCCTGAGCACATCAGCAAAGACCTATACAAATCAGCCTGCTTTTATTTTGAAGGAACGTTTTATAATGATGTAAGATACCCTGAATGCAGAGATCTGAGCAGAACTATCACTGAGTGGTCAGAGTCCCATGACAGAGGCTATGGAAAGTTTCAAACTGCTAAAATGGAAGATTTTACCTTCAATGACTTACATATTAAAATGGGTTTTACCTATTTATACTGTCAACAGGGAGCCTGTGAACATGTTGTTGTCATTACTGACATAAGGCTTGTGCATCAAGATGACTGCTTGGATAGAACACTTTACCCCCTTCTTATCAAGAAGCATTGGCTATGGAGCAGAAAATGTTTTGTTTGTAAAATGTACACAGCCAGATGGGTGACCAACAATGACAGTTTTGCACCAGATGATCCAAGTTTCTTTTGTGATGCTTGCTTCCGAATGCTTCATTATGACTCAGAAGGCAACAAACTGGGGGAATTCCTCACTTATCCTTATGTTGATCCTGGAACCTTTAATTAATAACCAATAAAAAGTGTACACTGTAGGAGCATGACCAACCTGAAATAATCAGCTAAAATTACCCCTACTCCATCCCCAAAATATGAAATTGCAGATTTTCTTATAAAGTAACTTGATTTAAATGATTAAAAATATATTTTACTCTTTATTACACATTATAGTTCATATTCAATTCAGTGCATTTTGCCATCTTAAGTGTATTTATCTTACAGAAGGAGCACTTTACATATTGAATACAAATCCTTTGCCATGTATATGTATTCTGATTTTCTCCCAGTCGATGGCTTGCCTATTCATTGTATCCTAAATACTTTTTTGCTAATCATTAGCAAAATTCAATTAGTGTTACATCAAGTGTTGGAAGTACTTTGAAAATTATTTGAAGAATGTGAACTACACCATATATCATGAGGCTTCCAAGGTAAAGATTTTTCAAATATCTAATAAAAATGAGGAAAAATAAAAGTAGACCCTCTAATAAATACAACGTTAACAGCTAAAATAAATAAATAAATAAAAACTGTCGGAGCCATTAGGCCAGGAGCAAGAAGGCAGCAGGGCAACTTCCACCCAACTTTTCCAGAGCCCCCGACCCAGCAGTCCTGCGGCTTTTGGGACTCAGTCTTGCACCTCACACAAGGGCAAAACGTTCACCTCCCAGAAAGGGCCAGGCCTGGCTCAGACCATAAGACCCTCGAGCAGGCCCCACACAGCCCTCAAGGGCCCCGTGCTAGGTTAGAGCTGTGTCCAGAAAAATCCTAAACAAAACCCCCATGGGCCCCACACCCCAGAAGTTCTTTTCCTCTCAATGAGAAGAGACATGCATACACTTGGCACCTGTCTTAGGGCAATTCTGTTCCCAGAAGGTTCAAAGAGTTTGACTTTGATGCCAAATGAGTGATAGCTACCAAAAGCAGGAAGACCTGCATCCTCGACCTGGCACTGTACAAGTCACTCTGTCCATCAGGCCTTCCTTTCCCGCAGGGAAAACCAGCTAACTGCTCTGCATCCTGGGGGCTCTGACAAGGATGAGGTGCCCTCTGGGAAGCTTGAAGAGCTACACAACTCGAAGGCCCTGGCCTACATCGTTCAGGCAGGATGGAGATGGGACAAGCGTTCAGGGTCCGGTCTGACCACCTGCACGCAAAGCCTACTCTCCCACTTACCAACTTGGGCAGCTGTTTATTCCTGTGGTGCTTCCATTTCTGCATCTATAAAATAGCACTAATAACAGTATCTACTAAGTAGACGTGTGAAAAGTAAATACACGAGTTAATAAATGTAGCAGGTTTGGGACAGGGCCTGGCACGTATTCAGGGCCATGTGAGTGGACTCAGCCATTATTTATTGTCATTGCTACATTGGAGCTTTTTTTTTTTTTTAATCTTTTATGAACTCCATCTCATCACAACCACCTGTTACCCAATAAAGGACTTGGCTGGCATTCCTCTCATGCAGGCCATTCAGAGCTGCAAAGAATCCTGTTTGATTTGCCACTCACCTAATCTTTACCATCTTGGTGTAGTGGTTCTCTCTGAACAGACCCTGAGGTCTAAACTTCGTCCCATTGCTGCCTGACAGAGCCTTGGAGCCACAGTCACTGGATGTATCTAACATTGGGCTCCACAGTTCAAGGGTTGCTACCCCATGTTGGTGAAGCTCTGCGGGTGGCTGCTAATGGCTGGGAGCTTTGCATGCTGCTAACCGCTGCCCTAAGGACCCCCAGCAGTGCCCAAATTAGCAGTTGCTCATACTTCCATTCACTCCCCTCCAAAAGCTTCTCCAATCACCTTCAATATGAACAAGAGCCAGAGCAAGTGTCTGGGTAACAATGGATGCAGACCATCCTGGTCTGAGGCAGGTCTCTGGCCTCACAGAACACAACTGTAGGGGTAGGGAAGGAGAGTCCAGTGGATGTTTACATACCAACTCACATCTGGAGATAACCATTAGACTTCAGCTTTCTGATCCTATAAGAGACAACTGGAAAATTCTATGCTTTGTAAAGGGAAATACCTGACTATATACAATAGAAGTTGTAAGCATTTCTCAACGGTAAACAATACATTAGGAAAATTATTTCCAGCAATTGACAGAAGTGAGGTTGCAGCCTTCCTATCTAGTTACAAATCCATCATAACTACTAAATTCTAACAGTAACATGATCTAAACAACATGACAAGTCCTCAAACAAATGTAAATGATTAATAAATATAAGAAAATGTTCTAATGCATTAGTAACACAAGCAATGCAAATTATAACAAGCTATTCTGCCTGTCCGATGAACGCCAAGAATTTAAAAATAACTCAACATTGGCAAGTCTATGGAGAAAATGGTCCTCAAGCTTTGCTGATGGCGGTGTAAATCCTAATAGTTCCCTTCTAGAAAGTGGTTTAGTAAAATTGTACCAATATCTTAAAAATTCATGCCCTTCCTCCCTGGAGAAGTACCGGATTCCAGGTCTGTGGCAGGAAATGAGATGAGCCTGGGACATCTTATCCTATAAGGAAATGAGCAAAGACTAGCAGGGTCACGTCAAAGGTTCAGGCCCAGTGTGAAGAGGCTCCTGTGGGTCAAAGGCAGGGCCACTTAAGCATCCGTAAGGATAATAACCACACCAACTTAACATATCAAGTAAGTTTAAAGTCCATGCATTCAGAATGATTATGTGTTTTGTTTTTTCCAGTCCTCACCCAAGGATATGTTTATTGATTTTAGAGAGGAAAGAAGAGGGAGAGAGAGGAAAGGAGAAGGAGAGAGAAACAGAGAGAAACATTGACATGAGAAAGAAACATGGATTGGTTGCCTCCTGTACGCACACTGACCGCGTGTGGATCAAACCTGCAACCTTTTGGTGTAAGGGATGACACTCCAACCAACTGAGCTACCCGGCCAGGGCAATGGAGTTAAGTTTTCTTTAAATATGTTGTGTGTGTTGTTTTTTATTATTGATTTTAGAGGGAGAGGAAGGGAGAAGGAGAGAGAAACATCCATGAGAGACAACCATCAATCGGCTGCCTCCTGCATGCCTACTCCTGGGGGCTGAGCCCAAAATCCGCAGACCCTGACCAGGAATTGAACTGGTCACCTCTCGGTGCATCGGATGACACTCAACCAACTGAGCCACACCAGCCAGCAATGATGTTTTTCTAAATTAAAAAAAAAAAAGCCCAAAGTCTTACATTGGTCACCGCTGAAGGAGGCTAGAAAACCAACTCATCATTTTAAAAACTGATAAAGAATCAAGCACTTATTTTCTGTTTTGTGCGCAGCTATACCTCATGGTAACCAAACAGTGCGTGAGGGGAGGCTTGTCTTGACAGAAGTCTGCTCGCTGATAAGCAGGAGCATCACCACTGTACAACCCCTAAGGAAACAGCGGTTGTTTATGGCTGGTAATTCCAGAGAGAACCAGATGTGTGTCTACTGAGGGATGCACACATGGGAGGAAAAAAATCAATTCTAAACCTCATCAAGTCTCTACATCTAAGTCTCATTATTAAAAAGTTTAAGAAGCTTTCCAGAACAAACTTGGAAAACAAGGGAGAAGTTAGATAACATGCCACCAACCAAAACAAGTGTGAATACAGATTGTGTCTTCTATTGCCCCCCAGTTACTAAAACTGAGTGTTTATCATCTCATGTCCTTACAACCTGTCTTCCTGACTAGATTCTAAGCTCCCTGAGGACAGGGCTGGTCTCACACTCATCTCCGCACTGCAGGTGCTCAGGAAACACCAGCGGGTCTGCAGTGGTTTTACTGAGCCAGATACTTGGCCCCATTACCCCTGCAAGATGTGGAATGAGCACTAGCCGACTTGGCTCAGGGGATATAGTGTCGACCTGCGGACAGAAGGGTTGTGGGTTCAATTCCAGTCAAGGGCATATCCCTGGGTTGTGGGCTTGATCCCCAGTAGGGAGAGTGCAGGAGGAAGCCGATCAATGATTCTCTCTCATCATTGATGTTTCTCTCTCTCCCCCTTCCTCTCTGAAATCAATAAAAACATATTTTTTAAAAAGATGTGGAATGAGCAGAGGGTCACAAAGCCCAATATGGGATCTCGGTAGGCACTTATGTTAATTATCATTATTAATTCAACAAACATTTATTTAGAGCCTACTATTGCCAAGTACTCTGCAAGACACTGGGGATGGAGAGAGAGAAACACACAATTACTATCTTCAAGCACCTCAGTTTAGTGGGGGAGTTAGATAAATAAACATGTACAGGATTACAATAATAGTTAACACTTACTGACCACTTAACTATTCACCAGGCTCTATTCAGAGCGATTTAACCATATTAGTTTGTTAATGTGTATAAACACCTAGTTAGGTAGGCACCATGATCCCCAGTATGCAGATGAGGAAACTGAGGCACAGAGAGGTGAAGCTACCTGCTCACACAGCTGGTAAGTGACAAATGCAGGATTCAAACCTCTTGGCTCCAGAGGAAAGCTATGACAATCACTAGGCTTTACCACTTTATCACTCAGTGTGGTGGTGGGTGCACACGACAAAATCAGAGGGCGGGGGGGGGGGGGGGGGGCGCCAAGAAAGAATCCTGGAAGGCGGCCCTTCAAAACAAGGGTTTAAGAAGGAATGGGGATAGCCAGGCGGAGTGGCTGAGATGGTTGAACAGCATCCAGTGCACCGAAAGGTTGTGGGTTCAATTTCTGGTCAGGGCACATGAGTTAAGTAAGCACATGCCTGGGTTGCAGGATTGATTCCCAGCCAGGGCAAGTATGGTGGGGAAATAGCAGATCAACGTTTCTCTCTCTCCACCAATCTTCTCGCCCCCACCCCCGCCCCGCCTTAAGTGTATCCTCAGGTGAGGATTTAAAAATAAACAATAAAAGAAGGAATGGGGCTTTCAAGTAGAACAAGACAGAAGCATAAAGATAAAGCATGTTTTTTGTTTGTTTTAGAAGTTGAAATATATTTTAAAATGGTGGGGAAAAAAGATAAAGCATGGTCAGAGAACGCCAGGTTATTCAGGATGCTCAGAGTTTAAGGGATGATGAGGGGAAACACAGCAAGAAGCAAAGGAGGGGGAGACAAAGGAGGTGAGATACAAATTTAACCTGCTCAAGCTGTCCCCTGACAAAAAAAGATTTCCCAGGAGGTCGCTGTTAGGGTAGAAGATGGACTGAAGAAGCTTTGTCATGCAGAGAACAGTGAGCAATCACAGATGCATTATTAAGGGAAACTGACATACCTGTTCTATTAGTTTCCTAGAGCTTCTCCAACAAATCACCATAACTGGGTGGGATTAACACAACAGAAGTTTATTCTCTCACTGACTGGAGGCCGAAATCCAGGTGTTAGTAGGCTTGGTTCCTACAGAGGCTCCGAGGGAGAGTCGGTTCCATGCCTCTCTCCCTGATCCTGGCGGTTGCCGGAAATCCTTGGGGCTCCTGGGCTTGTAGAGATGTCACAATCCCTGCCTCCACCTCACAAGGCCACCTTCCCTGTGTGTGTGTGTGTCTGTCTCTCTCTTCTTGTAACGACACCCTTACAAGATCTTGTAACCACTGATCGCATATGCTTATAGCTCACCTTAATGATGTAAGGATTACATCTGCAAAGCCCCTATTTCCAAATAAGGTCAAATAGACTGGCATCAGGACTTAGGGCTTCAACATAACCTTTTGGAGGACACCATTCAACCCATTACACCTGCTCTTCTGTGACTTGCTTTTTTCACAGCACAGTTAACCGCAGCTATCGGTCCAAGTCTGGTCACGTGGTTCTAGCCTATTCATGTCAACTGCTGTGCATTATTTCACTGTATCAGTGACCCATAACTATTTGTCAAACACCCTAATGGACATTTAGTTTTAAATATTTTGCCATTACAATCAATGCTCCAACGAAACCTCTCTGTACAGGAATTTACGCACATGGGTAATGAAAGTGTTTCTGTAGGATGACTTCCTAGAAACAGAATTCCCCCTGGACCAAATACAATTTCAAGTTTTGGTAAGTGATGAATTGCTCTTTATAAAGGTTGCTCCCATTTATGCTTCCTTACCAATACTGATCTTTATTAACCTTTGTCAATCAGAAAAACATAAAATAATAGTTTTAATGTGGTTTGTTTGAGACATTTAGTTTGCCCTGTAACAAGATAAAGCAATCTTTCATAATTTTACTGGTTAGCTGAATTCCTTATTGTCCGTTTTCTATTCAACTTCCTTGCCTATTATTTCCTTATTTTTATTGTTTATCTCATTAATTTGTAATCAGCAAGATCAGGAATATAAAGCCTTTTCTGCATTACATGTTGCAATTTCCTCTGAGAATGGGCATTAAGTTACTGAAATCAGCCTACTATGTGCCAGGCACTGTTCTAAGTGCTGGAATACAGCAGTGAACTGGGCACTGAAGGTTCCTGTTCTCAACTGTTATTTAACCTCTCACAAGAAAATGTGATTGCACATGATTTAGGGCAATAGATAGAAAGCAAATTTCCCCCTTGAGTGCAGGGTTGCCTTAAAATTAATTTAAATACTGTCCTGTTTTGATCCATTTGAGAGTCTTCTGGGGGGAAATCTACTCTATTTCCCAGCTGTCCTGGAAGCATCTACAAAGGAGTAGTGTGGTTCGGGAAGGTGGAACTAGGAATAGTGCCAGGTAGCTGCTCCTTTCCCTGCAGCCACACCCCCAAAAACCACACCCCCAGGTGTCCAGGGTCTTCAGTGGTTAAGGCCCTTGAGTTCAGAGAGCCAAGGAAGTTTTAAGAAGCAGTAAGTCTTCCCCATTCCATTAGCAGGGGTACCACTGGAGCCTCACTCCGTCCCTGGGAGGGGTGATGTCTGATTGGGCATGTTTGGCTCTGACCCTTCCCCCTTAGAACTACTTAGGGTACAGATAGAACATATTTTATACAGGTAGCGCGCGCGCACACACACACACACACACACACACGGATGAATCAGGCCAATTTATCCTCTTCAGATTAAAACTTTGTTCCTCGCCCTAGTCGGTTTGGCTCAGTGGATAGAGCATTGGCCTACAGACTGAAGGGTCCTGGGTTCGATTGCAGTCAAGGGCACATGACCAGATGGCGGGGCTTGATCCCCGCAGTAGGGGGGGCATGCAGGAAGCAGTTGATCAGTGATTCTCTCTCATCACTGATGTTTCTGTATCTCTCTCTCCCTTCCTCTCTGCAATCAATAAAAATATATATTTTTAAAAATTTAAAAACCGTTGTTCCTCAACCGAGCCTTTATTAATAATAAAGGTGACACACTGATCTCCATCTGTCCAATTCCTGTGTCTGTTTTCTTTCCTCCCTGCCTCCATCAGTTTCAAATTCAGAGTGAAGGGTGATATTGACTGGCTCCCTCAACATAATTTCCATTATACTGCATTATGCCTGAGTATTTTATGGGTTTTTGTTGATTTTGTGAAGGGGATAAATGTTTCCATTGTATTTTCTAAAAGGTTAATTGCTGATAGATATTGATCCTTCTGGGTTTTGTGTAGTTTTTTATTTGGCCAAATGACTCCATTGTCTTATTGATTTTAGTGTTTTTCAGTTGATATTTGGGCTTCATGTGTCAAAAAAATTATACCATCAGCAAAGAACAATAACTTTATTTTGATTTTTGTTTCTTACAGTATTATTTCCGCTACAATTTCCAAAATGTTAAATTGTAATGACTTGATTGTTTTTTAAGATATGTTTTTATATTGATTTTTAGCGAGAGAGGAAAGGTGAGGAAGAGAGAGAAACCTCAATGTGAGAAAGAAACATTGATCAGTTGCTTCCCGAATGCACCAGGGATGGAACCTGCAACCTTTATGTGCCCTGACCTGTGTGGAACCAGTGACCTTTCAGTGCACAGGGCATTGCTCCAAGCAACTGAGCCATGCTGGACAGCACATGACTTGATTATTTTAATGAGGACAGTATGTTTTCATCTTTAAATATAATATTAGCTATGGTTTGAGATTTTTTTAAATCAAGATGTTGCTGCCCGGTTGGTGTGGCTCAATGGTTGAGTGTCAGCCTATGAACCAGTTGGATTCCCAAACAGGGCACATGCCCGGGTTGCAGGCTGGATCCGGGGGGGGGGGGGGGGGGGAAGGGGGGCGTGCAGGAGGCAGCTGATAGAGGATTCTCTTTTATCATTAATGTTTCTATCACGCTCTCCTTTCTCCCTTCCTCTCTGAAATTAATTTTATATATATATATATATATATATATATATATATATATATATATATATATAAAGATGTTGCCCAGCCAGGTTTGCACAATGGTTAGAGCACTGGCCCAAGGACTGAAGGGTCAGGGTCACGTGTTTGATTCCAGTCAAGGGCACATACCTCAGTTGCAAACTGAAAGAACACACCTAGAAAGTTGATGAATATTCTATTGATACCCTCCCCTGAGACCTCTCCTAAAATTCCCACCTCCAAGAAAGAGATAAATACACTCAGGACAAGGGACCCAGTGTCAGGACAAGGGACCCAGTGTGTGCTCTCCCTCCAAAGAGCACACCACTGCCACTGCCTCCCTCTCTTTCCCCCACAGGCTCGTATCCCCTAACCTCTAAGGGACCCAGTGAGATTTGTAACCAGGGGAGCAATGGGCAGTGGCAGCTCTTCCTGGGCTAACCCCTGGACCTATCTCCAAGGGCCCCTTTTCTCTGACTTCTCAGTGAGCCAAAGCAATCCAGCCTAGGCTTTCTTGTTGCTTCTCCTATGCCCTTCCTTGTTTCACTGGCCTAAGTATATTTTCGCTGCCATCGTGGACCCAATACCCTTTGGTTCAGTGCTGTGTAGCCCTTCCCTCTGGATATCCCTACCCCCATCCCCTTTTCCTTAAATAAATTCAATTCTTTATTCATGGTCTGAGATGGCTATTTAGCCTGTCCACGCACCACTGACTTCAACCTTTCAAAATGGAATTCAGAAAAGTTAAACCACTTCCAGGACTCGAATTCTGGTCTTGGGAACCCAAGAACTTCCTGAGCAGCCACTGAGCATCTGGGACCAGGTTAGGCTTTGTGGGAAAAGAGGACCAGAACTCAACCCACCCCACCAAGCGCATCATCAAGAGGTGGGGGTGGGGTGGCAACAAAAAGCACACATCTGATAGAATGGAAAATAAAAAGGAGCAGCTAATTCAGAGAGAGCTCCAAGGGAAAACATACATGATCTCAGAGATAACGGAATAAGATCTTTGGTGGGCACTGGGCTACCATACCCCAAGTGATGTGGAACAACAGCCTATGTTGGTTGTCCTGGCATAATCATTAACAGTGTCTGGTCCAGATGATAAATCCTCTGGTTCCTTCTGAGGAAAATGCCCCACATTTGAGCCATGCTTACCAGTTTTCCCACAGTGATATTCCGTGTTATTTTCACAGGCCCACTGTACAGCAGTGATTCCGAAATTTCTCCCTCCCCCAAAAAATTATGACATAAATATAAAAATTTTAACACAGATTTGATATGTTCATATCCTTTGACAGAACAGCTCCACTTCTGGGAATTTATCCTACAGATATACAAGTACAAGGGCAAAGATAGGCACAAGGATATTTGTGGTGGCTCTGTTTAAAATAGCAAACCCTCACAACACCCTGAAGTCTCTCAGCAAAGATTGTGTGAAATAGCCTGGGAAGAGAGCGGGGGTGGGATGGGGTAGGGTGAATGCAGACAGCACTTGCTTTAGGTCAACCTTCCTTTTAAATTATGAAGGGACCTTCCTGCCCGGCCCCCACCCCACCCTGCCCCCCAACTCACCAGGTCTCAGGGGAGGAAGAGACGGGGAGCAAGCGCGCATTACAATAATGAATTGTAAGTGTGTGTTTTCTTTGGCCAGGGCAGTCTGACCAAGCTCTGGGGGCTGCTGGGCAAACATTTTTCATATTTTAGTAGCTGGCCTATGCCCAAGGCAGTCAGAAGTTAAGTAAGCTCTGAATGAGCTGCACCCATCCTCTCCCCAGCCCCAAGAATTCTTAATGAGGTTCTAAGGCAGCAGCTTCCAGCAAAACTGTCTTGTTGCCTTAAATATCACTCACCCTTCACTACTTTTAATGAATGCAAATGATTCAGCAACAAAACACTTAGCCTGGAGTGAAATCCGTCTTTGTGTGGCTGGGTGTACAGCCCAACTCAGGCAGGGCCCTACTGGGCGGGTGGCCCAGCAGAGCCCCAGGTGCCCAGGCTAGCCCAGGCAGACCCCTGGGCAGCAGGAGCACACTACAGGAAGTGCTGGCACCAGAGAAGACCCCTGGCCCCCGCCCAACCCCCACTACCCCACACCCCTGCCCCCAGATGCAGACCCTCACAACTCCACCTCTTTATGACTCTGGCTCCAGGGCAGAGGAAAGTGTGAGAGGGAAAACAAAAGGTATTTCTTTGATCTAATGGAAGGGGCTGGTCCCAGGCACCTCAAAGGCCTGTCCGGTCACCACACATCCTGCATTCAAGGGCACTTTACCCCAACACCCCCACCCCTCCTCCTCTTCACCTGATGCCAGGTACCTGAGCAACTAGAACCTGAAAAGCTCCCTTGGACCTGCGCCCTCCTTCACTAACTTCATGGAAGCACCAAAACCAGAGACAGTATAAATTAACCCAATTTACACCGTTTCAGAGTTCTCTTTGGCAGCAAAAACTGAAAGCAATTTGTCAGGAGTCTAAGAGCAACTTTTAACAAATTTACTTCCAACCTGGGGCTCAGGGGGATTTGTCAGCCTGATCAACACCTCTCCAGAGGGCCCAGGCCACAGCCCGGCGCAGAACAGGCAGCTGTTAACTCAGCTGCCACAGTCGTCTCCCCCAAGTCCAGCAGCTGGCAGGAGGTCCTTGCAAGTCCTCTCTACGCTTTTCTAGTCATGGATGCAAGCAAGGAATCGGGAGGCTGTGACTCAAACTGGGCAACTGGCTAACGTGAGGACAGCTGAGGGCCCATAGGTATCACTTGGGGTACCTGAGACATAAAAAGGGCTTTAAAGTATTTGTTGACTTGGTTTGGAAAGAACCCCCTGCCTCTTTTTTTTTTTTTTTTTTTAATCCTCACCCAAGAATGTGCTTTTATTGATTTTTAGAGAGGAAGGGAAAAAGAAACATCGATGTATACGTGCCCAACTGGGGATGGAACCTGCAACCTAGGTATGTTCCCTGACCAGGAAGTGAACCCACAACCTTCATTAGTATACTAGAGGCCCAGTGCACAAAATTCGCGCACAGGTAGGGTCCCTAGTGGCTGCCGGCTGCCAGCTGAGGCCTCCCTTACCCTGGCTGCCTGCTGCCGCAGCCACCACCACCAACACTGCAGGCAGTGGGCGGGGGGGGGGGGGAGGGCCACGGGCAGTTGGCCAGCTAGCCCTGCCCCCTGGTCAAACTCCCGGTCCTAAATTTGCATGTTAGGCTTTTATTATATAGTACTAGAGGCCCGGTGCATGAAATTCATCCACAGGGGTGGGGGTGGGGGTGTCCTTCAGCCCAGCCTGCACTCTCTCCAATCTGGAACCCCTCGAGGGATGTCCGACTGACCGTTTAGGCCCGACATCCCTCTCATAATCCAGGACTGCTGGCTCCCAACTGCTCACCTGCTTGCCTTCCTGATTGCCCCTAACTGCTTCTGCCTGCCAGCCTGATCACCCCCTAACCACTCGGGGCCAGCCTGATTGATGCCTAACTGCTCCCCTGCCAGCCTGTTTGCCCCTAACTGCATTCCCCTGCAAGCCTGGTCACCCCTAACTGCCCTCCCCTGCAGGTCTGGGTCCCCCACAACTGCCCTTCCCTGCAGACCCAGTCACCCCCAACTTCCCTCCTCTGATGGCTGGGTCACCCCTCACTGCCCTCCCCCAGCAGGCTTGATCGCCCCCAACTGCCCTCCCTTGCAGGCCTGGTCCCTCCCAACTGCTCTCCCCTGCTGGCCATCTTGTGGTGGCCATCTTGTGTCCACATGGGGGCAGCCATATTGTGTGTTGGAGTGATGGTCAATCTGCATATTAGTCTTTTTTTAAAATATATTTTATTGATTTTTTTACAGAGAGGAAGGGAGAGGGATAGAGAGTTAGAAACATCGATGAGAGAGAAACATCGATCAGCTGCCTCCTGCACAACCCCCACTGAGGATGTGCTCGCAACCAGGGTACATGCCCTTGACCAGAATCGAATCTGGGACCCTTGAGTCCGCAGGCCGACGCTCTATTCACTGAGCCAAACCGGTTAGGGCTACTCTTTTATAAGATAGGATAGAGGCCTGGTACATGGGTGGGGGCCAGCTGGTTTGCCCTGAAGGGTGTCCCGGATCAGGGTGGGGGTTCCCTTGGGGTGTGGGGAGGCCTGGGCGAGGGGCTTGTGGTGGTTTGTAGGCCAGCCCCCCTCCCCCTCCCTCCCCCCTCCCTCTCCCCTCCCTCTCCCCTCCTCCCTCCATGGCCCAAGCAGAGGCCCTGGGATCTGGGATTTATTTATCTTCTACAACTGAAACTTTGTAGCCTATAGTGGAGCCAAGCCTTCTGCTCACTCGTGGTGGCAGCCATTTCTGTTGGGATTTATGTATCTTCTATAATTGAAACTTTGTAGCATTGAGTGGAGGCCTGGGCAGGCAAGGGCAGGCGGAAAACTTGGCTTCCTCCATTGCTAGGGAAACCCAAGCCTCCCTCCTGCTCTCTGTGGCTGCAGCCATCTTGGTTGGGTTTATTTGCATATTCCCTCCTGATTGGCTGGTGGGCGTGGCTGGTGGGTGTAGCAGAGGTACAGTCAATTTGCATATTACTCTTTTATTAGATAGGATGAGATGATGCTCCAATCAACTGAGCCACAGGTCAGGGCTAACCACTGCCTCCTTCAACCCTCACAGGACAGGGAAGACGGGAAGTTCGGATAACCCAAAAGAAAATTTCACATTGAATGTCACAATTGTTATATGTGAAGGGCCTCCAAAAATAAGTTCCATTTCATGAAAAATGCCCTTACCATTACATTATAGCAAAGGCTTTCAGGGAGAGAACACTGGAATTATCTTAACAACCTCAATCACGTTCTTCCTTTTTTTTTTTTTTAGGATTTTATTTTATTTTATTTTTTTTTATAAATCTTTATTGTTCAGATTATTACAGGTGTTCCTTTTTTTTTCCCCATAGCGCCCCTCCACCTGATTCCCCACCCCACCCCATGCCCTTACCCCCCGCCACTGTCTTCATCCATAGGAGTAAGATTTTTGTCCAATCTCTTCCCGCACCCCTCACACCTGCTTCCCCTGAGAATCGTCAGTCCACTCCCTTTCTATGTCCCTGATTCTATTATATTCACCAGTCTATTCTGTTCTTCAGATTTTTTATTCACTTGATTTTTAGATTCACTTGTTGGTAGGTATGTATTTGATGTCATTTTGTTGTTCATAATTTTTATCTTTACCTTTTTCTTCTTCCTCTTCTTAAAGAATACCCTTCAGCATTTCATGTAATCCTGGTTTGGTGGTGATGAATTCCTTTAGCTTTTTCTTGTCCGTGAAGCTCTTTATCTGACCTTCAACTCTGAATGATAGCTTTGCTGGGTAGAGTAATCTTGGTTGTTAGGTTCTTGCTGTTCATCACTTTGAATATTTCTTGCCACTCCCTTCTGGCCTGCATAGTTTCTGTTGAGAAATCAGCTGACAGTCGTATGGGTACTCCCTTGTAGGTAATTAACTGTTTTTCTCTTGCTGCTTTTAATATTCTCTCTTTGTCTTTTGCTCTTGGCATTTTAATTATGATGTGTCTTGGTGTGGTCCTCTTTGGATTCCTCTTGTATGGGGTTCTGTGCGCTTCCTGAACTTGTAAGTCTATTTCTTTCACCAGGTAGGGGAAGTTTTCTGTCATTATTTCTTCTAATAGGTTTTCAATATTTTGCTCTCTCCCTTCTTCTGGCACCCCAAAAATTCGGATGTTGGTACGCTTGAAGTTGTCCCAGAGGCTCCTTACACTATCTTCATATTTTTGGATTCTTTTTTCTTTTTGTTTTTCTGGTTGGATGTTTTTTGTTTCCACATATTTCAGATCTTTGGTTTGATTCTTGGGGTACGTTGATCTACAGTTGAGTTTCTGTATATTCTTTATTTCAGACAGTGTATGCTTCATTTCTGACTGACCCTTTTCCATTTTTTTGGCATTCTCATTAAGCTCCTTGAAGGTCTCATCAAGTTTCTCAGCGGTTTTAAGAAGATTCTTGAGTAACCTTATACATGTGGTTCTGAACTCTATGTCATCCAGTAGTTTGCTTTCCTCCGTTTCTTTCATTCGTGACATGTTTCTTTGTTTCTGCATTTTGGCTACTTCCCTGTGTTGATGGAGTGGCTTTGTGTGGTAGGTGACCTATAGGGGGCAGTAGCTCAGCCTACCCAATCACCTGATGTGGACGCTCTTGGTACACCCCTTTGTGGGCTGAGTGCAAAGTCTTGGTGTAGTTAAGCCTGAATTGCTGTTGGTACACTGGGAGGAAATGACCTCCAGGCCAATTAGCTGTGAGCACTCCCTGTGTCTATAATGGAAGAACTGCTGCGCTGAAGACACGCTTATGGGGCAGGACTTGTTTCAGTGGGGCTTTGGTGCTCACTGAGTCTGCCTCTTGAATGTGTCACTTATGGATGTGAGGAGTTGAAATCTGGTGTCTCACACTGACCACTAGGTACACTGGCTTCTGGATCTCCAATGGGGTGCAGGTCAGCTACTGTCTAAGGCCACTCAGCAGAAACTACAGTGAGAGCTGCAGTTTTCTCCTCTTTGCTTGGGGTTTGGAGGTTTTGGAGCTGTCTGACCCAGGCTGCAAGTTTGCTAGGTTAAGCTGCGATAGGGCAGGCTTTTCTTATGCTAACTCGGCTGCTTGGAGCTTGGGTGGGTTTGTAGGTTGTGCAGGGCGGGGCCTCAGGGTGTCACTAGGTTAGGGCGTGGCAAACAGCAATAGCTGCTAGTTAGCTGGCTCTGTGTCCCCAAAGGCAACCGTGAGTCCCGTGTACCAGTGCAGTAAACAAATTATTCCTGCGCGCAGCTCTGCAAGCAAGCCACCCTCACTGGCAGACAGTCCAGCTTCTCCCCATAGGAGTTTGGGTCCCCCGCGTCTCCCCAGAGACTGGATTTCAAAGTAATCGGGGGCTTGTCTCCGTTCAGGTTGAAAAAAGCAACGCACCCAGTTGCCCGCAGCCAGCCCGGATCACGTGCCTCCGTACCTCAGCTTTTCAGGGCTCGTGCACGTCTCATTGCTCTTTTCTCTTTCCTTCTAGTTGTAGAACTTCCACTCAGCCAGCTTTCCCGTGGTTCTGGGTGATAGACGTTTTGTCTTTTGGTTGCAGTTTAAATTGTTGTGGGAGGCAGCAGTTTAGGTGTTTACCTATGCCGCCATCTTGGATTCTCAATCACGTTCTTTCTGATTGTTCACAGCCCACCATCTATCTACACCACATTCTTCTTCAAAACATTGCCAAGGGAAGGCAAGAGAGACACTCACTCCATGGAAGGGATGGGCCTCATAGATCTTGGACCTGAGTTCCTGCCTTCCGTGTGGATCCATTAATCAGCCCCTTTCCTAGTTGGGTACTGAGGGTTAAAATTCTGGGCAAGAACAAAGAAAGAATCCTGCATTCTAAAACCCTATAAGGCAGAGAAGTGCCTAAGCCTACAAAAGTGAACATCTAGAAGGTTTGAAACAAATCTATTAAGAAAGAAAAAAGCCCTGGCCTGTGTGGCTCAGTGGCAGAGCCTCGGCCCTCCCACCAAAGGGTCTCGGGTTCAATTCCTGTTCCAAGGGCACATGTGGGAGGCAACCAGTTGATGTATCTTTCACACATCAATGTTTCTCTCTCCTCCTCCTCCTCCCCTACCTCCACTCTCTCTAAAAAGCAATGGAAAAAATATCGAGTGAGGATTAACAAAAAAACAGTAATTTTTTTGAAAAGGAAGAAAAGGCTTTGCTCTTGACATTCACTAGTACAAACATCTAACATCTAAACCCCAACCCCACAACCAATCCATTAATCCACTCTACCATCACATGAACCAGAATTCAACCAAATGCAGAACCCTCTGGCCTTTGGGCCTTCTGAGTCCTGGAGAGGAAAAGGTGCCATTCAGCAGCAAGTGCTCGGGCAGCACAAAGCAGAATGGACAACACCAGTTGCCTCCACAAAGCGTGAGTCAATCCCACACAACTGTGCCACCTGGGAGTAGAGGAAAATGCCAGCATCTCCTGTCTCCTGCCTGCCCCACTCAGGTCTCCATCCTCTGGCATGAATCCTCTTCGGTGCTTCTCTGCGTCCTTAATTACTCTCTCTTCTGGTTTTGTCTTAATTTGCCTACCAGACAATCCATTCTTGGAGTGAGTCTCCAGTGTCCCAAAGGAATAGCCCAGCCTTTTAAATGGAGGGAGACTCTACCATCAGAGAGGAATTTTCTTTCCATAATAGACTCTTTACCCTCTTAGGGACATCTACCTCCTTTCTTTTGTGGGTCTCTCTTGCCTTCTAAGGAATTAAAAGTCCCCCTGCCATGCCTCCCGCCACACACACACACACACACACACACACACACACCCCATGATGCCGCCTTAAGCATCATTAGTTACTTATGTGCCAGACTAAAAAGAAAATAGTTTCTATTCAAAGTTACTGGTGGATGGGAAACAAAAACAGGCCTGTAAATGAACCACGCTCGTCACACCGTAACCATCGCTTACTGAGCATTCACTATGTGACAGACTAAGTCCTTCACAGGCGCACAATCTCAAAGATGTCGCTTACTTTGAGTTGTGCCATTATTTAGGTTCCACTAAAAGGAATGGTACCAAGGAAACTAGAAAAAATGCTACATAACTGTTGTCACAACCTGTTTTCAAAGATGTAAAACTGAAGGGAGGAAGAGAGTACCTTATAGAGCAGCAATTTTTAACCTTCTTCGTCTCATGGCGCACATAAACTAATTACTAAAATTCGGCGGCACTCCAAAATATATATACACGTGTTTTGGGTTTTTTTTGCAGATCTGATACACAAAGGTGTAATTTTGATTCATTCACACCAGATGGCTATTGTTGCGTTGGGTGTTGTGTTTTTTTTGTTTTTTTTTGACAATCTAAGAGAAAAGAAGTCAGTGCCCCTGGACTCGTCTGGTATTGCATGTTTTAAAAATTCTTGCGGTACACCGGTCAAATATCATTTATAGAGTAAATGAAATCTAGTACTAGCTCTCTTAATTCTTACACGATCTCTCGTGGGATTGGTGTAATTATGCCCATCTTACAAACGAGGGAACTGAGGCTCGGAGGAGTAAAGTGAACTAAGGGAGCAAACTGTGAAGCCAGAGCTCAGTTCCTGAACAGATTTCTGAATTTGCCTGGGGTGGGGGAGGGGGTGGCCAGGCCTTAGACCGCCTTAGATAAGCTGCCCCTTCAAAGGCACCCAACACTTGATTGGCTGATTCCTAAAATCATGGCTTTTTTGCCATTGCACATCACAGATCCTACTTCCAGAAACAACAACAAAGGAAAACAGGTTTCCCTAGCTCCTTCCTCACAAACGGCTGGAAGTGAGGAGGAACCTCTCCGCCAACTTGTTACATATAAAGCACATTTAATGAGCCTTTCAAGCCCTGGGAGTGGGAGAAGGAAAGGTTCGTTGGAAATCTGATACTTCGGCAGCAAAGCAGAGGGACAAGGCCCTCTGCATCAGCCCTGGGGGATAAACACCATCCCAAACCCCTTTGTCTGACAGGAGATACTTCCTCCGGGGCAGGAGGCAGCTATATTTTTTTATGACAAAGCCCACCTAACAACAACCCTCCACCAGAGACCTGGCTGGGGGCCTTGTACAACCCACCTAACCATAAACTGTGTGTCCTTTCCCGAACCTGCTGGGGTCCTTCTTCCCACAAATACCTGTGACTGCCATAAATGCCCTTAAACAGCCCCCGTTTACTGCCCAGCCTGCCTGCTGCTAAATGAGGGCATTTGTTTCAAATTTGCAAATACCGAAAGCAGTGGAAACCCAAGTCCACTCCTAAAATGAAATGTTCTGCATTCCTCCAGGCCTGAAGCCTGTGCTTCAAAAGCGGCAAGAGGCCCTGCTGTTTACTCACTGGTGGGGCTACTGGGAGATGTATTTCCCTGTCCCCTGAGGAGGCTGCTTTGATCCCTGCTGGTGGGAAGGGGACAGAGGGGTGCCACCCAAGCCCAGGCCAGGCTGGCCCCAGGTTCTCTGTCCTCTTTCTGGATCTCGGCAGCAGCTTCAGAGGGCCTGGGAAAGTGAGTCTCATGGGGAGGCTAAAGTAGAGACTCGCCTAAAATTGCTGCCAGAGCCAGCAGGCCAGCTTGACAGGACCTCTCAGACCACCTTCTAAAAGCCTTTGAAACAAAGGTAAAGAGACAGCATCCCAGTCTCTTACACAGAAATAAAGGGACAATAAGCCCTGGTCGGGTAGCTCAGCTGGTTAGAGTTGTCCTGACACACCAAGGTTGTGGGTTCGATCCCCAGTCAGGGCACATACAAGAAATGACCAATGAATGCATAAATAAGTGGAACAACAAATTGATCTCTCTCTCCTCTCCCTCTTTCTGTCTCTAAAAATCAATAAATAACATTTAAAATAAATAAAGGGACAAATACACACATACACATACACATATATACACACACACACACACTGCACCAAGCAACTCAGGGTTCTTTATCAAGGCAGGGGGCATGTGTTTACTAAATAAAAGCTTTCTGTGTTAAGGAGTTTTCAGAAACTGGGGAGGGGGGATAGAAGACAGATCCTCCTGCAGGTCCCCCAGGGCTGTTCTAGGATCCAGCATCACCCCTCATCCCTTCACTCAAAGCTCCTCTGGCCAGGACTCCTAGGTTGGAGGGCACCAGATCACAGTGACAATATGGCTAGCAAGTTGGACATATTTTAAATGGGTCAGTTTAACAATTAGTTTCACCTGCTAAAGTAACCAACCAGATAGAATGATTTGCTCTTTGTAGCAGGAGTTCTAAGACCAACAGCATTTCCTTGTATTTTTCCCCCTAAGGCTGCAAGACAACTGTTTTCTTTGTGATTAGTTTTGTTTTTCAGGAAATGAACGTGGGATCTCAAATGCCATCCTAGCACATCACCTTTCTAAGGACCTGCTGGCATGACAGGGTCCTTCTCACTCGTCTCCCAGCCAGGAAACAGCTCAGCTTTGTTTTTCAACAGATGAGCTAAACAGAATTAGAACACCAAAGTGTCACTTTGCACCCTTCCATGATAGAACGTAAGTTCTATCTGAGAACTTCAGGGGCAGAAGAACAAACTCAGCAGGGCTGCCAAGAGCAGTCAGAGCTCGGATAAAGGGAGACAGACCTGGCGCAAAAAAAAAGCTTCCATCTCCTGGAATGTCAGAGGTCATTGTCCAACCTCTCTGGAACCTCTTGAGATTTAAAAGACTTTGCCTCCAGCCCAGCTGGTGTGGTTCAGCGGTTGACCGTTGACCCAGGAACCAGGAGATCACATTTCAATTCCGAGTGAGGGCACATGCTGGGGTTGCGGGCTCCATCCCCTGTGTGAGGCGTGCAGGGGGCAACCGATCAATGATTCTCTCTCATCATTGATGTTCCTATCTCTCTCTCTCCCTCTCCCTCTTTGAAATCAATAAAAATCAATCAATAAAAAAGACTTCGCCTCCAAAATCAGAAATGAAAGGGAAACCTACATCCATTGTATCCCTACTATGTGCCGGGGTCTTTATCACTAAACTCCATACAAACGCAGTTAGAGACGGCAAACTAGTAGCCACAGCAGGGATGACTCTTTACCACCTCCGTGGCCTGCACCGGGCATCACCCAGTGCGCAGCTCCCAGCAGGCACGCTGGTCTGGAATGTGGCAGCACACCTGCAAGCTGGGGCCTGTCATTGCCCATGACCTTCTAGAAGCACCAGGCGAAGAGTCTAAGAACCCGTGGGTTCACGAGAAAAGCTCAGATCTTGAGGATTTGGGCACAGTCTCCTGGACTTCTAGATCACATGCAGTCTGACTGTAACTCCAAAAATGTAAAGATATATACAAACTTCAGAATGGGGCATTGAAAACCTTAACCTGACTGTTCTGTAACAAAAACAGGGGAGAAAAATTGTCTGTGGCCCTAAAGATCTCTCCAAATAAGTTATTCATATACTCCTTATGCAGAAAGAAGGAAGGTTACTCCTCCCTCTGACTCTAGCTGGTAGGCTCCTAAACCTGCTCCGAGAGTGAGTTATCTCATCTGCAAAATCCACTCCCCAGAGATGACCTGGTTCCAAGGCATGTGTTCGACATTTCATAGCTTCTAGTAAAAGACCCACATTACAAGGCCATATGAGCACAGGGAATCAGCTCTACTATCAGCTCCACAGTCCTGAGCAGATCACGCTCTGTGCCTTGGTTTCTGTACCTGTCAAATGCCTCCTACCCCCTCCTCCTCCAAAGCAAAGCAAAACAAAACAAAAAACCCTGCATCCTCATCCTACCCTCTGAGCTGCATTCATAGGATCAAATGTCAGTGTGAGTGAAAGCATTTCGCAAACTGCAAAGCTGTGTACAGTTGGTTATTACAGAGGAGGCTCTCCCAAAGCACACCCAGTCCCTGCTTCCCAACATTAAGCCTCCCTTCAGTGGTCTCCTGTCTGTGCAAAAGGCACTAGCCCCTCAAATATCTGAGGACTAACCAGGTAAGTATTTCTGCCTTCTCTTACTCAGATAGGAACTCTCTCTCATAAAAAAAAATCCCTCCCAAACCGCCCCCTCCTCCCAAATTTACTCAAGCCTTTCCATTCCCCTTTGCACCCAGGGAATTATACCCACAGCACCAGTTGATCAAGTCTAAACGCATCTGTGCCCACATGCTAGAGATTCCAGAATAAAATGCAGTCCTCAGATTAAAGTGCTCTCCCCAAACCAAAGGCAAGGAGGGGAGCCTATAAGTGTGGCAGAAACACAGCTTGGAGGGTGTCCATGGCAATCCTGGGGTGGGGTCAGTCTCAAAGATCACCATATTAAGGGTCCTCCAAGGTCTTCTGCTCTCAAGTTGAGGCAGCTTGCCCAATGTCATTCGAACAGTCTGGGACAAATGTGGGGGATAGGGTCCATGTCTCCCAACTCCCAGCCTGGTCGGTGTTCCTTCAGTGCCTCCTCAGGCTAAGAGGGATGTACACCCCCAGGGTACACAGAACAAGAGCCCACCCAGACCGAGGCCCCGTCTCTGTGACTGAAGTCATTTCCACTACAGGACTTCCTCTAAATCAGAACCGCCCAAATGCTTTCTGTGGGGCCACGGGAGGTCCAGGTGTGCCCAGGCAGAGAGGGAAGCCCGAAGCTCATTAACTGTGAAGTAAATGCTGAGCAGCCCTGCCCCTCTAACCTGAACACTCAGCCAACCTTCTCTATCAATTATCACAGAGGCTAAAAGCCTCCATCTGCAAGGCAGCAAAATCCTCTGGCAGGGAGAGGAGCCCAGACACAGGCTTAGACCTCAGCAGCCACAGGCACATACTGCGGAGTGGGCACAGCCAGGGCCCCAACCTCCCAGGCTTCTCCTACTGTGTGAGGCAGAGGCCCCACCCCACCACCACAGGAGGCAGAACAGCAGTGAAAAGCTTTCACCTGAAACATTATTGGAAGTCACCAAAATCACCTTGGTCCATGGGAAGCAAAGAGCCGCCTGTTGCAAAGCCCTCATTGCAACGGGACAGTCATGTATGACTGTGCAGGTTGTGCACGGCTCAAGATGCCCGGCCAATCACCACACTGCTTGTGCTCCCCTAGCCAGGCCCTGTGTCCTGGTGCAGGGCTGCGTTCACTTGCAGGAACGGTGCCTCGTCCTCCTTTGCACAAAGGCACTGTATGAGCTAGCTGCTGAGACACCTCGGCAGTCCCAAAAGCAGCCAAGCATCCTCCTCCCTGCCCCACCACCCCAAGAAGCAGACAAAAGAGAGCCAGTGTGCGCTAGTGCCCACTCTGACCACCTTAACCACCCCTAGGGAGACCACACAACACCTCAGGAACCTCCCAAGGCGCTGACAGAAGTTCCCACAAGTTACACAGAGTGACTGACTGGGGAAACCCCCATAGCCACCCCGTGAGGACAGAAGCCCCTCCCTCAGGTAATATTAAAGTCTGCCCAGGCTGCGAGAAGCCAGCCGAGTACTACCCACTCCCTGGACGAACGTCAGCATGCCAGGGGAGATGGTGGCCCTGCGCCAGCACTGACCACCCTGAGGAGGAGCGGCTGTTGGGATAGATGGAGGAAGAATTCCCACCAGGAAATGCACAGTGGCTGTGCCCACATTTCTGAGCTGCTGTTAGAATACTGAGACCCATTGAGAAAATCTGTGCTTTAGAATGAGGAAACCATTTCTAGAGCTGCCGGTCAAGAGCGACTTTGTTAAGCCCCTGCAAACCATTCTAGAGACTGAGGACTGGGAAGAAAAGCTGACACCATGCGTAAAGGGATGCAAAGGGTCAGCACAGTCTCCCGGAAGAGACATCAGGTCTGGCCAGAGGGTGGCTTCGCTGGGCAACCATCTCCACAGCCAGGAGCACCAGCCTGCAAGGCAGAGATCAGCATCATTTGCATTTTGCAGAAAAGGAAACTAAGGCTGGGAAAGGTTAATGAAGCAGCTGAGGGTTGTGTGGGTAGGCAGCAACTGAGCCAGGACCAGAACAGACAATAGCAAGTGTCACAGGATCACAGATGTCACCACTCTTCCTTTATCATGCCTGAATGTTGGCGAAATTATAAAAAGGACCACCCAAGTTTTCAGACTCCTGGTCCAATGCCCTTATGCAGTCTATAGCTACTAGCTAGCAACGTCAAACCTCTCTCCTCTCTGAAGCCCTTCCCATTTGCACCTGCGTCGTTGACTTACCATCTTACACATTCTGGAATGTTCTTCTATTTTATTTAGCACAATTCCGAATGGTATCTTTCTTTATACTTCATCTGATTCACATATCTCCGTCTTGTCTCCCTCCTGCCTCCTACCCCACCTGAGACAGCATCACCCACAGAAGAGCCTCCAACACTTTTAACTGACTTGCTCCTAAGCCCCTTGGTATTAATGCCAACCTCTTTCTCATCGCCACACCTCCTCTTTAGACTGACAAATTCTCCTCAGGGCCACCCAGTGGTTCTCAAACTTGAGTGAAGGTGAGAATCTCCTGGGAAGCTCCTGTAAAATGCAGTTTCCTTTTGAGATTTGAACTATTGCCGAAACCGGTTTGGGTCAGTGGATAGAGCATCAGCCTGCGGACTGAAAGGTCCCAGGTTCGATTCCGATCAAGGGCATGTAGCTGGGTTTGCGGGCACATCCCCAGTGGGGGGCGTGCAGAAGGCAGCTGATCAATGTTTCTAACTCTCTCTCTCTCCCTTCCTCTCTGTAAAAAAAATCAATAAAATATATATTTTTAAAAAATAAATAAAAAAAGAGATTTGAACAATGTAACTGGATTGGCTATTCAAAAAATACAATATAGTCTAAAGAAACTGAAATACATCTACGCCTGCCCCAAACAATTCTGATGGGCAAGTCTGCAGTAAAGCCCAGGCAACCCAAATGTTAACCAGTACCTATGGTTACCTGCCCTCCATTATATTCACAGACTGACTCTGGACCATGTTTTTGAGAAACAACAAGTCTACACTGTACTTCCTGACATGGGACTCATAATCCATACCCCAGGACTCAGGACCCAGCTACATACACACCTAAACCAGCAGGTGCATATCCTACTCGTCATGATGGCCAAAGCTTTTGGCAGGAACTTGGGATCTGCAGGGCCCCAGGTAGACTGCACTCCACTCAGCTGTGCCTTCATTCAGTGTTAATGCGCCCAGGGACACAAGAGTGTGAAGAACCCAAACCAAGCAGCAAGAGGGAAAAGGCGCCTTCGTGTGTCTACCCTTCCAACAAAGCTTCCTCCCTGCCCCACGGCTGCTAGCAGGAAAACAGCCCAAATCCAGAGAAGAAAAGAGGATGGAAAAAGTGACATACTACAGAGGGCTTCCTCAAACCGCTGATTAGCTGTAGCAGCTCCTGTGCCAGCTCCACCAAAGCGCCAGGGGGCTCGGCAGGGCCAAGTGTGCACTCAGCAGTGAACTCGGAGAACCCCAAGACAGGACTCTAACCCAGCCACCAGGGCAGAACTTCCACACCCTCAAAAAAAGGACCAGGCAGTGGGGGGCCAGAGCAGGAAGTGAAGAAAGAGGCAGGCCGGCAGCTGGAGAGCAAGGCTAGAGACCTCACCAGCAGCCATGGCTCGGAGCCTGTAACCCCACCATGTGGCTCTGCCTGAGGGCGGGGGGGGGGGGGGGGGGGGGGAGAGGGGGGAGCAGTAGAGAGGCATACTACTGAGGTTAGGGAGGCCAGGGGACCCAGGGTCCTAATGACCCCTTCTTCCATTAGGAAAACATCAAAGACTCAATCCCTGGCCCCAAACTGCTGCTGGCTCAAAAATTAAGTCTGAACCGGCCAATCCCCATCCCAGATAAATCTCACAGAAGCTGCACTGGCTTAAATTAAACACAAACTCACACAAACCCCTTCACCATTCCAAAACATGAAATGCTCCAACAGGACTCTCAGGCCCAGTGAAGCTATCACCTCCCTTCAGGAAGCAACTGTATTCCTGAAAAGTCGTCCACTGACCAAATTACCGCCTAACAAATTCAAATTCTCCACTGGCTTTCGTTATAAAATGAGACACATGCTCCTCTGAGAAAAACTGAGACTCCAAGAGGAACAGAACATCACACTTAACATTGTGAACATTTTAGAGTCAACCCTTTCTTTAAAAAAATTTTAAATCCTCACTGAGAATGTTTTTTATTTTGAGAGAGAGTGTGAGAGAGAAACACATCGATATGAGAGAGAAACAATGATGGGCCACCACCCACACTCACACACCCTGACAAGGGATCAAACCCGAAACCCAGATGGTTGCTCAGTGGTTAGAGCACCGGCCCTCGGACCAAAGGGTTGCAGGTTGGATTCCCGGTCAAGGGTACATACCTCAATTGCAGGTTCCCCGGCAATCAATCGATATGTCTCATATCAATGTTTCTCTCTCTCTCCCCCTCCCCCTCCTCCCTCTCTTCCAATCTCTCTAGGAATCAATGGGGAAAATATCATCAGGTGAGGATTAAAAAAAAAAAGCCGAAACCTAGGTATGTGCTCTGACTGGGAATAAAACCCACCACCCTTTGGTGTAAGGGATGACGCTCCAACCAACTGAGCCACCCGACCAGGGCTAATGTCACATATTTAATGGACAAGTATCCTAAAAGAATTTGATTCAAATTCAATCCAGAGTGAGGTCATTTTTAAATACACACATCACACTGAAGAGTATGCGCATTAACTGGATCAGTCTCCAAATACTGTGCAAGATCCAAGGCCCCTAATTTGTCCTGTTGCAACAGGAGTTTCTGTGTAAGGAGCGATGCCTAGAGCAGGACTTCTGGAACTTTGGGGAGCAGTCAGGTGAGGAGACTGTTACAATGTAGTTTGGGATTCTGATTCACGTTCCCAGAAAATGCTGATGCCACTTGTCTTTGGACCTTATTTTGAATGGCAAAGTTGTGGATAATCAAGGCCCCTACCCAGTTCATGGGATTTAAGCTGTGGCCTTTCCAGGCAGGTCAACTTCATATGTAGAGGTGGTTGCCCACACCCAGGGACTCTTGGAGAAGGCCAGTAGCCACATCAAAACTCAGAAAGCACCACAAAGAACAGACAGCCCAGAAACAGAGAAGAAAGAGCTGGTCCCTTCCTTGGGTCACGGTAGAGCAGACACAGGGAGGAACAACAGGCAACCCAACCCAGAGAAGCTGAAAAGGGCACACAGACCCCAATGCCTAGAGGCAAAGGGGCTGTTTACCTTTGCCCTTGGTTATTCTGCCATCTACCCAAGAGGTTCTTCGACCTTTTTAATAAACCTAGATACAGACCCATGATAAATTACTGTACTGAATTCTAAAGGGAGAGCCCTTCAGTAAATTAAAACCCAATGCCTAAATATATGGGACAAAAATATGGAAGGTGTCCTAGGAGTTCAGAAGTTCATCAGGCATCCACTTTCTGCCAGGACAGTTTGGGGGATGAAGTGGAGGTGGAGCTGGGCCATAGAGAGATGGGGAGCCCTAACTGGTTTGGCTCAGTGGCTAGAGTGTCAGCCTGCGGACTGAAGGGTCCCGGGTTCTAGTCCAGTCAGGGCCACATGCCTGTGTTGCTGGCTTGATTCTCAGTGGGTGGCATGAAGGAGGATCAATGATTCTCTCTCATCACTGGTGTGTATCTCTCTCTCTCCCTCCCTCCCTCTCTGTCCCTTCCTCTCTGAAATCAATAAAAACATATTTTTTTGAGAGAGAGAGAGAGGTGGGGAGGCAGTCCATAACTGGGGACTGGCCAGAGAGGAATGAAGGTCTGAGAAGCCATGTGTGTTTTTAGCATTAGGAATGAGACTAGTTGGGGTGGAGTGGAGGGTTCCAGTTGGTGGAAAATGTTTATTGTTGGGGTGACTATAGAGCTGGAAAGGTATGTTGGAAGCATACCACAGGAGAGGAAGAACAAGAAAGGAGCCCTTTATATACTCATTACATTTAATCCTCAGCACAACTCCAGGAAGTAAGTACCTCCACAGAGGAGGCCAACTGTGAGGTCAAGAAATTTGCCCAGGGAGTTGCTGTCAGAGTTGGAGTTGCTATTTTGCCAAACATTTCATCTCCACAGCCTGAGCTCTCTCCACCACTCAACCCTGCTCTGAGCCCCAGGAGCTTGACTAGATCCTTTGGCAAGTGAGGTGCAGGGATTACCCAGGCCCTCCCACTGTACTTCCCAACATCTAAGAAAGCCCATCACTGATAACAAGCAACTCCTAAGCCTGAATTACAGGCTGCAGAGCCTCGAGGAGTCTGCAGAAGAGCCTCTCTCAGAACGTGACAATTTTACTTCCCCAAAGAAACAAGAGCCCGGAGGAAAGAATGGAGGGGGTGAGGGGTGAAGATGGGAACGGGGATGTGGAATGACCACAACTGACCAACCATTTGGGGCTCAGAATCCCAGCTTGCAAATGTTAAGCCCTCTCCTCCTCCACCACCATATTAATCACAACAGGGATCTCAAAGTTTGGAAAATTACTCAGCCATTTACAGCATAATTACCCAAACTTCAAAATGGTCTAATCCACAAGCCTAGCCACCTTACTCCAACCTAGTCCCTTATTCCAACCTTATTAACAGCGGGGTCTCCCTACAACTCCAGCCAATTACACAAACGAGATGGGAAAATCTACTGTAATCTATTTAAAAGTCATTGCCCCTCAAGTCATGCCGGCCAGGGGTGGACTGGGTCCCCCAATTTCACTGGAAGACAGCAGGCGCCTAAGCCTTGACTGAAATTGTTTACAGCACATGGACAGGTTCCACACCAGGGCACATTTGGTGGAACTGACTTAAGGCTCTCATTAAAATGTTCCTTTGTTGAGCACAAGACATCCCCCCACCCCCAGAGGAGATTCCAGACCTCCAGTCCCAAGCCCTCAGCCTGCCCCAACTTCCTGCACAGAAGCCCCCCCACTCAACACCAGTCACCCAATTAACATCCGTTAACATCAGAGTCCTCGACTCACGGAAGGAATTGGAAGGAATTTAGCATTTGTTGTTGCACAAGAGCCCCGTCTCCACCAGAATCTCCCCTTGACTCCAGAACTCGAAAAAGGCAGCCATAGCAGGCAACCCGCACGCCCAAACCCCAAACAGCTGGCTGACCTAGGAAGCCTGCGAGCTCGGGCTGCTCACCCATATGGCTGGGCCCCCCATCCTGGCTGCGCGAAAAACTTCCATACTTCCTCTGGGAGCAGATGTGGGTTCTGCCAGGAGCAATAACCACCCCACACATCACAAGGAACACAGGGCAGCTCCAGAAACACCTCCTCCAAATCCCTGGCGCCTGTTCTTACCTGGGGTCCTGAGTTACAATTACCTCTCCTTTTACAACCAGGGGTGGGTCAGCACCAAAACCCCTCAACAGCTGGCAGGCCAGGAAGATGTCAGAAAAGGCAATTCTCTACCCGCACCCTCCCTAAGGCCACTCTTCAAAGGAAGACAGTGATGAGCCAGAACCAGCTCCCCTGAGTAGAGTTCCCCAGAGAGGGTTGCTGCCACAATCATCCTCAAAGTTTTGTGTGTGTGTGTG
Organism: Corynorhinus townsendii; assembly: GCA_026230045.1. Taxonomy (NCBI): domain Eukaryota; kingdom Metazoa; phylum Chordata; class Mammalia; order Chiroptera; family Vespertilionidae; genus Corynorhinus; species Corynorhinus townsendii. The sequence goes on from JAPDVU010000004.1 coordinate 88,731,131, forward strand.
TGTGTGTGTGTTTTGTTTGTTTGTTTGTTTTTGAAGGGAGAAAGAGGGGGCATATTTCCAGTCCAGGCTGTGCAGGTAGTTTGGTGCTTTCCTGTAAAACGCTTCAATACCTCAGCGGTGACTCTCAGGTGTGACCCAGACTGGGAATAAAGGCGGGAAAGGGGTGAGGGGGTGAGGGGGGTGAGGGGTCCGGCTGTCCAGGAGAGGGCCACGCCCTCATCGAAATGCTGAGCGCTTGAAGAAAAGACAGATTGAACTCTTTTTGCCTGACTGGCCTGTAGAAAGCGAGATTTGCTTTCCTCGGTGAGGAGGCGCAGGATGAAAATCCAGGAAGGAATAGCACAAACCCCGTCCGCACCTTTGCAGGCCGGCCATGCCCGATTTTGGCAGCGGCCTTCACACATTAGTCACCGCGACAGCCTGGGACTCCGCTCCCCAGATTCAAGCCCGGCTGGGAGTGGGCTCGGGCCCAGGAGCTAGAGGAGATAGGGCGGCCCAGATTCTTCCCTTCTTCCGCCCTCGCCAGCAGGGCCATCAGGGGTCCCAGCTTGGCCCTGGCGCTTGGCGGAGGGAAGCCGGGAGCGTCGGGCCGGCCGTAGGTAACAAAGCTACAGCGCGCCGCAGGTCGTCCCGCATCTGGCCACAGGCCGGCCTCCCTCACCTGGGCTGAGCCCGCCAGGGGCACCCCGTCTCCCCCACCGCCAGACACCTCACTGACACCCCCCCCTAAGTGGGGGTAGTCGTTTTTTCTCCCGAAAATAAATTCCCCACCGGGGCCCGGGCGCCGGCAACTCCCGGCAGCTCCCGAGCAAAACTAAAACTCTCCGCTCAGGCCGGGAAAACTCTGTGGAAGCTGGAAACGCGACCTCGTGGATGTGGGTGGCAGAGGGTCCCAAACCGACCGAGTCCGCTCAGGGCTTGGCCACCTCCCAGCCGCCGGGACCTCGCATCCCAGCCAGCCTCTCCAGGGTGTCTTCCCCTCTCCAGCCGCCCAAACCCACTCCCCGGGTGCCTCCTTGTACCAGCGGGGCTCCCGCGCTCCCGAGCCCGCTCTCCCAGCTCGCCGGGACTCACCTCCAAGCAGCGGCAGCAGCAGGACGCTGAGCAGAGGCAGCCGGCGGGGGCCGTTCGGGGCTCCCCGCGCAGCTCCCATCACTGGGGTCTCGGGGAAGGCACCGGGCGGGCGCACGGCGGACGCGCGGACTGCGCTCCGCGGCGGGCCCTGGAGGCCAAGCGCACCTAAGCGCGGACGCCGATGTAGCAGCCGGAGCCGGAGGCTTCCCCAACCGGAGCCGCGCGCGCCCGATACCTCCGAGTCCTCGCGCGCCTCCGCCGCCGCCGCCGCCGCCGCCAAGCCCCGCCCCACGACGCCCCCTCCCCGCCGGCCGCCGCGCCCCGCCCCCTCAACGCCCCCTCCTCGCCCTGGCGGGGAGGAGCTCGCAGTTGGGGGAGGGGTCTGGAGATGGATCCCGGGCAGAGTGAGGCCGGGAGAGTGCCCTGGACCTGAGCGAGGTAGGGTGAGATAGACTGTGCGTACCGCCTAAGGTGCAAGGATCGGGGGACCATAGTGACTTTTGATTCCATGACCCCTGGGGAGGATGGTCAGTTCTGGGCCTTCTAGGGGACTCTGACCAACAATTCCCTCAAAGTCTCCGGATGGGAGGGAACTTTGCAACCTGAAATCTTTAGGGAGACCTAGAACAGAAGGGGCTATCCTTGGTGTCCCCCAAGCAAGGTAACCTGGAGATACGGTGGAGCCCCAGGAGAAATGTAGTCTGGAGAAATGAGGAACCAGTGCATGGCCGGGGTCTGGTTTGGCTCTGGACCAACATTGAGCCCAAAGGTAGAAACTGACTGGACTCAGAGCGCCAGGCTGAAGGCTGTTAAACTGACAAATTCATCCCAAGTCCACCTCCAGGCAGTCTGGGCTGTGTCAGGGCATGGCCAAGTCTCCAGCTGTGGGGAGGCCCAGCACAGACCTTGTTCCAGGCACCCCCACCCCAGCGCCACCACCCCCACATTCTTTCTTTGTTGTGAAAGCAGCAAGGGGTGTAGGAGGCGGGTCAGGAGGAGTCAAGCTTTAGAAGATGGGCCCCAGCTGCTGTTCAGGCCTCCAGGATATGCTCAGAGGGGATGGATAGTAAGTGCCTCCTTCCCCTCTGGCTCCGGAGGGTCCCCCAGGCCTGCTTAGACCTCCCTTCCCCCAAGCAGCTGGGAGGAGGAGGGGCAGCCACAGAGGGCCTCACAGCCAGGGAGCAGTGGCGCCAGGACTCCAGGGTCCTGCCACATGGCCACCACATGTCCCTGACAACCCAGTCCACAGCACCTTCTCCTTGGGTTGTGGGCCTCCTCCCCCATCCCCCAGATGCCTTCCTGCAGGCCCTGCTGGAGAGGATACAAACAGGGGAAGGAAGAGTGGAGAGGTCCAAGAATCAACACTCCTCCTGTTGCCCCATCCATCATTGCCCCTCACCCTTCCCTTCCGTGAAGGGCCCCAACACAACCCTTGCTTCCTATCCTCTTCAATCAGGACTCAAGCAGCAGAATGGTTACCTGATTCTTTTATTTAAGAAAAGTGAAATACGTGGACCTGAAGTGAGGCAGCCGAGGGAACAAGAGAGGCCAGGGCCAGGTATCTTGCTTGGCCAGCCCAAAACCTCTGACAGAAAAGCCAACAGCAGGCTGCATCTCTGAGGTGCATACCTGCTCCTTACCCACCCTGGGAGACTCAGAGCTAGCTACTCGAGAGGACCACAGGGTAGGGAGAGGATGTCCTGAGGGTCCTTGAAAAGGATTCCTGAGGAGGAAGCTGAGACCCTAAGGGCAGCAGCAATCTTCTGGTTAACTGCGCCCCTTCACTGTCCCACCAAGGGGCTGGAAGAGCCTGGAGCAAGAGGGAATGCTGTGAGGGAGGACTGTGGGGGAACCCAGGAGACCTAGGGGGTGGGTTGAATGTCAGCTTCTTGAAGAGAGGTCCATAGTGCTGGCACTGAGGCCTCGGGAGACCTGAAACAGACAACATAGGCCATCAGCCCAGGAACCTCAGCCTCCTGAAGACTGTCCCCTGGAGTCTGTCCATCTCATGGCTGCAGTCTTATCTCTTGACCTACAATGGAACCTCAACCCCAAGATCTGAGGCTTTGCTAGGATTTTCCAGAAGGCCACAGTCTGGTGGAGAAAAGACCTGGAAGAGCCACATGAATATTGGCATAGACTTTGAATGTGTTGATGTAAGTGGTCATTTCCGTTAAAATGTCATTACTGTTTTTTCAAAAGGAGATGATTGAATACTTTTTTCTTTTTCCCTTTTTCTTGACTACTGAGAGTCCCCAGGGTAAGGTGTATGGTGGCCACAGGAGGAAGAGCAATTAGAATCCCCAAATCTTTCTTGAATTATTACTAATTCTAAAGTACCAGTTTAGAGAACACCAACTCCTGTTACCCCGATTAATTTAATTGCTACTATCTCTGATCTGAAACTGTCCCTTCCCAGTCACCACCACCACCACCAAGCTGTCTGCCTGATTCCGTCTGCCAGGTCCAGTTCTATAGCCAGAGTCTTCATCCCAGATGACTCTCTCTTCCCTAACTCCCCCTGGGTTTGCTCTAAGGCTGTCTTTTCTTTCTCACCCACAAATAAGCTCACCAGCACTGCTCTTACCTGGAGGGGTGCTGCACTGGGATGGTTCAGATAGTTTAAGGAGGCTGCCCGCTTCATGTTGCTGCTACAATGGAAAAGAAAGAATTGAGACCTCCTCTCTTCCTTTTTTTTTGTTTTTTGTTAGTCCTCACCCAAGGATATTTTTTCCATTGACTTTTTCTTTAGAGAGAGTAGAAGGGAGGAAGAGAGGGAGGGAGGGAGGGAGGAAGAGAGGGCGAGAAAGAGAAACATGGATGTGAGAAACACATCAATTCGTTGCCTCCTGCACACCCCTGACCCAACCCGGGGTCTGGAATGGAACCTGCAACCAGAGTATGTGCCCTTGACCAGGAAGCCAGCCCTCAATCCTTCAGTGCTCAGGCTGACATTCTAACCACTGAGCAACACTGGCCAGGGCACTTCCCCTTGAGTGTTACTAAGGCTGTGGACCTGCCACACAAAAGCAAGTCACTGCCGCCTCTCCACCCGCCCACACACACTTTCTTATCTTCATCGGTAAATAGCATCTCCTCAGGTTTCTTTTCCCCCTATTGGGGCACCCATTTTTCCTGAACTCTCTCCATGGACATCCCATTGACCTGCTCTATGATTCTCTCCAAGACACTTCTCCAGAGGTGAGAGGCCAAGAGGCTTTGGAGGACAGGGCTCACTTGCCTGCTTTTCCATAACTCAGTTTCATTGCGTACCTGGAGGACCGAGGTTCAGTTCCCTGGAGCTTCTTCACCAAGAGTTCACTGCTTCTACGAAGCATATCCCGGATCTTGCCGAGAGAGCCACTCCTCTGCAGGGTCCCACTGCCATCCTGGTGGAGAGGGATGGGGAAAAGAAGCTAAGGGGACCCAATGCAGCCTGGCTTCTGAGTCTACTCCTGCCATTTATTCTGCACACGCACCCCTTCCCCAAAAGCCCAGGGACTAAAAACCAGAGCCCTGTCACTAGCTGGCTGGTAGAGATTCCTCTAAGAGGGAGAATCTTGACTGAACTGGAGTGGGGACATGTTCTCCTATCCTTCATGGACAGGCTCAGAGCCTCTCACTATCACCAGCAGGTGGGGGCAGGAGAGATCCAGGGGCAATTGTCAGACTTACCCCTGACCACTCCACAGCCACAGAGGCATCTTCACCTCCCTCGTATTTTACGCTGCTCCCAGGACCCTCCTGGGAGGTCCTTCCACTGTCACCCTCCCCAAGCAGCTCAGCCACCTTGGTCTGGCTGATAGGGTCAGTGCCCTGGAAGAAAAAGGAAGAAGCTGGGACTTGCCACTCCTTACTCCTCAGGATGGGTCTTTCAAACCTTTTCTCACCATCAGCCACAGGAAAGAAGACACTTTTCCTTGTGATGTCCCAGCACAAAAACTGGAACAATACCCACCTTTTCTATGTGCAATGCATTCCTACATATAGATGCATATATATGTTTAGCCATGGCACATACTGAATTGATTTCTTACCCACTAATGAGCTAACACCCGCAATTGGAGAAACTCTTGACATTGGGCTCCCCTCATCCACACCATCCATGCATGCCTCTCTTTAACAGAGTCTTCAAATTGTGGAAAGGCAGGGCTTCCCTTTTAATAATCCCTTTTAGTGAAGTGAACCTTGAACTTGGAGTTCTGATCACAAAGGGCAGATCTGGGTAAGAACACACTTAAAACCACCACAACCACAAGGGTTATCACCTTCCTCTTTAGGTCTCCCTCCTCGGTCCCTCCTCTTATTCTTCCGAGACTCAGAAGAAGCCTCAGTGGTCCTGACCCTAGGGCACTACCTTCTGGTCCCTAGGGCCCTACCTCAGGACACCCTTCCCCTCCCAGTCTCTGACCTGTTTCCGGGAACGCAGAGCACATTCCTCCAGGGTCTCCGCTGCCTCCAGCTTTCCCTGGCGCCTGTACAGAGCTCCTAGGTTTCTTAGAGTGGTGTTCACTGTGGGGCTGTGGAGGGTGAGACCAGGGAAGGAAGTGAGGATGGGTTCTAAAAAGAAACAGGAGCCCTAGGCGGTTTGGCTCAATGGATAGAACATCGGCCTAAAGACCGAAGGGTCACGGGTTCGAGGGAAGCCCTGCCCTTCCACAATCTGCAGGCTCCTTTGAAGCCCGGGCCCAGGTCGGGGCTCGTGCAGGAGGCAACCAATTGATGTATTTCTCTCACATGAATATATCTGTCTTTCCCTCTCTCTTCCACCTCTCTAAAAAATCAGTTGAAGCTCTGTGTTGTATAGTGATGCTTCAGATGTCTTGTAGTTTTGGCATAAGGACACAGTCTAAACAACTGACTTTTCCCTCCCTCCCCTTCTGAGGAGCCTTCCCACCCACACCCACCCCCTAACCCACACTAGTTCATTCAATGATGAGGCTGAGCAATAAAGAGCATTTCCATTCAGATAAGGTGCCTCTTAGGCCACTGGAAAGGAAACTGCACCCAAGGGGCCTCTAAGCCTTTTCCGGTCCTCTCCTGCCTACCCAGCCTCTTGATTTTTGCGGACACTTTCTAATTGTGTTCCTTTCTGCTGCCACAATCAGCATGATTGTAGAGTCCAGTCAGACCATTTACATACCAACAGATACATTAAAGCCAAATGCACAGATGAACATGTCATAATTTTTGTTATAATAAATGCAAAATTTACAAGTAAAAAAAATAATAAAATAAAAATCAATTGAAAAATATCCTTGGGTGAGGATTAAAAAAGAAAAAAGAAACAGGAGAGGGAGAGAGCAGAGCTAAGGCCAAGGAAAGTCAAAGGGAAGAAAGGGAAAGGTCCGGGAGGCCAGGATCAGGACTGAATGGAGGGCTTAGAGGCCAAGCCACCTTCTCACTGCCGCTTACCTGCTCACTTTGCAGGCCTTGTACCAGCCTCCGTACTCTACGTAGGGTGTGCCACCCTCCCGGTGCTGGGTCTGCAGGAGGACAGAAGGGTAGAGGAAGCCAGAAATGTGACTACAGAGATTTAGGGTGCAAGCTGGAGCTGGGCTAGGGTGCAGGCTGGGTTGGGGAAGGCACCATGCATCTGGGGCTGGTGCTTGGTTGGGAAGTGAAGAACTGGGCTAGTGCAAGGAGTAAGACAGAGGCCCTGAGAGCCTCAGGCTCCCCAGGCTGGCTCCTCCCACTCACTTTGCTCATTTCCTCCCGCTCCTCTGCATGCATCCAGATGGGCTTGTGGTTATCTGGGGATGATACATGGGATGGCATGGCAAGGTTAGAAAACTGAACTTTACAGTATGGGGGGAGCCAGGACCCAGTGGCCCATAGGTCTGGACTAAAGGGGTCTGGCTCCCCCTGGGAACCACTGTGGCCTAACCCCCAACCTTTGATCTGCATTTCTTTTCCTCCCATCAGCTCCCTCTCCAGGCTATCACCACTCACCATCCACAGACCCAAACTCCTGCACATGGGCTTGGGTCAGGATCTCTTTGTAGAGCGTCTCAGCCTCAGCATATTTACCCTGTTTCAGGTAACAGGAAGCCTGGGGGTAGGAAGGCAAAAACACAGGAGCAAGAGATGGAGATAAGCTCTCAGCCAGGCTCAGGGACATCCACTTCTTGTTCTCTTTATGACTTTCCCCAGAGATCCTCCTCACACCTCCTTTCCTAGCTATGGGTCAAGATGTTCCCACTCCACTCCTAAGAGGCTATAGGACTTCTGCTTCCCACTGGAATGAAGCAGATTCCTCAGCCCCAAAGGCAGCCCCAGAAATGGCACAAAGGTGATGGTGCTAATGTACCAGACGATAATGCTGTCCCTTCCCCTCCTTCCACCCACTTTGCCCCCTCATCCCTTACCAGGTTATTCTTGGTCCGGGCTACATTAGGGTTGTCTGATCCCAGCTGCCCTTCATAGATGGCCAGTGCCCTCCGGTAATAGCGTTCCACAGCCTCATACTTGCCCTGGTTTTGGCACAACAGGGCCAGGTTGTTCAGCTGCTTTGCCACATCTGGGTGGTCAGTGCCCAGGACCTGAAGGGAAGCAAAGGAGGGATAGGTGGCTGTAAGTATGTGTGTCCGTGTGTGCACATGCATGCACTTGCACCTACAAGGAACAGGGAAAGGGAATGACAGAAGAGAACAAACCAAGAAACCAGAAACATCCATCAGAAAGGATATATGCACCCCTATGTTCATAGCAGCACAATTTACCATAGCTAAGATTTGGAAACCACCTAAGTGCCCATCAGCAGATGACTGGATTAGAAAACTGTGTCTACACAGTTGGAATACTATGCCACTATAAAAAAGAAACTTTTACCCTTTGCAACAGCATGGATGGAACTGGAGAGCATTATGCTAAGCGAAATAAGCCAGTCAGAGAAAGATAAATATCACATGATCTCACTCATATGTGGGATATAATGATCAACATAATTTGATGAACAAAAATAGAGCCAGAGACAAATGACAGGGGAGGGGGGTGCGGTTAGAGAGCAAGCAAAGAACTTGTATGCATGCATATTAGTATAACCAACGGACACAGACACTGGGGTGGTGGGGGCTTGCCCGGGGTGGGAATGGTTGGGGGGGAGAGGTCAATTGGGGGAAAAGGAGACGTATGTAAAACTTCAGACAATAACAAAAATAATAATAATAAAGACAAGGCAGAGCTAGGGAGATGAGAAACAGAGAAGTGAGGCAAGAGGGTAAACCAGAAGAGAGATGGTGGAGAAAGGGTCACAGCAGCAGGGAAGAATGGGGAGAGGATGTGGGCACCTTTTCTCGGATCTCCAGTGCCCGCTGGCACAGCGGCTCCGCCTCCTTGTATTTGCCTCTTTTACCGTAGAGCACAGCCAGATTGTTGAGTGTGGCAGCCACCTAGGAAGACAGGCCTGTCCCCTCAGACACTAGTGCTTTCAAGGACATTGAGAGTTGGAGGTCCTCCTCCATGCTGCACAACCCCAAGAGAAATCGACTCTGCCACCCTAGCCAGAGTCAGGGAAGGGGGAATTGCTGAACTGGATGGTCTGGGATTCTCTATGGGGGTGGTATAGCCACCTAAGGGCATTTTTTGACATTTCTGAAGGTGGGTTTTATTTGTGTGGTGTTTTCTTTACTTGTTTGTTTTTGGTTGCCATGAATATTGGGGGCCTTATTACCTTTCGGGAGGCAAGGAAGCTACAGATGTTCTGCATGTGTGGAATAGCTCTGCCAAATTTGGAATGTCCTGTCTGACATTAAGACACTGAATGTAAGCTTTGACACTTGGTGGGATATCAAGACACGAGTTATGTTTTCTGAGATACTGCATCTCTGCCTATCACGTCATAACATAGAGAATTATTTTCACACAGTTAGTTCACTTTCAGAAATATCTTATTTCTCATTTTCTCCATTTTGACAACCTATCATTTACCTTAGCATGCTACCCCTACTTATTTCTCTCTGTTTTATGATATACTAATAAATCTGGTCTGTTGTTACTTATTCTAACACTAGATTTTAATCTCATATCCACCAATCTTTCTGCTGTCATTTTTAATACTTATTTTTTTTAAATATGTTGTTATTGCCCTGGCCGGCTTGGCTCAGTGGATGGAGCGTCAGCCTGTGGACTGGGGGTTCCCGGGTACTATTCTGGCCAAGGGCGCATGCCTGGGTTGCAGGCTCGATCACCAGTGGCAGCCGATCAGTGATTCTCTCTCATCATTGGTGTTTCTATCTCTCTCTCCTCCCTTCCTCTCTGAAATCAATAAAGAAATATATTTTTAAAAAATACGTTTTATTAATTTCAGAGAGGAAGGGAGAGAGAGACATAGAAGCATCAATAATGAGAATCACAATTGGCTGCCTCCTGCACACCCCCTAGTGGTGATCCAGCCCGCAACCCAAGCATGTACCTTGACCTGGAATAGATCTGTGATCTCCTGGTTCAGAGGTCAATGCTCAAACCTGGGCCACACCTGCAGGGCTTAATTCTTATATAGAATGGTTTCCTGGTCTTACCCCTTCTAAATATAAAGTTATTCATTATACTGTATATCAGACTATTATATCTTCTAGCATAGTTATATTCAGTACAACTGTTATACTGTACTTTTATTCATTGTAATGTATATATTATTTTATTAGTAAAAGCCCAGCATGCAAAATTGCGTGCGGTAGCCTGCCACTGCTTGCAGCCCTGCCCACCGCCCACTGCTGCTCCTCGAGTTTGCCATCTCACCCACCCACCCTCATGGTGACCAGTCACCGGACACTGGCTTTTTATATATATAGATAAATTACTTTCCCTGTTTCACTTTTATATTAATAAGGTATCATTAAATGTTTTAGAAATTATATGTGTAGGTAGATTACATAATCTATGAATTAAGTTTCTGGAAAATATTCATTATAAGAAGGAGTCATTTGGCCCTGGCTGGTGTGGCACAGTTGGTTGAGCATCATCCCATGCACCAAAAGATCACTGGTTTGATTCCCAGTCAGGGCACATGCCCAGATTTTGGGCTCAATCCCCAGTAAGAGGCATGTAGAAGGCAGCTGATGGATGTTTCTCTCTCACATTGATGTTTCTCTCTCTCTTTCTCTTCCCATCTCTCTTCCTCTTTCTCTCTAAAATCAATAAAGACTTTTTTTGAAGGAGTCATTTGGGTCTCAGAGTTGGGATCAGTGGACAGTGCCTGGAAGAAAGGAGTCCTCACAGCTCCTTCTTGAGCATTCCCAGTGACTAAGCTACGGGCAGAGGATGGACAATCTAAGAGAGACCAAAAGAGCATGGGGGAAGGAGATCAAGGAATACTGACCGCAGGATGGTCCCGGCCCAGGGTGCTCTCCCGGATGCTGAGGGCATCATTCAGCAGGTGGGCAGCTTCCTTATACTTATTCTGGTCCCTGGAAGAGGACAAAAGTATCAAGGGGTTACCGTGAACTCTGCCCCCAATCCATCTTCTTCCCTCCTTTCCTTTGGGATGTCTAAATGAGATACATTTAGGGATTGGACCCACCATGAAGAGACATGAAGCCCCATGTGAACAGTGACAGGGGCTCACCAACACACCCATACTGTATGCAAAACTCTACCGTGTCAAGAGGAGGCCACCAGTTATTGGACACAAGAAACAGAAAAAGAGACCCTCCCCAGGAGAAAGACTGGAAAAGCAAAGAGCCTGAGAAATGAATATTTTCTAAGATCAAGGGCTCAGGTATGGTTAGAATGAGAGTGCTGGTACAGAAGAAAGCCTCCAAGTGGCATACACCTGGAAGGCCCAACAGGGAGGAGAGAGAGCCAGTGGAGAGGAGGAATGGGAGCCAAAAATGGGTCAAGGTGGAACCTGGAAGCAGATTTGTGGCCAGAGGGAGGGCAGTACTCACCGATACACCAGAGCAAGGATGTTGAGCATGGTTGCCACATCTGGGTGGCCCCGGCCAGATGTGCGCTCCAGGTCCTCCAATGCCTGCTTACAGAGCGGCACAGCCACCTCGTAGCGACCCTGAGCTGCATACTGGATCACCAAGTTGTGCAGAGTCCGTAATCTCGCTGGGATCTCATATCCGCTATGTTGGGCACCCTGGCCACGTGACACTAAACCATCCCAGAAAATGAACAGGAGACTTCCTCAGGGAACTCTTCCTCTCTCCTTTGCTGCCTTCCCTCCCCACCCCTACTCCCTGTCTTATTCCATGCCTGCACCTGCCCCCCCCCCCAACATACATTTACTTCATAAGTATGAGCCAGGGGCTGTGCCAGAGATACAAAGATAAGAGAGACCTGGTTCTTTCCCTTGAGGAGCTTATGTTCCTCCACTCCAGAGTCGCTCTCCCACTCAACTGGGAACTCTGTACTGGCCAGACCCCTGTCGTTCTCATCTCGGTATGCCTAGTGCCTAGCACAGTACCTGGCACATGTTAAGTGTTTTACTAAATGTTGATGAGTAAGAAATGATGGGGAGGCTGAGGAAATCAAAGTACCAGCCAAGTCTCTGCCCCCTCTCCAGATGAAGATGAGGAACCTATTTCTGGATGGTGAGCATCCTTTGTCCAGGAGCCGGGGGAGGGGGCACAGTTGGCCAGGTTCCTGCTGCCCCTCTTCACCCTCCCACTCCAGTGACAGACTCACAGCCATTACTTGGGTCTTCTTCTTCCTCATTGGGGAAAAGGTCATCCAGGGAATCCTTGGTGGCATCACCCTCCTTCTCCTCCTAGAAAGAAAGCAGCAGCATATCTGGGCAAAGATATCCCCCCAATAACCTTCTTAGGGCCCCTCTGAACCATGAAATCCCTGACAGGTGAGGTCCAGGAAACGAAACTTATTCATGTCCCTGCCCCTGGGAAGGCCAGCATTTGTTTCACCAAGCTAAAGCCTCTTGTTTGCAAATCTCGACTTTCCCTTTCTTCACATTCAGAGACCTTCCTTTCTAAGTGCTTCATTCTCCAGCCTCCACCTCTCGCCCCCTCAACTCCTGTAATTATAGTCCTATGTGTTTACATTGATTATATGTCTGCTCCGTCTGTCCTGAGGGCAGGGAGTGTGTCTGATCTTACTGACACATACCCAAAGTGTCTACCTCAGCCTTGTGCCCATCATCTGCCACTGCTCATGCTGGACTTAGTGCCCAGCCCTCATGTCTAACCTACTTTCACACTGGGCAACTTCGCTGTGCCCACAGGCATTGCAGCCTTGTACAAACACCTCCAACCCTGCTGCCCAGCTCCCCCATTGTGTCCCATGCAAGCAGCACACTTTCCTTCCCTGGACTAGACCAGCTTCCCAGCCCTGGAGCCTTATCTATGACACCCCCACCCCCCAGTTTAGAAAGCTCCTCCTTCTCCTTCATCAGCCATCAAAATCTATCTGAATTCCTAATGATTTAAATTTTAAAATCTAACCTACATCTTACCATCCCTGTACCCTGCCTCCGCTGTGACTCTTTCTCAGACCATTCCAGTCCCCAGAAACCTATCTCCTTGCAATTCTTCCCACACTGACTGGAACCCTCACCCAGCACTGAGCACTTGTTGCTTTGTGTTGTCCCACATGTGTTCTTGTACGTAAGTCTTGTTCCTACAGCTACATTATAAGCTCAAAAAAAAAAACCCAGAAACTCTTTCCTAGTTACTTACATGTCTCCTAACGTATCTTCTTGAACTGCTTAAAGATATATAAATGCCTGTTGAGTGAGGGTTAAATTTCATACATTTTAAGGGCAAATTTTAGGAGGTTCTTGTTCAACTGGGCTATGCTTTCCCTAATTGTAGCACTTAGGATTCTGGATTGGAACTGTCCAGGTGTTTTATCTGTTTCCCCCACAGAAATCTATAATTGTGAGAGCAGGAACTCTGCCGATTCTACTGCTGCATCCCCAGGGGAGTGCACAGTGCCTAGCATATGTGATAGTCACTTAGTTAAATGTCGATTGAATAAGTGAATACTCTTTCCCCTTGCTGTCAGCTGGAGCTGGGCTCAGGACCTGAATTCTGCCAGGTGGGAGAGGATGAGCAGCAGTGTTGCCCCCTGCAGATGATGGGGCAATTGCCCCATAACTGTGGTGACTCCAGCTATCTGAACGCCCCCACTCTGGCAGCCTTGCCTGTACACGCTTACCGTGGTGTGCCCATCTTCATCATACTGCCGTAGCTGCCCCAGGAACTCCAGGTGCTTCTTTTCCTCCTCCAGCTGAGCCACGGCCTGCTCACTGTGCTGTAGCCGCTGCTGGGTACCTGCCAGCTCGTCCCGGAGCCACTGGTTCTCCTGGCACAGCCGCCGTACCTGAGCCCGCAGCTTCTGTTTCTCTGACTCCACTGTGCTCAGGTGGCTGGCCAAAGCCAGCATCACCTAGGTGGGCACATCCTGTGAGCACCAGATGCTGGCTAGGAGTGTTCAGGGATAGGCAGGAGGAGTGGTGGCAAGACAAGCAGAAGCCAGGAGGTGGGGTTGGGTAGCAATGGCTCTACCTTCAAAATATACCCTGAATCCAATTTCTCACCAACTCCATAGTCACCACCCTAGGCCAAGCCACCGTCAATTCCTACCTGGATTACTACAGTAGCCTCCTTACTGGCCTCCCTGTTCCTGCCCTGGTTCCCTTAGAGTCCATTCCCAACCCAACAGCCAGATAATCTTTTTAAAATGTTATCTCTCCTCTCCTCATCCTTATGATGACTTACAAGTTCCACACGATCTTCCCTTTCTCCCCAACCCCATTACCTCTTGAACTTCGTTTTCTATTTTGGTTCCCCTCATTCACTCTACTGTAGCCACAGTAGCCCTCACTGAGCTCATTGAAAAGGCCCTATTTCAGGGCCTTTGCATTTGCTGTCTACTCTGCTTAGGATGCCTTTCCCCCATTTATTACATGACTCATTCTCTCCTCTCCAAACCTCTGCTCCAATGTCACCATTTCAGTGAAGCCTTTTTTTTTTTTTAATGTTTTTATTAATTTTAGAGAGAGGGGAAGTGAGAGGGATAGAGAGATGGAAAAAAATCAATGATGAGAGAGAATCATTGGTTGGCTGCCTCCTGCATGCCCCCTACTGGGGATTGAGCCCGGGGGTGTGCCCTGACAGGGAATCGAAATGATGACCTCTTGGTTCATGGGTCTACACTCAACCACTGAGCCACCCTGGCCAGGCCAGTAAAGCCTTTTTTTGACCACTCTATCTAAACTCATATGCCCTCTCCATACTTCCTAATCCCCTTCCCTGCTTTAATTTTATTCTTTTATCCTTAGCAATTATCACTGTGGCATACTGAAATCATTTACTAATTTATGTATCTATTGTCTGCCTCCCAGCTAGAAAGTAAGCTCTAAGATGGCAAGGATTTTTGAGTGTTGTGTTCATGATGTGTCTCTAGTGCACAGAACAGTGGTAGCTGGCACATAGTAGGAGCTTAATACATATTTACTGAACGAATGAATGAATGCAAGAATCTAGGACCAGGGGATCCTAAGTAATCCCAAACCTCCAATCAGACAACTACTCTTCCATGGGCCCTTGGCACCATGTCTTCCCTCTCACCTGGGCCTCACTCAGCCCCAGCTCAATGTTTTCCATGGAACGGCGCAGCTGCCGGGCCTTCTCATGCACCACCAGTCCTTCTTCATGGCCTCCCTGCTGCAGACACTCAATGGTATGGGACAGGCTTTGCAGTACAGCCTGGTGTTCACTGTGTAGGGCCTCCAGCCCTTGGCTCACCAGCCGAGTGCTTCCCAATATCTCCTCCTGGCTGAGCCGGTGCCCTGCAGGTTCATCTCGCTGCCCCAACACCAGGCCCGACATCCTGCCCTGGAGGACCTTGCCTGGGCTAGGAAAACAACAGAGCTCAAGTGAGGTAAAAATAAGAAAGAGAGGCTGAGCATCTTGGTTACAGGGTGGTGAGGATCCAAGTTAAGAGATGAGAGAGAGTATGGGCAACCATGTGTTTTAATTGGAGAGAGACAGTGACCAGTGGGGAAGAGAACCTACGACACTAAAAACACAAAGCTTAAGGTTGTGGGAAAGAAAGAGGGAGAGGAAATGACTTAAGCCAAAAACAACAACAACAACAGAGAAGGAATAAAGGTCCTGATAACTAGCAGAGGGATTTAGAACTTAGGACCAAAAAAGAAAAGGAACTGGAGAGAGAGAGCTTGGGTTAGGAAAAGGAATCAGGAGATGAACGACAGCATTACAAGGAACACAGGGTGTTTGGGGAGAGTTGCAAAGGGAACAGCATTAAAGCAGACAGGAGAATATGCAGAAGATAGTGCAGAGGTTTCGGGGTAAAGGAAGGATACGTTTCAAAGTTAAATCAGGAAAAAGAAGAAAACAGGAGCCTTCCTCATAGGACCCAGATGAGAGGGCCCCAACAGGCTCCAGGGCTTCAGTCTGCGGCACCCAGGGAACGAAGACCAGCATCTCCAAACCTGGTCAGCCCTCTTTCTCCACTAGTTTTCAACCCATATTTCCCACCCTCCGGGTCTCAGGCTATCTTCTTACGTACTCAAAAGGGTCTTGTTTCTCATCTTTGAAGTCCTCTTACCTGTTTACCAAGCACAGCCCGTGGCTGTGTCACTCAGGCCGGAGCCCGGAAGAAAACTCCCGTCAGCAGCCAGGGACTCAGAAGGATCTGCCCTGCCCAAAGTCCAGAAGTCCAGCTTTTTACCCCTTCTCTCGTCACTTCACAGCCACCCAGAGGACCTGGCACAGAGCCCCACCCAGGACAAACACGCTCCCTCCAGCTGCAAAGACGACCAGTGTCCCTCCTCCTTCCCCAAGCCAATCTCTCTCTCACCCCAAGCCTGGGGAGCTATTTTCTCCCAAGAAGGGAGTGAGCCTAGATCTGGGACCTGACCCGCGAGAAGAGGCGTGTCTGGTTAAGAGTAATGAGGAAGACCTGCTCACTCCTGGCTCAGTCACTTCCATGGCTGTCTGTTATGATCTCCTGCTAACAGGCTCTAAGAGAGTCACCTTAAGGTGCCTCCCAGACGCCTGATGATTCAGGGAACAGTGTCAGGTCCTCTGAGCGGCTGCAGGGTCACAGGGAAACGTGGCGCTGGGAGGTGGTCTCCCGGGCTTTGGAATGCGGTTGAGGGCCCCGGGCCGTCCACCTGCCCTGGGGCCCAGGATGGGGATAGAGTGAGAAGGGCGGGGGTGACGGGGGCGGTGCAGGTGGACGATCGAGGTCTGCGTCGCGGATGAGGACTCAGCGGCCCAACAATCCCGAGGTCTGTGTGTCAGTTGGTAGCGCAGGGGGCGGGGCAGGCCGAATGACTGTCTGTCTGTCTGCACACTGAGGGGCGGGAAGAATCGCAGGGGGCGGAGTTTTTTAGTCTGTCTGAAGTTGTGTGAGGTCAGTCGGCAGGGTTTGTTATCTGTCCGAGAGTTCGGGATTAAGAGGTAGCGGGACCTCAAGCCTCAGCCCCAGAGTTACTCTCAAAGACTCACCCGCACTGTGTCGAGCTGGCTGCCGCCCTTGCCGGTACTGCCCCTTTAAATCCATCATGGCTGCCGCTCGAGGCAATTGTTTTGACGGCTCAGAGGGGTGGAGCCTGCTCCCCAGTCACGCGATCTAAGAGCCGCCCGAGGATTGGCTCTGAGGACGCGCAGGCAAGAACGGAGGTGTGTACACAGCTTGCTCTCCGGTTCCCCTTCCGCCCCTTTACGTCATGAGGGAGCGACGGCACAGGGAATCCTTAGCGTCATCTCGGAGCGCCAGCCGCCGGGCAAAAGGTAATGGTGGCGTGCTGAGCCCAGCGGTGCCTGGCTACGCTCATGGCTCTGCGGGTACTGACCCGTGCTCTGGGCTCTCTGAGTCTGGCGCCCCCGGCTGCCGCCGCTCCCGGCCCGAGTATGCTCCCAACCGCCCAGGTAACCCAACTTACCTGGGAATGAGGCTGTTTCCGTTCGGGCCGCCGGAAAGGGGACACCCGGGGATGGGAGGCGGGGATGCGAGTCTGGTCATTAGTCATGCCGGCCCGTGACCTTGGATAAGTCACTCTGATCCTCAGTTTTCTCCTCTATAAGTGTTGATATCTCACAGGGCCGCTGGATTCCTCAGACGAGATATTGGAGGTGAAAGTGCTTTACGAATAACCGGTTGTACAAGTCTCAATAGTAACTGACATTTATTGAGTGCCTATCATAAGCCAGACATAAGTAATAGAGGTTTCAAATAAGTGAACTCTTTTCAGATCACTCTGTAAGGTAATATAAGGAATATACCTTATATTCTCAAGAGCGAAAACGGATGAGTAGTTTAAGGTCACACACCAACTATTTTGAGCTAGTCGGGCTGGCTTCAAAGCCTGAGATTATGCAATGGTTATGATATCATAACCATTATAAAAACCATTAAGGATGAGATTAGAGAATGCAGAATGAGATGCCAAGAATAGGGGCCTAAGGTTCCTAGTGGGCAATTCATGAGACACAGAAAAGTTGAAAGTCGCTCTGGACCTCCAGCTAATGGTAGAGTTTGGCAGATGCATACCTTTTTAAAAAAAGATTTATGTTTTTGTTGATTTTTAGATGGAGAGGGTGATAGAAACATCAATGAGAGAGACATTGATCCCTGCCTCCTGCACGCCCACTACTAGGGATGGAGCCACAACCCGGGCATGTGCCCCTGACTGGGAATTGAATCCGGGGCCTCTTGGTCCATGGAATGACACTCAATCCACTGAGCTACACCAGCTGGGCAGCAGATGCATACTTAAAATTCAAAACCTACTCTGTGAAATTCTGGGAATACAAGAGGGAACAAGACAGAAATAATCCCGGCCTTTCATTTATATCCGAAAAACTCCCAGAAACATAGTGCAAAAGGGCAAAAGGCATTGGTGCTGATGGTGGTACATGGATGTGTGGAAGTTACCAGCTCTGGAAAAGAGAGTTGTTTAGGGAGGGAAAAGTTTCCTAGAGAAGTAGAATTGAGCCAGAATTAGGAGACACACTAAGGGGAGAACATTTCATTATAGAAATACTTCAAAGGTATAAGTATCAAGTGAGGAGAGGGAATCAATGCGTATACACCTGGATAAACATTCCAAACTGTTATTTGTACAAGCTGTGAAGGGTAGTTTTTAGACAGCTGATCTGGGACACTTCCAGTAGGAAGTGGGCTACAAGCTAAACTTGGTCTCTACCCTCTCTCTTGGTTCCATGATGCTTCTCCTTCAGTTAGCTTTCAAGTGAAAGAGGTTTATGTTTATCTCCAGGTGATAAACAATGCTCTCCAGCTGCCCTCTGCCTCGATGTTGCTCCCCTGCCGCCCATTCTGTACCTCTGTGGCCTTTAGTGCCAAGTTTGTGTCCTGGAAAAGTCGTACCACGTATACCACTGCACCATTGAAAATGAGGAAATCTGGAGGCCGAGACCACACAGGTGGGAGCAAGGGCAAGAGGATTTAAACAATAAAGGGAAAAAACATGGTAGGACTCTCGTTCTGTATGTTGGTGCGGGCAGAGGAATACAATTAAAACACACTTACTGGATTTCTTCTACATGTAAGTGTAGAAGAAATCCATACTCATACATGGATGAGTATGAGAACGAGAGTAGAATACAAAGCAACAGGCACGTGGTCTGTGCACCTAAAGACAATCTAAATAATTGAAGAAAGCTGGGTACACACAGCAAGTTTCATGACATTTTTCTTCACATCCTTAAAAAAATTGATAGTTGAAATGGATAATGGCTCTCAATAAACTTACTGAATTTAGTAATTTACAGAGAATTTATCTGGAAGTTTTATACAATTTTAATAATCATATAATTATGTTTTTACCAAGGTCCATGTGTTTCCCCATCTCCATTTATCCCATTGTGCTGTGAAATTTTTTATAATTTTCTGCTTGACTCATAATGTTTAGAAACACTGCTCTCTGCCCAGGACAGGCCTGTTTTTCTGACGTGGATTATGTCCCCTCACTGTCCTGACCATAGGCCGAATCCGAGTGCATGGTATTGGTGGGGGTCACAAGCAACGTTATCGCATGATTGACTTTCTTCGGTTCCGGCCGGAGCAGGAAACCAAGCCAGGACCCTTTGAGGAAAAGGTCATCATCGTCCGCTATGATCCCTGTAGGCAAGTGGGATGTGGGGTAATAATGGCATGACTGGATGACTACTCTGTGGCTTTTTAGAAATGTGGGGCTGCCTGGATGGTCTGCTCACCTGTCACTCACCCTGAACAGGTCTGCAGACATAGCTCTGGTTGCTGGGGGCAACCGGAAACGCTGGATCGTTGCCACGGAAAACATGCAGGCTGGAGATATAATCCTTAATTCTGACCACATAGGCCGCATGGCAGGTGAGAGGTGGCCACCGGATGTGCGTGGGCTGGGAGGCTGCATTCTGTTGCTGATGAAATTCTGTCTTTTAGTTGCTCCTCGGGAAGGGGATGCACATCCTCTTGGGGCCTTGCCAGTGGGGACCCTTGTCAACAATGTGGAGAGTGAGCCAGGCCGAGGAGCCCAGTATATCCGAGCTGCAGGTATGAAGAAAGCTGCTTAGGGCGGGGGGCGTGTGGAGGGGATGGGTCTTAAAATTTGGAAGACCAGGTGGTACCCAAGGTCACAATTCTCTGAACCAAAGACCCACATCGGGTCCATTGGCAGAGGAAAAAACAAGGAAAATGAGGATGAAGAAGTGCTTATGCTTTGACCTAAAACATTGCATGCATCCTGTTCCAGTTTATATGCTCCTAAAGGGGAGTGGCCCCTATAAGTCTGCCCCCCACCCCCTCTTCTGTGGAGGGTGGCAAAGCTGCTTCTCCCTTCCCCAGGGACATGTGGTGTGCTGTTGCGGAAGGTGAATGGGACAGCCATCATCCAGCTGCCTTCTAAGAGGCAGATGCAGGTGTGTGTGGGGGTACAGGTGGGAGGGATCAGCAAAGGAGGAATTTTTGGAATGTACCTTTCCTGGCCCACATAGCTCCCAGGTGTTTTATGTCAGTCACTGCCCTGAGCTGGGGCTGCCCTTTGGCCTGCATGAGGGAATAACCACCGGTCAGGTTGGCACCACGATGACACAGAGAACAGTGTCTTCTTTTCAACTCCTGTAGGACCTGCACTCAGGTTCAGTTATGCTGTGCTGCTCCCTGCCCTCTCCCTTCTCTATGAACCTTCCCAAGAGTCCTGCCCTTAACATGGTCAGACTTTTCCCCCCCACAATATAATCTCTTCCCTCTGCTTTCTCTGTCAGGTGCTGGAAACATGCATAGCAACAGTAGGCCGAGTATCCAACGTTGATCATAACAAACGGGTCATTGGCAAGGCTGGGCGGAACCGCTGGCTGGGCAAGAGGCCTAACAGCGGGCTATGGCAACGAAAGGGGGGCTGGGCTGGCAGAAAGATTCGGCCACTACCCCCGATGAAGAGTTACGTGAAGCTGCCCTCAGCTGCTGCCCAAAGCTGATATCTCTGGACTCTAATAAAATGATGCCCCATTTTTATCTGTTATTGGTGTTTTGGGAGGGGAGATGGCACATACTGGACAGGAGGAAAGACAGAGCAAATGTGTTTGAGGGAGAAAGGGAAAGACAATATAGGGCAAAGACTGCGGCTGCAACCTGTGACCTCACTTTCAGCCGTCCCCCTTCTCTCGGTTCCTTCGTAGGTAATGGAGGAGGGGGTAATAAATGACCTCCAAGGTCTTACTCAGTTATGGCTTGGGAAAACGGGGAAGGCACTTCCGGTGGCAGGAGGGAGGACGAAAGGAAGAGGAAAGGGCGGCACAGAAGAGAAGGAGGTGCAGCACTCCCGCTGAGGTGGCAACCACGGCTCCGCCCCAGCGCTCTCCCAGGGCCCCTATCTTTCCGCTGGGTGCAGGAAATAAGCCGAGGCTCTGGGGAGGTAGCAGAGCCCCCAGAGCTGGGCGGGTGGCACACGGGCTGGGACCCGCCCCGCCCCTGGGGCTGCAGACCTGCGCAGGCTGGCCTGGCCGCAGTGACAGCGGCTAGGTCCCTGCACGCCACGCCCCCTGCCTGACGCCTGTCCTGCGGAGACACACCCCCTTCCCGCCTCTCCATCTCGACCCCCTTTGGGGGCCCAAGTCTTTGCCAACCGACGTCGCCGCCATCGTCATCGCCTGCGCCTCCCTAGCTCAGCGACGAGCAGGCCTCACCAGGATCTCAATCTGCTTCTGAGGTGGCCAGAGCCCCGCCGCGGCCCTGCGCTCCTCCCTGGGTTTGCCTCCGCGACTAGCCCACCGAGCCTTGCTCTCCATACCGACCCGGGGATTCTGGTTTATGCTGCCCAGGCACCCACCCCACTTTGTCGCGCTCCCACCTCCCAGCTCCTCCCGCTGCTCAGGTCTGCCACCCCGGTCCTCCCAAGTCTCGCGCCCCTCACGCACCCGGCCTCCTCCCCACTTTGTCCTGGGCCTCGTGTTGCCCCCGCGGGCCTTGCTGCTCCTGTGCCTCCAGTGCCTTCGGTGTCTGCAGCCCACCAGGCCTCCTCCCAGCCCTCACGCCTTGCACCCTACTCCACCACCAGTTCTCTTTCCTCTGCGACTCACACTCCTGTGCTTCAAGCATCAGAGCCAGCACTGCTCCTCATACACACTCCAGTGTTGCTCCCCAGCCCCATCCCCAACACAACCCTCTGGGCTGCACATACCCCCTTTCCCAGCGCTGCCTCCACCTGTCCCAGAACCCTAGGATTCCCTTGTGACTCTAAGGCTGCCCAGCCCCCACTTCCCTTCCCAATGCTCCCACTCCAGGCTGCAGGGCCTTAGGCCCCCTCCCTTTTAGCCCCCACATTTTGTGTTCTCTCACAACAAACACCCCAGTGTTCCTCTGCTTAAGCCTGGCCCCGCCAGCCTGCATCTGGCAACTCCTGGGCCCTTCTTTAGCCACCCGGCCCAACAGCTGGTGCCACATTTGCTTCCCTTCTGGATGTCCTTGATTTTCCCACCTCTCTTCTCACTCTCGCTGGCCTGTTCTCTTTTCCTTGTTTGTCCCAGGTGCCAGGATGGTGGGGGAACTCCGCTACAGGGAATTCAGAGTGCCCCTTGGGCCCGGCTTGCATGCCTATCCTGATGAGCTGATCCGCCAGCGATTGGGCCATGATGGGCATCCAGAGTACCAGATCCGCTGGCTCATCCTCAGGCGTGGGGAGGATGCGGAAGGGGGCTCTAGCCAAGTGGACTGCAAGGCTGAGCACATCCTGCTATGGATGTCCAGTGACGAGATCTATGCCAACTGCCACAAGATGCTGGGCGAGGATGGCCAAGTTATCTGGCCTTCCCAGGAGACTGCACGGGAGGCTGGGGCCCTGGACAAATCTGTCCTGGAGGAGATGGAAATGGATGTGAAGTCCCTGATTCAGAGGGCCCTTCGGCAGCTGGAGGAGTGTGTGGGCACCATCCCTCCTGCTCCTCTGCTTCACACTGTCCATGTGCTCAGTGCCTATGCCAGCATTGAGCCCCTCACTGGGGTCTTCAAAGACCCACGGGTCCTGGATTTGCTCATGCACATGCTGAGTAGTCCAGATTATCAGATTCGCTGGAGCGCGGGCCGGATGATACAAGCCCTGGCCTCCCATGATGCTGGTGAGGAGCAGTGTGGGGAGGAAGGGAGAGCAGGAGAGCGGCTGGGTCAGCTTAGGGCCTCTCGGGGGGCCTCTGACCTCATCAATACGTAAATGATCTGTGTACTTCTCTCATAGTTGGAAGAAAAGGAGGTGGGGTGGTGGGTAAGGGCACCTCTACAGAAAGAGGAAAGACTGAGTCCCCAAGAACCTCATATTAATTGGCTATCTAGGCAAAAGGAAGTTTAGAACTTTAGACTCTTGCAAGATATATATATATATATATATATATATATATATATATATATTCATTCATATATTTGAAAAGGCAAGTTTTGGCTTTCGAAGCAAATCATGTAATTCCTAGTGTATGGTAGAAAAAGGATTGGACTGAGGGCATAGGGGGTCCAGGAGAGATGCCTGGGAAAGTTAAGGTTAGGGAGCAGTTAATGATTGGGGTGTGGGTTACAGGCACCCGGACCCAGATTCTTCTGTCACTGAGCCAGCAAGAGGCCATTGAGAAACACCTGGATTTTGACAGCCGTTGTGCCCTGCTGGCTCTGTTTGCACAGGCCACACTCTCTGAACACCCCATGTCTTTCGAAGGCATTCAGCTACCACAGGTATTGTCAGGGGCATTGGGGGTATAGCTATGAAGATCTAGTGACCAGGACTTTACATCTGTCCATAGAGGATGGTGTGGAGAGAGGGGCTAAAACTGGGACAAAGTGGACATAGGCCAAAGATTGTGTCCTACAGGTCCCAGGAAGGCTGCTCTTCTCCCTGGTGAAGCGCTATTTGCATGTCACCTCCCTCCTGGATCAGCTGAATGACAGTGCTGCAGAACCAGGAGCCCAGAACAGCTCTGCTCCTGAGGAGTTGAGCGGGGAGAGGGGTCGGCTGGAGTTGGAATTCAGCATGGCCATGGGCACCCTGATCTCAGAGCTGGTGCAGGCCATGCGCTGGGACTGGGCCTCCAGCAGACAGGGGCCCTTGGCTCGGTCCTCCTGTTCCATCTTCCAGCCCCAGCTGGCAGATGCAGGCCTAGGGCTGCCGCCCAACCAGGCCCAGTCCTCCCTCAGGAGGTCAACGCCATTTCGCCCTCGCTCTGAGTTCGCAAGTGGCAATACCTATGCCTTGTATGTGCGGGATACCCTGCAGCCAGGGATGCGAGTGCGGATGCTGGATGATTACGAGGAGATCAGTGCTGGGGATGAGGGCAAGTTCCAGCAGAGCAACAATGGCGTGCCCCCTGTGCAGGTGAGCGAGTGCATGGCGGTGGGACACTGATGGGCATCTT
The DNA here is from genome assembly GCA_026230045.1 of Corynorhinus townsendii. NCBI lineage: Eukaryota > Metazoa > Chordata > Mammalia > Chiroptera > Vespertilionidae > Corynorhinus > Corynorhinus townsendii. The sequence goes on from JAPDVU010000004.1 coordinate 88,755,031, forward strand.
TTTGGGTGGCGCATAGCTGGGGCCTCCATGCAGGGGACTCTGGCAGGCCACCCAAGGAGAAAACCCACAAGGGAATTGAAATGATCAAAGAGGGGTCTATTGAGAAGGGGCCATTTGGAAGGCTGGAAAAATCTGGGTTTAGAGGGCTCTGAGGTCAGGAAGACTCCCGGGAAGATAACTGATACAGCCAGACTTTCCTAAAGGGAGTCAGGGTAATTGAGGGCAGGAGGAAGTGTAGGGCCATAAGCCATCAAGGATAGGTGAGAGGAGAGGCAGGGCCAGTGCCAGTAGGGGAAGGCTGTGTCCATGCTCTCCATGTGTCAGTGTTTTGGCCAGGGGTCCTCATCATTTGGCCACAGCCAGCCATTAAGTGAGCTTTCTGTCCCCCTTTCTTCTCTCTCCCCATGTTCTTCCAGGTGCTGTGGGAATCTACTGGCCGCACCTATTGGGTACACTGGCACATGCTGGAGATTCTGGGTTTTGAGGAAGATATTGAGGACATGGTTGAGGCTGATGAGTACCGGGGGGCAGTGGGCAGTGGAGCCCGGGGTGGAGGTGAGCCCAGAGAGTGAGCTGGAGTAAGCTTTGAGCACGGGAGCCGTGGTCTGGCCGGCTGGGCAGTGATCCTTGCGCCCTGTGTCCCATTTCCACAGCCCTGCCCTCCTGGCAATGGAAGCCTATGGCAGAGCTCTATGCCGTGCCCTATGTGCTGCCTGAGGATGAGAACACGGAAGAGAGCAAGCACCTGACCCAGGCCGAGTGGTGGGAGCTCCTCTTCTTCATCAAGAAGTTGGATGGACCTGACCACCAGGAGGTTCTCCAGATCCTCCAGGAGAACCTTGATGGGGAGGTAGACCCCACAGCTGGAGGGCTGCACTGGGCTGGAGCACTGGGAGGGCTCCGAGGGGACATGGAGGTTGATAGTGGAAGGGGCTGCAGGGGAGGGGCCTAAAATGTTCGGGCGTGTTGGAGAGTCGTTTGGGAGGAGCCAGCTGCCAGCCATGACAGGTTCAGGATGGAGAAGGCATATGCAGAGACCCCCACCCCTACCACATCCCCTGAGCCTCTGTGCTGGTAGGGCTGCCCGCAGTGAGAGCTTCTCCCCGATGGCAGGTCCTGGATGACGAGATCCTGGCTGAGCTGGCCGTGCCCAAGGAGTTGGCCCAGGACCTGCTGCTGGCTCTGCCAGAGCACCTCGATGACAGCGCTCTCAGGGACTTGCTCAACTGCCGTGTCTACAGGAAATACGCACCCGAAGCCCTGGCAGGGCAGCCGGCTTACCCAACCCTGCTGGAAGCCCAGGCCCAGCCTCAGGAATCAGCAGATGCAGCCAGAGTGGAAGGTGGGGCACCAGACAGATAGAGTGGCCTCTAGGCGGGCCTGAGCCCCGGAGATGTCTGTGCTGAGTTTTGTGCGATCCTGTCCGGGAGAGATGGCACCCGAGGGAGACACTGAAACTTAAGAGATGAGCAGCAAATAAGAGAAGCAGATGTTGTGCTCCCTCCATAGAATGAAGGGGGATGTAAAGTTAGAAAATTGAGAGAGTTTAAAGCCTGAAAAAGCCCACCCTCCACATTTTTCCTAGTGTAGAGAAAAACTAAGTGTTGCCTGCTTTTAGATATAGGGAAACGCTCTGCTGTATGTGGATGGGAAACTCCTTTGCCATTTTAAGGATATAAAATATAAAATTTGTCATGAAGCTGTCATAAGTACATTATGAGATGTTATGAGACCCTGAAACCAAGGGGAAAAGCAAATCAAAAACATTGCTAGAAGAAATTAGGAAACAAGATTGAGAGTTAGGAATTTGTCCTTTTCTGATCCTTCACATCACTAACAGTGGCCAACCCTTGTGACTTCCCTCGTCTTGTAGAAAAAGAACCTCCGACGCAGGGCCCCTGCAGCCCCCTGCGGCATCTGGTGGAGGGTTATGGGCCAGCTGGGAAAATTGTTCTAGATCTGGAGCAAGCCCTCAGCTCAGAGGGGACCCAGGAGAGCGAGGTCAAGTCGCTGCTGCTGCTGCTGCGGCAGCAGCCCCAGCCCTTCCTGGTGCTGATGCAGAGCCTGGCCACTCCAGCAGCCAACAGAGCCCTGCACCTGGCCATTCTGAGGTGATGTGGTGGTGATAGGTCGGGGACGGGGGTGGTCAGAGGGGTCTCTGAAACTCACTGCATATCTCTCCTCCCACCCCTGCTCCCCAGAATCCTGATGCAGCTGGTGGACTTCCCTGAGGCGCTGCTGCTCCCCTGGCATGAGGCCATGGATGCCTGCATGGCCTGCCTGAGGTCCCCAGACACTGACCGAGAGGTACCCCTGCCCTGCTCTGGGGGGATGCTGAAGGCAGAGGATGCAAGGCAGCCTCTGACGAGGCAGACCTCCTGGGTGGGGCTCTGAAGGGCACAATGGAGCATTGTGCCCTTGGTTTGGGTTTAAAATTGAATTTTATTTCTTTAAATGTGTAATACATTCACACAATTCACAGATCAAAACGATATAATAAGATATATACTGAATTCTCATTCCCACCTGAATCCCTCTTTTCCCAGTGCCCTCCATGGGCCCCTTATATATCCTTCCTGTGTTTCCTTATGCAAATATAAACAAACCCCAATGTGTGATCTGATTTGCCAGCTCCTTTTTTACACTAAAGGATATGTCCATATGACATTAAGAGCCTCAGTGGGTAAAGGAGACGGAGGAGACCATCACATCCCAGAGTCCCCTGCCACAAACACATCCTAGGCACAGAGGCTTGGGAAGGGTCAGAGAACTGGAGTCCTGATGGCAGTGGATGACTGCAGCATACACCTTGGCGGGTGGACTCGCTGTGCACACACACACTGGTCCCTCTTGGCCCCCTCTCTGCTTAGGGCCTAAGGATCTCAAAATGCAGCCCCACACAGCCTGTTCTTGGAACAGTTGGGCCTGAAAAGAAACACGCTGTGGTGCTCTCTGCACCTGCTGCAAATGTAATCAGGAGTTGGGAACGCCAGGAGGCAGAGCATCTCCTGGCTTTTCCATTTCAGTTTGTCTTTGGTTCTCTCACTCCACCCAGCCCTCGTGTCTGCCCCATTCCTGTCATTTTACTTCCTCACTCTGTCTTGTTCCCTGCAGTAGCCCCAGCACCCAGCACACAGTGGGTAACCACTGCTGCAGATGCCCCTTGGGCCTGTGCCTTGTCCCCTTTATTCACTTGCGCCGCCCACATCCCAGGTGCTCCAGGAACTGATCTTCTTCCTGCACCGCCTGGCCTCAGTGAGCAGGGACTATGCCGTGGTGCTGAATCAGCTGGGAGCCCGAGATGCCATCTCCAAGGCCCTGGAAAAGCACCTGGGGAAGCTGGATCTAGCCCAGGAGCTGCGGGACATGGTGTTCAAGTGTGAGAAGCATGCCCACCTCTACAGAAAACTCACCACCAACATCCTGGGAGGCTGTATCCAGGTCAGGAGGAAGGATGGGAAGCTTGTGGGTTCACAGATGGTAAGAACATGAAACCCGAGCAGTGGAGGGGAGGGGAGTGTTTCTGAAGCTGGAAGAGGCAGGTGAGTCTAGTGAAGCTGGCGGCTTTGTTCTCAGCACGTCTGCCCATGTGGACCTACTCTGCCCATGTCACGGAGCAAGTCCTATTGCTGCTGGGTCTTTCTCCATACGTGCTCCTTGTTTCTCCGTGTCCCTCCCTCTCCTCGTGCCCCTTCTCTCTGATATTCCGGCTGCAGATGGTGCTGGGTCAGATCGAAGACCACAGACGAACCCACCGACCCATCAACATCCCCTTCTTTGACGTGTTCCTCCGATATCTGTGCCAGGGTCCGTGCCTGTCCCCACGTTACGCATGCCCCCATACCTACATCTGTTTTCCCTCCACATCTACCAGGCTGTGACCGCTACCCCTCTCACTGCCCCCAGGCTCCAGTGTGGAAGCGAGGGAGGACAAATGCTGGGAGAAGGTGGAGGTGTCCTCCAACCCTCTCCGGGCCAGCAAGCTGACGGACCGCAACCCCAAGACCTACTGGGAGTCCAACGGCAGCACCGGCTCCCACTACATCACTGTGCACATGCGCCAGGGCGTCCTCATCAGGTAACAGGCTCCCTGCACATGAGTGGCCACACCTACACTTGCTCACGATTTCCGTGTTTGTCTTGGGGGAAGCACCATCCCCGTGAACATGACCAAAGGGTCTGCTTGGCTCTGTGTACAAGGATCTGACTGGTTCCAGTTCCAATTGGTTCCTCTCCACTGCTCCCAGGCAGCTGACTCTGCTGGTGGCGGGCGAAGACTCGAGCTACATGCCAGCTAGGGTGGTGGTGTTTGGGGGCGACAGCACCAGCTCTCTTAACACAGAACTCAATTCGGTAGGGATCCCTGTGCCATTAGACCAACCCTCACAGGATCAACCCTCCTGCCCAGACTCCTCCATTCCTCTCTGCCTTGTGCCCCATAGAAAGTAGAGGCCTTTATCCCTGTGCCTACGTGATGGCATCAGGCCCTGAACAGTGAGGGTGGCATACCATAACAGTGAGAGTGGCATACTTTCATCAGGGCCTCCCACGTCCTGGTCTGGGGAAGGGATGGACACCGCGAGGGATGGGAACATACTGTGTGCTCTCGGCACTCTCATCCACACATGGAGGTGACAGTCTCCCCACCCCCTGAAGGTCAACGTGATGCCCTCCGCCCGCCGGGTGGTCCTCCTGGAGAACCTCAACCGCTTCTGGCCCGTTATCCAGATCCGCATAAAGCGCTGCCAGCAGGTAGGGCAGGGTGTGAGGTGTGGCCCCCGGGCACCGGGCTCTTGCCTTGCAGTTGTTGGAGATCTTGGACCAGAGCAACAGCCTGGGTTGTGGGCAGCAGCTCCAGGAGTGAGGCCTGAGGGTGTGGCTGACTGCAGCCCATCCTGAGGAGACTGCGGACCAGGTGAAGCAGGCCTGTGTGCCTTGCAGGGCGGCATCGACACGCGCATTCGGGGGTTGGAGGTCCTGGGCCCCAAGCCCACATTCTGGCCAGTGTTCCGGGAGCAGCTCTGTCGTCACACACGCCTCTTCTACATGGTTCGGGCGCAGGCCTGGAGTCAGGACATAGCGGAGGACCGCAAGCGCCTCCTGCACCTGAGTTCTAGGTGTGTGTGAGCATGTGTGTGCCTGTGTGTGCGAAAGGTGAGAGATTACAGGTGGCTGCTGGGCGGTCTCTGTGGCAGTGTGCTTGGGGAGGGGCTGGAGTGTTCTGTAGTCTGAGGAGGGAAGAAAAAAATCAAGACGAGATTGCTCTGCTGCACTGGGAATGGAATGTGCCAGTCAACCTGTTGGGGGTTGTCAAGTCCCCAGTGGGGATTGGGTCTGGGTGCTGGCGGGGGGACTGGCAATCTTAGTCTGGGTGGATGCTAGGGCCACTTACGACACCTTCCTCCTTCCTCCTCATCCCCAGACTCAACGGGGCTCTGCGCCAGGAGCAGACTTTCGCTGATTGCTTCCTCCCTGACAACGAAGCCGCCCAAGCACTGGGGAAGACCTGCTGGGAGGCCCTGGTCAGCCCCCTGGTGCAGAACGTCACCTCTCCCGGTAATCATCGACCCCTGACCCCATTATCATCCAGTTGTCGGCCCCACTAACTGGCCTCTTCATGCTCTACGCTAGAGCCACACGGGTTTCGCTCTTGGCCCTTTTGGGACCTGCACATTTATTGGGAAACCCAGTGCCTCTCTTCTCACAGCCCAGGGGCCACCTCCTTTCCCATGTCTCTCAGGTGCCAGCCGACCCCATAGGATCAGAAGGGGCCTTGCTACCTCCCTTCCCCAGATCATTCTGTCCACTGCTCTTTCTCCACCACCAGTCTTGCAGCCACTCCCACTGCCCTGCAGACATGCCCTGCCATGGCTTCTTTTCTCTGCCCCCCAGATGAGGATGGCATCAGCCCCCTGGGCTGGCTGCTGCACCAGTACCTGGGGTGTCGGGAGGCTGCCCACAACCCTCAGAGCCGTGCGGCAGCTTTCTCCTCAAGGGTGCGCCGTCTCACCCACCTGCTGGTGCACGTGGAGCCCTGTGAAGGGCCCGCTGTGGTGGGGGCCGCTCCTCGGCCCAGTAAGTACCAGCAGACTCAGGCGGGAGCTCAGTGGGGGCATTTCCCTGTGTGCCCCCACTCATTCTACGGCTTTTGTCCCTCCTCACCCTACCCCTCCCTGTGTGCTCAGCCTGTTCATCTTCCAAGGGTGTGTCACCCCACCCAGGAGCATCAGTTGGGGTGGCAGCATGTCAGGAAAGGCCCCCGGGCTCAGCCTTGAATGGGGACCCAGGAGCTGAAGGGCTGCCCCCACCTTGCCTCTGCCCTCTCTATCTCCACAGGAGGCAGAAACAGAAGCCATGACTGGGGCTCCCTGGCTACCCCAGGGCTTCCCAGCAGCATCATGAAAAACCTGACCCGCTGCTGGCAGGCAGCAGTGGAGGAGCAGGTGGGCGGGGCGGGGGGAGGTGGGAGGGAGGAACTGCCATGGTGGCGTGTTGGGTTGCCTCCTCACGCTGCTGCCCCTTCCCCCCAGGTGAACAGTTTTCTGACCTCACACTGGCGGGATGATGACTTTGTGCCACGCTACTGTGAGCACTTTAATAATCTGCAGAAGTCCAGCTCCGAGCTGTTTGGGCCACGGGCAGCCTTCTTGCTGGCGCTGCAGAACGGCTGTGCTGGGGCCTTGCTGAAGCTCCCTTTTCTCAGAGCTGCCCACGTAAGCCTCCTACCCTCGCCTCTTCCCAAAACTTTCCCTTCCCCACCTCCTCAAAAGGGCCCACCCTGCCCTTCCCATTCAGTAAGCAATATGCATTGGGACATAACCATATTGTTGTTGTTTTGGCTTTTTAAAAAAATATATATTTTTTTATTGATTTCAGAGAGGAAGGGAGAGGGAAAGAGAAACATCAATGATAAGAGAAAACCATCTATCAGCTGCCTTCTGCACGTCCCCCAATGGGGATCAAGCCCACAACCCAGGCATGTGCACCTGACTGGAATTGAACCTGGGACCCTTCAGTCTGCAGGCCAATGCTCTATCCACTGAACCAAACCAGCCAGGGCTGTTTTGGCTTTTATATATATATCCATGCTATCAAAAACTCAAAGAAAAGCCCTGGCCAGTGTGGCTCAGTTGGTTGGAGCATCGTACCATAGACTTAAAGGTCAAGGGTTCGATTCCCTGTCAGAGCATATACTTATGTTTCCGGTTTGATCCCCGTTCGAGGACCATAGGGGAGGCAACTGATTGATGTTTCTCTCTCACACTGATGTCTCTCTCCCTGTCTCCCTTTCTCTCTAAAATCAATAAACATATATATTTTTTAATTCAAAGAAAAGAACACAGTGACCCGCTGCATGCCATCCTAATATATCTTGATATACCTTCTCCTATTTGAATGCATGATTTAACAGTTCACTCATGAGTGCCTAAAATGCCGTGTCCTGTTTTCCTTGATCGTTACATTAAAAGCCTTGGCCAGTGTTGCTATTTGCACTCATTTTTCCTTTGTGCCTAAATTCCATCTAATGGATGGACTATAATTTACTCCCTCCTTTGCATCATCCCATAAATATTTAACAAGTGCTTAAAACGTGTCAGGCACTGTCATAAGAGTTGAAGATAGATGAAGTCCATTCCCTAAAAAATGTACAGTCTTCCAGGGAAGACACGGAATTAAGCAGATGATAAACTAACATGTGACAGGCTCTCTAGTAAGCAGCACGGAACGATGCAGTGGGCGCGTGAGGTCATTCTATTTCATTAGTAATGCTGCAGTGTGACCATTTTTGTACATATAACTTACTTCCTCATATTAAATTAGAGTTGCTAGCCCTGGCCAGTGTGGCTCGGTTGGGCATTATCCTGTGCACGGAAAGGTTGCCAGTTTGATTCCCATTCAGGGCACATGCCTGGGTTTCAGACTCATTACCTAGTAGGGGGCATATAGGAGGCAGCCCATTGATATTTCGCTCTTACATCAATGTTTCTCTCTCTCCCTCTCCCTCTCATTAATACAATTGTTAACGACTTTATAATGCAGTTTTATGGCCCAGCCAGCTCAGTGGTTGAACATCGACCTATGAACCAGGAGGTCACACTTTAATTCTCTATCAGGGCACATGCCTGGGTTGCTGGCTCCATCCCCAGTAGGGGGCATGCAGGAGGCAGTCAATCAATGATTTTCTCTCATCATTGATGTTTCTGTATCTCTCTCCCTCTCCCTCTTTGAAATCAATCAAAATATGTTTTTAAAAAGTTTTATGAAAGTGTTGACCAATTTATGAAACCTTGAGCCATTCATATCTACTGCATCAGACCTCCACACTGCTCCCACCCACTAACCCATTCATGGTTTTCCTGTGCTCTTCCCACCGCCCAGGTGAGTGAGCAGTTTGCCCGGCACATTGATCAGTGGATCCAGGGCAGCCGGATTGGTGGGACCCGGGGTATGGAGATGCTGGCGCACTTGCAGCGATGCCTGGGAACAGTCCTGATTTTCTCTGGCCTGGAAATAGCCACCACCTTTGAGCATTACTACCAGTGAGTGTGGACCTCGGGAGTGGGAGGTGGGGGGAGGCAGGCTGACAGAGGCCAGGGCAGCTTGTGGGTCTGGGAGCCTGGGGTTCAGGCATCCTGGAGCAGGAGGCTGGGCCGTGCCGAGTGACCACACTAAGGCCGGGCCTGGGCTGTGTGTGCTGCAGGCACTACATGGCAGACCGTCTCCTGAGCCTGGGCTCCAGCTGGCTGGAGGGGGCCGTGCTGGAGCAGATCGGTCCCTGCTTCCCCAACCGCCTCCCCCAGCAGATGCTGCGGAGCCTGAGCACCTCTGAGGAGCTGCAGCACCAGTTTCACGTCTACCAGCTCCAGCGGCTCGATCAGGAACTCCTGAAGCTGGAGGACACAGAGAAGAAAATACAGGTGGGTGCCCGGGAAGGAGGAGCAGGGGGAGGCTCGGAAAGCAGAGCGGCATGGAGCGGACTGGAGGGAACCCTGTGTTCCTTCTGGTGGCTAGGAGGCCAGCGACAAGGAGCACGAAGAGGACGCCAAGGAATCTGGGGCCGCAGCAGCTGCAGATGTGACGGAAGAGGATGAGGAGGAGAACGAAGACCTCTACTATGAGGGGGCAATGCCGGAAGTGTCTGTGCTGGTCTTGGCACCACGCTGCTGGCCCATTGCCTCCATCTGCCACACGCTGAACCCCAGAGCCTGCCTGCCCTCCTACCTGAGGGGCACCTTGAACCGATACTCTAACTTCTACAACAAGAGTGAGGAGCGGAGCAAAGGAAACGGGGGGCTGGGAAGACGTTGGGATGCTGGGGAAGAACCTGGAGTTGGGGCGGACCCTGGGGTTGGGAGGCTTCATGGGGTAGACTTGAGAAGAAAGGGCAGGAGCTTAGGTTTGGGGAAAGGGTTGGGGCGCCAAACTATTGCCTTCTTAACATAAGATCCCAGATCTCTTTGTGGGTGGTGAGGAGGATGGAGGCAGGAGGCACTGAGGCCCCAGAAGGGCTCTCTCTTTCCCTCAGTGGTAGGTCAGTCACTGTACCCCAGCTCCCACTGGGGGCTGACTCTGGGCTGGGCAGTGTCACGGGAGGGGGAGGAGAATCAGACCTACCTTCAGGGGATCCCAGACTAGAGTCATTGTCTTCTGTCTCAGGGGGATTCCAGGTGATGAGAGCCCCTGCGCTTCCTTACTTTGTGGTTTTGTCTCCCTAAAAAATGGGGAACTCCTCGAAGGGCCTCACACCGAGTCCCTGAACGCGGGCTCCTCAGACCCTGCCTGGTACAGGGCTAGGCACGCGGTAGGCTCTCAGGTGCCTAAGGCTCCCCTGGGGGGGAGCACAGAAGGCTGAGCTCCGGAAGGCTCAGGCCAGGAACCAGTGTCCACAAATGCTGGGCCACATGCTCTGCAATTAGCGGGGCCAAAGCTTAACCAATGGTGTGCTCTCCCCAGCCTGCCCCCTCCACCTCCCTGATCCTTCTCAGGTCAGAGCTACCCTGCCCTGGAGCAGGGCCTGCAGAGGCGGCTGCAGTGGACGTGGCTGGGCCGGGCCGAGGTGCAGTTTGGGGACCAGACCCTGCATGTGTCCACCGTGCAGATGTGGCTGCTGCTGTATCTCAACGACCTGAAGGTGGCCCAGCTGTCTGCTCCTCCCTGCTCTGTCCCACCTCATCTCTCATCTTTTTCCCTAAACTTTGACTCCTGTCCTCCTCCCCTCCACCTCTCCGCTCCATCCCGTGAGGGAGCCCTGAATGTTCCCTCCCTATCTCTAGGCGGTCTCCATGGAGAATCTGCGGGCACTCTCGGGGCTCTCTGCAGACATCCTGAATCAGGCAGTTGGGCTTCTCACCTCCTCACGAGGCCCCCTGGACCTTCACGAGCAAAAGGACGTCCCAGGAGGTGTGTACTTAGGGCAGAGGGGCCTGAGCCAGGTTGGCCTGGCACCTCCCGAGTGACTAGTGTTCATTTCAGGTGTGCTCAAGATTCGAGATGACAACGAGGAGCCCAGGCCAAGGAGGGGCAACGTGTGGCTCATCCCACCTCAGACGTACCTGAAAGCTGAGGATGAAGAGGGCCGGAACCTGGAGAAGAGACGGAACCTTCTGAACTGCCTCATCGTCCGAATCCTCAAGGCCCACGGGGACGAGGGCCTGCACATTGGCCAGCTTGTCTGCCTGGTAGGCAGGGGTGGGCAGGGGGGATGGAGCTTTGGGGTGTGGGGTGTGGTCCACAGAGGGAGGTGGTCCTGTGAGGGTTGAGGTTGGAGTGCACCTGGTGCCCTTGGAGCTTGTTGCCCTGGCAGCTTGTGCTTGGAGTGGAAGCTAGACGTGGTGAGCTGGGTGTCTGACCTGTTGTCCCCCTCCCTCCTCCATACCAGGTGCTAGAAGCTTGGCAGAAGGGCCCATGTCCTCCCAGGGGTTTGGTCAGTGGCCTGGGTAGGGGGTCTGCCTGCAGCAGCACCGATGTCCTCTCCTGTATCCTGCACCTCCTGGGCAAGGGCACGGTGAGACGCCGTGACGACCGGCCCCAGATGCTGTCTTACGCAGTCCCCGTGACTGTGACGGAGCCTCGCACCGAGTCCCTGAACCCGGGCTCCTCAGGCCCCAACCCACCCCTCACCTTCCACACTCTGCAGATTCGATCTCGAGGTGTGCCCTATGCCTCCTGCACTGTCACCCAGAGCTTCTCTACCTTCCGGTAGCCCTGCAGATGGGACCAGGGCTCTGCAGGGCCCGGCTTCCTACAGAAATAAAATGCAGGAGTTGGAGTGCATGGCCTGTGTGGTGACTGCTGGGCATCTGGCGGGCTTTGCTGGCTAAAAGGGAAGAAGAGTCCTCTGGTTCCGAGGCTGTCTCGTGCCGTCCAGGAGTCACCAGGGTGAGGGGGACAGCGTGGGGAGAATCGTGCAGGGAGTCAGGTGTGACTTAGCATCTGCCCCTCCGCAGGGGATTAAGTGGGCAGGGATGGATCGCCACCCCTTCTCAGAGGGTGTGTGGTCAGAAGTGCTTTCACCTGGCGGGCTGCAGGCTCAAGCCCATTTTGCTGCACACTGGACGGCATGTAACTTGGGCAGATTATCAAGCAGGGCTCCATTTTTCCTTGTGGAATTGGACCAGTCACTGTGGCATTCTCACGAGCACTGGGTGTGCATTTGACATGGTAAAGATTTTGCCAAAGGCCACCACACCTAGCAGTGCGTGCACCTTTCCTAGGTAAGGCTGACAATGTGAAGGTGAGGTAAAAGACCCTTGCAGGCACCCAGGAGCCTGAAGGTGTGCCTGTCCGGATGCTTTAGGATCTGGGTTGGAAGTGGACCTAGATGGAACTGCTGTTCCTGTGAATTCCTCATCACCACACACAGCTGCCCACTGTCACCAAAGCTAGATCCCAGCCCTGTAGGCAGGCCTGTGCTGCTATGATTGCTGTCCTGGCACCACTCACACAGAGGGAGGGCAGGTGAGGCTACGGGACCCGGTGCCAGGGCTGGAGCTCTACCTCTTGGCAGGGGCATTAGGGGAGGAGGGGAGTAGTACCCCAGGCATCCAGAGTTCATGGTTCTTGCAGCCAAGCAGTGACGAGGAGAAAGCTTCAGAAGAAAGGCGGTGGGTGAAGGGGTGAGTCAGGTGGTGAGAGAGGGCACAGAGGCCAGACAGAGAGAACTGGGTGCCAGCCAGGGCTGAGATTTGGAATAGAATCTGTAAGGGAAAAAGAGGTCAGGTTTTGAGAGTCGGGGTGCCTAGGATGAGGCAACAAACCAGAGGGCCAACAAGGTGGACACGGCGGGCCTGGCCTTGCCTTGGTCTGCAGTAGGGTGGCCTCAAGGTGCTGTTGGTGGCCTGTTGGTCTGCCTATTCATAAGGCAGAGGATGGCAGGCAGCAGCAGGCTGGGGCTGCTGTGGCCCAGGGCACGCTGGGGTTGCTGCAGTTCTCACTGGGGAGGCTCTCCACCTCTGAGCCAGAGATCATGGCCTACTCTCTTCTATTGGTCAAGGCCATGCCATGTGTGTTTGTGATTAATCCTCACCAGAGGATATTTTCTGCAGTGATTTTTTTTAAAGAGAGAGCAGAAAGGAGGGGGGGGGGGGAAACAGTAATTGGTTGCCTTTGACACGCACCCCAACTGTGGGACTAAGGATTGAACCTGTAACCCAGGTACGTGCTCTTGACAGGGAATAGAACGTAGAACCCTTAGGTGTGCAGGCCGACACTCTAAACACTGAGAACGTTGGCCAGGGCAGGCCATGCCTATTCTTGAGGTCGCCTTTATGCCCACAGCTTTTCGCTCTTCTGCTCTTTATTAAAATATTTTTCCCAGAGACCGGAGACACAGAGCCCATGATGTAGTAGCCAGGCCAGCAAGCACCACATGTAGGGGACAAGGTGAGTCTTTCTCCCCCTCCACCCGTTGCTGCTGCCTCCTTGGCTCCTGGGTGGGCTGAGCTCCACACCACACCACTAGTCTTCCTCACCACACTCCTTCAACCCCTTATTCATCCTCAGTCACCTGCCCCTCAGTCTCCCACAGGGGACCTACCTGCTCACCTGCAATGGACGAATCTCCAGCAATTCTTAAGGGAAGGACATACCAGCTGTGGCCCCAAAACGTTGCATGTTCCTGTCTGCAGTCCAGCTCCTGTGTCGCCCACTGTCCTTAGCATACAATCTAACCCCACCCCCAGACTTTGCCCACATTCAGCCATCCAGTGAGCAGTCTTGACTTTGCCCTTCTCACCAGCACCACTAAAGACCTGAGCCTCTTTGCCCTCAGCACTTCCCATCCCTAAAGGGCAGACTTTGGATCACTCTGGACAGAAGTTTGCTACCCTGACCCCCTGTGAGACCATTCCCACAGCCTCGGTTCCTTATATCCCTACAGCTGGTTTGCACATTAAGGACCACATATTGATTCCATTTATATGAAATGTCCCAAAATAGAGACCAAGTGTTTAGTGGTTTCCTAGAGCTGGGGGGACTGGATAGAAATGGGAAGTGACTACTCGAGTATATGGGGTTTCTTTTGGGATCGTCGAAAATGCTACAAAATTGATTGTGGTGATGGCTGCATGATTCTGTGAATATACTAAAACCATTGTATTGTACAACTTATTTTTTTAACATATTTTTTTTATTGACTTCAGAGAGGAAGGGAAAGAGAGAGTGAGAAACATCAATGATGAGAGAGAATCGATTAGCTGCCTCATGCATGTCCTACATGGGATCGAGCCCACAATCTGGGCATGTGCCCTGTGACCAGGAATCAAACTGTGACCTTCTGGTTCATAGTTGATGCTCAACTACTGAGCCACACTGGCCAGGCAAATTGTACATTTTAAACAGGTAAAGTGTATGGTATATACAAATTATATTTCAATAAACCTGTTACCAATGGGGAAAAAACCACAGAACAAAAGAAAACCCCACCTAAACACATCCATAGCTTAAGTACAGAGCTGGCCAAGGCTCCTCTGCACCCTTGAAGGGCAAAGTAGCAATTTGAAGGCTTAGGGGCCAGTCCAGCCTGAAGTGGACATACGTTTTCCTGACCACTCTTCATCTGAACCCCATTCTCATGCTTGGAAACTCCTCACCATAAATCTAGATATAAGATGGAGTCCACCTCCCACCATATAAAACACTTGCTTTCCCAGCATCCTCTTGCAGCCATGTGACCAAGGCTTGGCTAATCAGATGCCTCTGCTGGGAATTGCTCAATCTATTCTAGAGCAAAGCTGGAGGGAAAGTGGGGAGGACCTTAGGTGGCAGCAATGACATCTTCACATCAGCACTCTGGTGCCAAGGTAGAATTGAGTGCAATGAACTACTCAGACCCCCTTCTGCACCCCCACCCTTTTTTGAGCTCCTCTCCAACCGTCTGTGTTTCTGTGAGCCTAATAGTTAAGTGGTCTTTTTCTGCTTTTATCAGCCAGAGCTGTTCTTTGGCTTTAAAGTAGTATTGACACATGTCGTCAGGGACCTGCAGCACTAGATCTCTCACTCCCGCTGGGCAAGTCAAACTATCCTGACAGCTACAGCCCGCCGCTTCCACCCGTGGGAGCAAGCACCGTGTGCTTCCTCTTACATTTCTGTCATCAGAATGCCTTTCCCCATCCCAGAAGCATCCCGCAATAGATGGCCTAGTTTCTGTCCCCCTTCCCTTTATAGCTGTTTTTCCTGTTAGTCTTTCTAATCTTAACTTCTTAGAATTTAATATTTTTTTCAATCCTGCTTGGAATTTCCTGATTGTTAGGGTTTATAAACTTCAATTCTAGAAAATTCTCAGCCTCTTTGAAGTATTCACTCCTTCTGGAACTCTGGTTGTCACACCTTCTCACTCCATCTCCAGTGGTTTTCCAACCTCTTCACCTTAGTTTCCATTTCCTTGTATCCCTGGGCACTTTCCATCTGTGTAACTTTCTCAGATCTACTTCAGGTTCATTCTTTTAGGTGTCTAACTTGCTACTTAACCATAAGTTTCTCAATTCATATGGCTTATTTTTCATTTTTAAGTTTTACTTTAATCAAACCAATTTGGTCTTCTTAGTCTTTTCATTAGTCATACTTTTTCTTTTTTTTAAAAAATATATTTTATTGATTTTTTTACAGAGAGGAAAGGATAGAAACATCGATGAGAAACATCAATCAGCTGCCTCCTGCACACCCCCTACTGGGGATGTGCCTGCAACCCAGGTACATGCCCTTGACTGGAATCGAACCTGGGACCCTTCAGTCCGCAGGCTGATGCTCTATCCACTGAGCCAAACCGGTTTTAGCCATACTTTTTCTTTAAACGTTAAGACATTTTCTATTTTTCACTTTCAACATCTGTTGTTGCTGTTCTAATTCTGTTACCTATTGTTCCTAATATCACCTCTTGCTGGTGGTGGTTTCTTTCCTTGTGTGCTTGTTTATTTGTAAACTCATAGTCCTTGAAATTTTATCTGAAGGAATTCCTTCAGGCCTGGGTTTACAGTACAGTCCTAAGAGAACTGCATTTGTTCCTGAGTGCCTGGAGGCACTACCAAACCAAGCCCAGACCACTCTGAATGATCAGGTTGAGGATTTTCCAGCCCAAATGTGTAGTATGAATTCTAGACCCAAACAGTATTGAGAGCCAGCTGTGCTGATGTTACTGGGAAAGCTTTTTTTGTCCCCATCTTCTACCTCTCCTTGCATCCAAACGAAAGCTAAGTAGGTGAGCTGTGGGACTGATTCACTCTCTAAAAGATCTGCTCTTGGCTCTCTGATCTGACTACTCACTTTGTAGGAGCCTTAGATTTTGGCCCCTAAGACAGTAATTCTAGGCCCCCCCGCCATATACACAAAGCAGATGAGTGACAAGAATGTTTATTAACTGGCTCCTACATAAAGTCCCAGTCCTGGAAGCTGTCAACAGATTCCATGGCCTTCACTAACCTTAAGGTCACTGACCCCTATTCTTCTGTCAGAATCATTGATTTCACAGCGGTAAGGAATGTCTGGCCTGCGGGCCAGATAAGGCCCATGGCATCATTTGGTCTGGCCCTGCCAAGGCATTAGGGGTGAGTTAATTATATGTTTGGTTAAATATGGCAGCTAATTTTTAAACTGATAATACTGTAGGGCCAAGAATGATGTTATAAATACACAAATGGCCCTTGGCAGAAAAAAGGTTCCCCATCCCTGGTTTAAGGCAAGGATGGGAGGACACGAGTACATGATGAACCAGATCCAAGCAGAGGAAGTGTGGCATGGCAGAAGGCTGAGCTGTTCTTGTCCATCCCTGGGGCAGCCCAAGAACCCTCTAGTCATCGCTGAGCCAATCTAGTTCAAGGGCAGCTGTGATCCTTGTCCTTGAATGGGAAAGATCCAGAACAGGCCAAGCCCAAGTCTATCCCCACAGATCCATTTCTCACTAGGGCAGTGACAGAGCTAAGGTCAGTTCCTTACTAGTCTTTATTCAAAGGGAGATGTCGCCTGTCTTTGCCTGCATTTCGGCGCCTTTTTCGACTCAAGAAGCTGTCTAGCTTCTTGCTGCGTTTCAGCTCCTTGAACTTCTCAGCTAGGACCAACTGGCGCTGCTCAGCTAGAGGATAGGGAGAAAGCAAGCTGGTAAGCAAAAGCAGAAGCACCACACTTTCCCTGTTCCCCAGTCAATAATTCTCAACCATTGTGCTGGGACACATGACTTAAGAGTTCATGGGTGTGTGTAAGCAAGCTATCTTTTTCTCTGATTCCATTCTTTCACAACTCAACCAACTGTGAGCTTCTATGTGCCCAGTCCAGCATATGTGGGGAGTACAACAGAGATAAAAGCGACACCCTGCCCTGGCCACGTAGCTAAGTTGGTTACATGGTCATTCAGATATACCAAGGTTTGGGTTCGATCCCCGATAAGAGAACGTACAAGAAACACGCAATAAATGCATAAATAAATGGAACAACAAATTGATGTTTCTTTCTCCTCCCATTCCTCTCTCTCTAAAAAATAAAAAAAATGAGAAACCATACGGTGTCATATCATTAAAAATAAAATAAATAAAAGCAACACCCCCTGCTGATACTCTAATTTTAGGGAAGTAAGAATGGGTAACTCCACCCCACAGTATTTCTACTCTCCTAATTTACTATGGGACCCAGCATTCATGCCTCCTTTAGGGCCTCTGACACCCTACCCCTGTACCTAGCCTGTCACAGTTGTGCCCCACTCACATTTTTTCAGGAAGTATGGACGATGGCCCTGCTGGGCCTGAGCCCGCCGCTCCTGCTTCAGAGCCAGGCGCAGCTCCTGTTGCTGCTTTCGTTCCTGCTGTGCCATTTCTTGCTGCTCCTGAGGAGCAAAGATGAGATGGGTGTGTGAGGGACTGAATTACCTCCTGCCTTGAACTACTTTTACCCCCACCCACAATCTGACTCACTCACCATTCGCTGAAGCAGCTGCTGCAGCTTCTCATGCTTCTCCCCTGAACGGTGCTTCCTTAACTGCTTTTTCACAAGCTCCACCGTGGAAAATGGATGTGATGGTTAGCATGCTGTAAATATTAGCTGAAATTCTGTGCCAGGCATTACTCTAAGAGGTTCACATATGTTAACTCAGTAACACTATGAGATAGGAGTTATTATTTCTTTTTATGATCAGAAAACTGAAGCAAAGCCAAGTTGAGTAACTTGCCAATGGTAAGCTAGTAAACTGATGAGCCAAGATTTGAATATAAGCACCAAATTAGGGAGAATTAAATCTGCCCACCACTATGCCCCAGTTCCCTCTGCCTGACTCTAACCTGTGCCCTAGTTTCCCAACCCCGGAAACCAGTGACTCAGCCGCATGCAGCATACCTCTTTCTCTTTGGCTCGGATGTCATTCAGGAATTGATACGTTTTGTCAAACACTTCAGGATTATATTCCCCTGACAAATCGTCAAAGCGGGGGTCCCGGGCTACCTATGGAGAGAACAGAGAGAATATAAAAATACAGTTCAGTCTCCTTTCACAAGAAAGCACTTCCTGCCTCTTTCTCACCTTCTTACTGATGGGGACAACTTGACGCAAAAATGGCACCCGGACCTTGGCTGACATTTCCAGAGGCCTATGGAGAAATTCAAGGACAGGTCAAGGGGACTCCAGTTTTGGACAAAGGCCTCCCACCTGCCACCTAAGAAAGCAGACACTGACTCAAGGTCCCAGACATCCTCCAATTCCTGGGGTAGGCCTTCCTCCTCACCTGTGCTTATTGGCAATACATGCATTTTGGACAGGTGGTCTAGAGCCCTGCTTCTTAGTGCTGCTTCCAGCTACCAGTTGTTTGTATGTCTTAGTCCCCACTTGGCTCTGCAATTCCAACAGCTCCTCAAATGACATGTTAGATGTGCCTATAGAGGGAGGTGAAGATAGGGGACACACACAATTCGGCTCAGCATTTCCCGCTGCTGGAAAGACATCATTCCATTCTCCTTAAGGTAACTGATCCTTTCCAATACCCCCATCCAACCAATCCCTACAGGTCCTGAGCAGCACAGGTTGTCATGGTGCTGTCATCTAAGTTCCCAACTGTTTCAGCTACCTTGGGGCCTCACCTTGCTAAGGAAGGTGTATATGTAAGGCCAGTGGTGGACCAAGTCACAGTCCCTTTTTCACCCTTTTAAATTATTCCTTCACAGGTCTCCCCAGAAGGGCCTGTCTCCCTTGCCAAGTTACTATTGCCAATGTTCTGGTTCATCCTCTCAGCACCTCACCCTAATCAGTGCTCAAGTCTCCTACCTGCTCTCCCAACCTCCAGTCTCACTCCTCTCAAAGTTATGCTCCCCACTTTAGTTTGAGAGAGACATCTGAAATGTAACTCTGCTCTTATCATTCCAACCTCCAACCTCATTACCTACTCCCACATAAATATACTTCAGATCATGTCACTCCAGAACTCAGAACTCCCCAACGCCTTCCATCTTTGCTCAGTGTAAAAGTGGTTGGAAGCCCCGGGAGACCTAGCCCCCATGTTGTGTCTAATCTCATTTCCTACTAATCTCTTCCTTCCACTCCTCTCGTCAGCTGGCCTCCTAGCAGTCCCTGAGCAGGAAGGTGTTCTTTGCACTTGATGCTGCCTCTGCTTGGAGCACTTTCTTCAGATACATGTATTACTTCTCCTGCACCTCCTTCAACCATGGCTCAAATGTCACCTACTCCGTGAGGCCTCCTCTGATTACTTATAATTGCACCCCCTCCCCTGCTTTCTCTCCATAACCTTGTCACCTTTTTGGAAAACTGAGATATAATTCACATGCTATAAAATCCACCCTTTTACAGTATACAATTCTGCTTTACTGCCTCTTAATAGATTAATTTATGGGTCCTTTTTTTCAACCACCCTTTCTAAATGATAAGTTCCATGAGGGCAGTTTTTGGCTCTTTTATTCACTATTGCATCTCCAGCAACTAGAACTATGCCTGCATACAGATACTCAATGAATGTTTGCCAAGTTTTATTTATTCTTTATAATTGATTTCAGAGAGGGAGGGAGAGGGAGAGAGATAGAAACAAATGATGAGAATCATTGATCGGCTGCCTCCGGCACGCCCCCTACTAGGGATGGAGCCCGCAACCAGGCACCTGCCCTTGACTGGAATCGAACCCGGGACCCTTTGGTCCCCAGGCCGACGCTCTAGCCACTGAGCCAGACCCGATGGGACTAACAAATTTCTTTCATCTTGACGTACTGAATCCTTTCCCAGCACCCCATGCCCTTGCCTCAGTGCTTTCCCGTAGGCGTCTTCTCCCTGGGGAAATCCTTCATCCTCCCTTTAAGAACCTGCTCAGGATGTCCTAGGCCAGGAAGCACCCCCACTCTCCCACTTCCCATGGCGTTAAGGCCGCTCCTTGTTGGCCTTTGGGAGAACTTAGCAGGCTCTCGGTAACCACGCTGCCGGCTCGGACACCGCACCAGGCGGGGAGCCCGGACCTGCGCTCCTCCCGCCCCGCGGCCTCCCCCTTCGGCAGGCTCCCGCCCCCCCCCCCCCCCGCCTCTTCCCGCCCCGCGGCCCCCGGCGTCCTCCCGCCCCGCGGCCTCCCCCTTCCGCAGGCCCCCGGCCCCCGGCGTCTTCCCGCCCCACGGCCTCCGGGCCCCGGCGTCCTCCCGCCCCGCGGCCCCCCGGCGTCCTCCCGCCCCGCGGCCTCCCCCTTCCGCAGGCCCCCGGCGTCTTCCCGCCCCACGGCCTCCGGCCCCCGCTGTCCTCCCGCCCCGCGGCCTCCCCCTTCCGCAGGCCTCCGACCCCCGCCGTCCTCTCGCCCCGCAGCCTCACCCTTCCGCAGGCCCCCGCCGTTATCTCCGCTATCCCCGGCCCCGCGGGGAGAGCCGGCGGCCGGCCCGGAGCGGGACCTCACTTTCGCCATCAGCTCCCACGGCGCGGACCAACGGCAGGGTTTCCGCCCCGGTGGCCCCTGCTCCGCCTCTTCCGGCAGCTCAGGAGGCGGGTCTGCACCGGCGGAGACGCCAGACTCCAACACGCCGAGTGCCCGCTGCTGGGCAGGGGCACCCACTCCAGATAACGTGGCCCCTTTGTCACCTGGCCCTGGACTCCGCGCCGACGAGAAAGTGGGCCAGGCCACGTGGCATTTGACCTGCGAGTGCCCCTTGCCCCCTGGGCAAGCTCCTGCCATCCCATTTATTCCACAAAGACAGATCATTCGTTTAGAGGTCTTTAATTCATTTTTATAAAATCTGAGCTGGCTGTGTGCATCAGGGTTACAGCAACAGCTCAAGGAAGGGGTAGGATTATCTGCTGGTCCTCGCCTTCCCCAGGTCAGGGCGAAGGAAGTTTCACGGCAACAGCTGCAACTTCTCTCAGCTCCCAATCAATGCTCATGGCTCAAGCAGGGGCGGGGTGAAAATAGAGCGGGAGGAAAGCTTCTGAGGACCAGACACTGCTTGCTTCTCCCTTCTCCCCATTCCCTTCACTTCTCAGAGCCCTGCTGGCCTGAGACAGAGCAGAGTCCAGGAGCAGTTGAAAGAAGGTGGATGGGACAGAGCACCAAGGGAAGGGGCCCTCGGCCCAAGGAGGGGGGGAACCTAGCCCTCCCCCCACAGCTCCCCACTGAGTTCACAGCACAGAAAACACCTCTAGTCCAACAACTCCATGTGGAGGTATACCAGGGTCCAAAGGGGCAGGCGGGTGAAAGACAGGCAGGGGCAGTGAAGACAACAGCAGGCTCAGGAGGGATGGTGGCAAAAACTTCCTTCTACCCATGGGAAGAGACGATGGGGCGACTGATATTGCTGTTGGTGGTCATGGCATTCAGCTCCCACCTGGAAGGCCAACAGTGACAGGTATAAAGGACAGAAAGAGGAACCTCCACCCACAAGCCCAGAATTGCTATCAAAACTATGAATACACCAGTGCCTTCAACTTCCTTACACCTTAACTACCCACAGCTACCTCTTCCTTACAGCTCTACTAGATTTAACAAATCAGGCCCCGCCCACCACCAAATCCAATACCACCCACAACTCCACCTGCAAGCTCATGTGGACTTCCTGTTTATGTTTACATATTCTTTTGCCCAACACCTGGAAAAGCATGGGTGTATACATCTCAGTAAATTTCCCAGCCTATCTTTCCTCTGCTCAGATCTAACCAGGCAGCTCTTCCTACCCCACATAAGGAATGCCCATATTTGCTCTCAACTACTATCCCTTTCAGAAAGAAGCCTGATTTCGCTCTCTTACCCTCCCACCCCAGGTCTTCCCCACCCATCCCATCATATTAAAATTAAATCCCTCTTTTTGACAATTCTGTCATTTTATAAAGATTTACCAATAACCTCCTTAACTCCAAGACCCTCACTATAGTCTACTTGATTTAGGTATGAAAAGGAAAATGGGGGGCTTGCAACCTAGTTCAGTATCTGGTTAAAACTGTAGTCTTACTTCCCCACTCGGACTGACTTGGGCGGAGCTGCAGAACCTAACCCCAGGGCCCTGCTACCACTGACTTGGGCAGAGCTGCAGGGACCTTGAGGGGCCCACCACAGTAGGAGAGATATAAGTCAGAGCCTCCCCACATTCAGTTCAGGCTTTGGATCCAGAATTCCCCTGGACTAGCAGATCTGCGAAATAAAGATTAAACTTTCCTCCCTCAGAGTGCTGGCTGATCGTGCTCCTATGCATTCTGCCATAACAGGTATTTGCATATACATGTCAATCCTAGGCCAGCCTATGAGCCACCAGGTCAGCCTTGTAAACACCATGTCCCTGAATACCGATCACATAGACCCTCAGCAAGTAAGAGTTAAACTGAACTGATACAAGGAAAAGGACATGCCCCAGAATGACCCAAAAGGGCATAATTATATACCAAGTACTTTTGGTACCTGATTTAGACCTAAGAGTGAAATTAAAAGGGAAGGAGCTAGGAAGAACCTCCCTTAATTCCAGAACTAAGGTGATTCCGAGGCTCCTAAACTTGTCTTTACTTTGCAGGTAGGTTCTAAGATTTAATCGAACTTTTTCAGCAGGTTAACAAAATAACCATATAGGCTCAGATCTCAGGAAGTGATGCTCGAGCTTTGTTTGAAAAACAATTTTTTTTCATGTAACTTACCCAGTGGACAGTCTATATCTCCTTCCATCTCATTCTCCACAAGAATTCTATCTCCTCCATATGAGGTCATGCTTGTGCTGCCACTTACTCTCAATCAGTCCCTCCTTTCCAACCACTCACTGTACCTGATGTCATGGGGCAAACAGGACTGGTCCAGGTTATATTGAATTACAGCCAGTTTGCACAGTGTCTTCAGACTAGGGCCTTTAGAGGAAGAATGGGAGACAGGGACATAGTCAAAGCCAAGTAAAAGATTTGGTCCTGGATGTCACCACCCACAGACAGGGACCCTGATGGCAGGAGCACTTTGGGAGTAAGTATACTTACTAAAGTCCAAAATGTGTAAGTCAGAATGATCTATGAGGTCAAACTCATCTCCCAGGCCTTCCTCAGGAGATGGACTGTAGAGATCAAAAGAGAGAAAAAGGGAGGAGGAAAGAATGCTCATGAGACCCTTCTTGCTCAAATGCCTCCCAGTTTAGTCACCGGCTTAGGGCCTTCCCTGTGCCCTCCCCTCTTTCCTACTAACCTGGTACCCCCAAAGAGAACAATTTTGTCACCAACAATACAGCAGCACTGGCGCCGGCGTGGACATGGTCCCTTTCCCTTCGGTTCAATTTTTTTCCAGGTAAAGGACACTAAAGAGAAGTTCATATGGAGATTCAATACCTGCCCAGGCCAGATATCCTCTCCAACCTCAACCTCTCACCTACTCAGGATTCTTTCTTTCTTTCTCTCCCCCCTCACGTGCTCCTTGTTTCTCCCTTAGAGGCAGTGTTCTTTACCAGGGTTAAATTTCCACAGGTCATGGAAGTGCCGGTTCAGCCTTGCATTATAGCCACCAAAAATGTACAGCTCCCCATTGTAGCCAACTGGAAGGAGAGAGGAATGTCAAGAGTGTGAAGACAATGGGTGGGAAGGGAGACTCTGCAGGGACATAACAGACACTCACAGGCTGAGTGGCTCCGGCGCCCCTCGGGCAGCACCGGAGTGGCTGGACAGTCCAGCCAGGCCTCAGTCCTGGTGTCAAAGACTCGGATGCGGTTGCAATAAATCTCATTGTTGGAATGGAACGGCCCAAATCGGTCAGCGCGACCCCCAAAGACATACATGTGACTGCCCAGCATTGTGGCTGAGTGGAAGTCCCTCCAGCGTGCAGGATTGCCCTGGGCAGGAGGGTGAGCAAGAGAGAGAAGGGTGAGCAAGAAGGCTGGGAAAGGATCTGCTCTCACTATTGAACTTCCTATGGTTTCTTCAATTGAGGGTGGGGGTCTGGGAGAAAGAAGAAAGGGCAGACCTTTGTACAGATAAGGGTCCATGTCATGGTGCTGGTATCCAGCTTGTGAATGTCATTGGAAAAGCAGTCCGCCTGAATGGGAAGCGAAAGGAAGTGAAGGAAGGAATATAAGATTGGGTCAGTAGTCTCTGACCTCCATCCCTCCCCTCAAAAACCTGCAAAACAGCCCCAGCCGGTTTGGTTCAGTGGACAGAGCTTTGGCCTGCAGACTAAAGGGTCCGGGTTTCATTCCGGTCAAGAGCACATACCTCAGTTGCAGGCTTGACCCCCAGCCCTGGTTGAGGCACATGCCAGAGGCAACCAATTGATGTGTCTCACACATCAGTGTTTCTCTCGCTCTCCCCCCTTCCCTTCCACTCTCTCTAAAATAATCAGTGGAAAAATATCCTCAGGTGAGGATGAACAACAAAAACCAAAAACCCTGCAAAACAAGCCAAAGCCTCCCATTCCACCATCCTCAATTCCCCTTCCTCTCATTCCCACCCCAAACCTCTACCTGTTTTCCAGACCTACCAGTTGCTCGTAGCCCCCAAAAATGTACATGGTCTTGCCCAAGACACAAGCCGAATGTCCGTCCCGGGCCCCAGGAATTGTTCCTAACACTCGAGGCGTGGACCACTTGTGAGTATCTGAAGGAGATGAGAGGTTGGGCCAGTTAAGCAACTCTGACCCTCCTGAGTTGCCCTATTCCCAACCCAGCCGACATCTTCCCAGCCCGTGAGGTACCATTTGGAAGAACAGAGCCCCATACTCACTGACGTCAAAGGCGAAGAGCACATTGCAGGCTCCTTCCGTGTCATTCCGCCCGCCCCAAAGGAAGACCGTGTCATCGATGAGGACGGTTGAGTGTCCATACCGCATGTATGGTACCACAGGAGGCTGCCCGCGGATGGTGGGTCTCACTGGGGGCAGCTTTGTCCAGCGCAAGGACACTGTGGGCATAGCTCAGCTCAACCCTGGAACCCTCCTTCCAGGCTGTCCACCTTTTCCCAAACCAGATCTTCATTCCTTTATCCCCTTTGGCCACAGCAACCACCACCAAAACTCAATCAACCACCTGTTTCCCTCCCTAATGTGGGCACCCAGGGATGTTCCCAGCATTAGCTTACCTGCATTGAAAATGTGCACATCAATCTGACGCAGTGTTTCGTAGTCTTCACCAGAGCAGTAACCCCCGAAGGAGAATACCCGGTGCCCAACAGCCACTGCAGCATGGTTCACCCTGCGGGGCCCGCCCTCCAGGTGCACAGTCCACCGTAACATCCCCTGGGCCACTGGTTACAGCAACATGCCCCCCCGGCACGGCCTGCTGCCTCTGCTACCTGCACACAAATTAGGGCCACAAAGGCCTTTGCCTGGCTCACCAGGACTCTGCCCAGGACCAGCACTTGCCTCCAAGTGTCACCCGGGTGTTCCTCCCACACCACCCCTCCACAGCTCAGGTGGCTGGCCCTGCCCCAGAGGAGCTGCTGAGGTCAAGGAGCTAGCCCTGGCCCTGAGTTCTCCAAAAGCAAAGGGTGGGGCCACTCCCACCTGATTGCCAGCCCAGAATCTGCTGATCAAGGGCTCAGCATGATCATCCCCTACTCCTGGAGGCTCTACCCTACCCGTGGCCTGGCCCAAGCTCCAAGCCCCCTTCCCAGGCTGATGGGTTCCCTGGTACCTCTGGCTCTGCTCTGCTTACTGCCACCTCTCTAAGAATCTCTGTGCTCTTTAAGATGGGGAGAGGGATCTCAAAATACTCAGAGCTATTAATAGCTCAGCCAGCCCCAGACAGTCCATTGAAAGCTGGCATGGGTACTTCCAAGCAGAAAAGCTTTTAGGCTTTTAGAGTGGATTAGTTCCCCTATCCAAGATGGGGTGGGGTCCAGGACAGGGACCTCCATATTACCATGGATGGTTAACCCCCCATAGGAAGCTCTTGTCAAACTGAGCTGTTGTCATTGGGGTCACCAAGGGCCCTTCACAGGCATTAGGAGTTCCTTTAACAGCTGGGCCTGGTATGCTGCCAAAACTAGGAACTTAATCAGAAAGGTATGTGTCTGCTGTAGATTGAGAGAGTGGGGGTGGGGAGGAAGGGTTTCCTCCTGCCACTTCCCCAACCCTACTACTGTGGCAGAGACAAGTGGTTCCCAGCAGCTGTCCTCCCACAAGGGTCCCGAAAGGGGGGTGATGGTGGGAGTATGCATTGGAAATGAGAAGGGAAGCAAAATGCCCTAGGGCAGAACATGAAAAAGACCCAGGTTCGAGGGCTTATCTCTTTAAGACAACCTGCCAACCTAGTGATAATGGGCACATTTGAAGCCAGTGTCAGGCAAAGCCTCCAGTGACTGGCACTGCCTTTGCTGGCAGGCACCTGCTGGGTCTGGGTGGATCATCTTCTCTCTGTTCAAGGCAGAACTTCAGGCACAGAGAGAGCTCAAGGGAGGCCCTTGAGAAAAAAAGGCATGGCTTTCAGCTGGCTTGCAAGTCCCTACCAACCTCCCTCAACCCCCGCCCCAGGCTTTAAATAGCCACCATGCCAAACCTGACAGAGCCCCAGCAGGAAACTAGTCTCACTTGATTACTCTTGTCCTCAATCCAAAATACCTAGGATCTGGGCTTGTGGGGATAGATAGGGATGCTGAAGAGCTTAAGAATGGGAGTCCTTTGTCTTCCCTCATAGCTTCTACTCTCTGCAACTCCATCAAGGTAAAGAACTCACAGGAGTAGAAAGAAGCAATTCCATCCAAAGGTGGAGAGCGAATCTTAGCTTCTCTTCCGTAAGGACAACTCAAGCTCATGGAAAACAAGCCCCCAAAGTCTCAGGGGCTGTGTTATCTTGGAGTTTCCCCCACACTCCATCATGGCCACATTCTCAACTTCTTCAGTTCCTTTCATGTGCCTACCCCCCTCTCTGGTCTCTTGCAATTATCACCCCCCCCCATTTTTTTTTTTTTTTAAATCTGAGAGCTTTGCAGTTTTCTGCTTTTTCCTCTTCCCATCACTCCAAGCTCCACCCAAAAGTTCTCCATTTTCCCTCTTCCACTGAGGGAAAAACGTTAATAATCATTGTCCCCTTTTGGCCAGAGAGATTCTTCCCTGTATGTGACGCTATCTCTGGATTCTTACAGTCATCCCAACCTCCCCTCCCCCACAGCGCCGAACCCCCTCCCCCTCCATTATCCTTAGCTCCCCTGTTCTCTTCATAACCCAGTCTTCCTTCCAGGTCCCTCGGTGCCTCCTCCAGCCACCAAGTCTCTCTCATCTGTTACCTCACCATTCTTCCCCATGAACACGACCCTTCCCCATTTACACGCTCCTTTCCCATCATTCCCTTAGTTCCCTCCCCACCCCCACCTCAGCAGCCTCAGGCCTCTCCCTCACGGCTCCAGCTCCAGACAAGGACGCCCCAGCACCTCCAGTTTCCTTGTAACATCAACCCACCCCGGGCTACCTTGTCAGGCCGGGCCGGGGCGGGGCCGTGGGCAGCCTGGAACCCGTTGAGCGCCAACCGACGACTCGGTCTCCAACGAGATAAACACAGCCAGGCTCGATTCTTCCGGCGGGCAGCGGTGTGCGCACGTGCAGTCCGAGCTAAGTTCCGGAAGCCTACCGGGATTTGTAGTCCATCGGTTTCGAGAGGGACGCGAGGTGCTGAGCAGTGGACGGCTCTCAAGGAGATTCTACGCATGTGCGGGTGTGTTAAAAACAAAACAAAACAAAAACCGTGGGGGTCACTGGGTAGTGTAGTTCTTTGTTTGAGCCGGGGATGATGGAGGCGGGGCAGGGGCGGAGTCGTCGTCCCCGTTGGCGTCCATCATGACCACTGGGCGGGGCTGGAGGACTAGACGCCCAGCACGTCCTGCCCCGGCGGAAGTGAAGGTGCGGGTTCGGCCGCGGCCTCTGAGCGGGTGAGGCGCGCGGAGACACCGGCGCCGACAATCGGTGGGGTGGGGGTGGGGAACGCCGCAGCTGGGGCCATTTGAAGGGAGCCCCTGGGGCCTGAAGGGCGTTTGTCAGGTGGTACAGAGGGGAACCCCATTGAGAGAGAAGGGAACGGGTACGCCTTGTCTTTAGGAGCTTTTTTGCCCATCCGAAGTTCCCAAGTCAGGAGTGGGGGCGGGAAGGCGGGGTTCTGGAAGGGGTGTGTTTTGAGAGATGGCTTAGCCTCTGGTTCTGCTGTTAAATATTTAAGAAATGGCCGAGCAAGGCGGTTGGGCCTCGGCTCGAGATAAGAGCCCGACTTAAAAGGTGAAGGGCTCAGGAGATGCTGAGGTGGGTCGGGGTGCAGAAGGTTGGGCGTTTAAATGTTTTGTGGACACAGAAGGAGACCACAAGGAGCTGGGTGAGAGGCTGAATGCACAGCTAATTTAATCAGATCCCTCTCATGCCTCCCTGTTCTTGCAGCCCTTGCCCGGATGGCAGCAGTAGTTCTAGGGGGAGACAACATGGGCCCAGAGCGTATCTTTCCTAATCAGACTGAGGAGTTAGGGCCGCACCAGGGCCCCACAGAAGGCACTGGGGATTGGAGCAGTGAGGAGCCTGAGGAAGAGCAGGAGGAAACCGGGGCAGGCCCAGCTGGCTACTCCTACCAGCCCCTGAACCAAGATCCTGAACCAGAGGAGGTGGAGCTGGCACCAGTGGGCGATGGAGAAGATGTAGTGGCGGATATTCAGGACCGGATCCAGGTATGATGGAGGAGGCATTATTCCTGGAGGTGAAGTTGGGATCCTTGAAGGGATGGCCCTGAACTATCTTCTCTGGCTGTTCAGGCTCTGGGGCTTCATTTGCCAGACCCACCATTAGAGAGCGAGGATGAAGATGAGGAGGGAGCTACAGCATTGAGCAACCACAGCTCTATTCCCATGGACCCAGGTAAAAGATCATTCTTTTAATTATGGAGGAAACGAACTGGCCAGAGCCAATAGAGAGGTCACAGAGCAATACCCTGTCCCTAAAATGACAGTTTGTAATCTAATATTTTGCAGACTTCAGAATCCAGGTGAGCCCCAGCTGGTTTGGCTCAGTGGATAGAGCATTAGTCTGCGGACTGAAGAGTCCTGGGTTTGATTCTGGTCAAGGGCACATGCCTGGTTTGTGGTCTCAGTCCCCAGTAGGGGGCGTGCAGTAGGCAGCCAATCAATGATTCTCATCATTGAGGTTTCTCTCTCCCTCTGAAATCAATAAAAAAAAATTATTTTTTTTAAGAATCCAGATGAAATGCTATTCTTAGACTTGGGGAATGGGCAGGCTTGCCTAGAAATAAGACAGATTTGGTGACTTTACTAACCCAGTGGTTCTGGGTTAATTCAAGGAATGGGCAGGGAAGCTGGTCCCATCTTTTCTATCTAATTGGTCTCTGCCTGTGATTTCAGAACATGTAGAGCTGGTGAAAAGGACAATGGCTGGAGTAAGCTTGCCTGCACCAGGGGTTCCTGCCTGGGCTCGGGAGATATCAGATGCCCAGTGGGAAGACGTGGTACAGAAGGCTCTCCAAGCCCGGCAGGCATCCCCTGCCTGGAAGTGACCACCTTGAGAGCTGCATTCCCTGCATTCCACTGGAACCAGCACAGGACTGAACACATCCCTGGTTGTAACGCCCATCTCCCTTCCACATCAAGGCAAATCAAACTTCTTCTCAGAGACCCACTTTATTCAGTCTGTACATATGGGGACATTGGCCCAAGCCCAACCCACCATAGCATGTATCACTCTGGAGAATAAAGCACCCTATGTACACAGCCCCAAGCTGCACTGCCTGTGCCCCCGGAACACGGGTCTGGCTCTCCTAAGCCTCTTGCCTCTCCTCGGTGCCTGAAAGGGACAAGTGAGGGCCTGCCCAACATTAGCACAAACAAGGAA
Source organism: Corynorhinus townsendii (assembly GCA_026230045.1). Lineage (NCBI taxonomy): Eukaryota > Metazoa > Chordata > Mammalia > Chiroptera > Vespertilionidae > Corynorhinus > Corynorhinus townsendii. The sequence goes on from JAPDVU010000004.1 coordinate 88,784,738, forward strand.
AATAAATAGATGTTGGAGGGAGCCATGCTTAGACCCTGCTCCGTGTTTCCTTCCTCTTAGTTTGGGAACCAAAAGCACAGGAAAGCAGTCAGCTCCAGGTGGTCCCTTGTTTGTGATCCCAGGGCTGCTGCTCACCAAGGAGGGGGCACAAGGCAGGGTGTTTGTTCATCCCTTTCTCTTGATCCATCTGGGCCCTTCATTCATTACCTATTGTCCATAGCTTATGCGGTTCTCATTTTGACCTCCCACATGGTCTTGGTCAGGCAAGGGGTAAGAGGAAATAATACAGCCCCCTCAGCCTGCACACTGCTGGGGCTGGGGTCCTCTTTGTGCTGTTGGGGGTTGGCGTCCCTCCAGCTATTGACTTCAGGGGTCAATGGGGCTTGGCATAACTTTGGTGAGAATAATCTGTTGCTCCCTGTGTGCCTGCCTCTGCAGAGGAGGGAGAGGAGAGACCCCTGGAGTTCAAATGAAGATGAAGGGAAGAGGAAAGGAGCATATGTATTCCTTTGTGTATTTCTCAGAGCAGCCTCAGGTAGCTGTGGGGTTAGGAGCAAGAGGGTACAGGCATCCCCAGTTGTCTGAACACTTAAGTATCTCAGTGCTCAGCCTGTCTGTACTGGCCACCAGGAGGCACGAACACATTTTGGGGAGAAGAGGGACCACTCTGGGCATCCCTGCTTCAAGTGCTGCATCACCCTCCCTAGAATAGCTAAAGAGGCACTGCCTTGCCCCATGTCAGCCAGTGGGGAGCAAAGGGTGGAGGGCTAGGGCAGCGTCCCAGGGCTGAGGGGCTGTGGCCCTGTGGAGGAAACAGGGCATCAGAGAGCCTCCTGGCTGGCAGTTAAGAACTCTTCCGCCCGCTTGTGAGCCTCTAGCGCCTTAATGGTGTACACGTCCTGGGGCAGCTCCGACTTCCTCCGAAGCAGCACTTTTTCTTTCTTGATATCCTTTAGCATCTGTGTGTGGACAGGGAGAAGGAGAGGAATGGTGACCAATTCCCAGTGTATTCTATTGTTTCCCCTCACTCCTTGGCTCTGCTGCTCCTGTCTCCTCCCTTCAGAACTTTATTGCCGCTCCCCCTCCCTCTGTGCCCTGCCACCTGCACGGCCTCTGTCTCCATGGTCCTCTTCAGAAGCTGGATGTCCTCTGCTGTGGGGGTCTCTGTCTCCATCGAGTACACAGGGGGTAGTGGGGGTGGAGCTCGGAACATGGGATACTGAGAGGAAAGGAGGCATGGACAAGTGGGGGAGCCACTTCAGAATCTGTGAACCTGTTTGCCTCTATTCCTCCTCAAACAAACCCTCCCCCCGCCTCAGAGGGGCCCTTCAGTTTTAGACAGTGGCAGAATAACCTCACCTGGGGATTAAGTCGGGCCAGCTCCTCGATCTTTTGCCACATCTCTTCTCTTTCCTTCATTCGGAACCGGCCCCTGAGGGAGCAGATAGGATGGGGATTGAGTTTGAAAGAAGCGAAGGGAGCTGGTGGTGGACAATCAAAGGCTCTGAGTGGAGACACTCACTTCTGCTTCTCTGCCTTGTATTGTTGTGTGCAGTCATCAAACAGCTTCTGATTCATCTCCATAAACAGCTTCAGGGCATTGTAGATCAGCCCATGGATTGTCCTGCCACCGCAAGAAAGGTGAGATTTAAGAGGCCAGAGCCTGTCCTTAGTGCCAGGCCCCAACCTGCTCTCTCCTAGAAGGTGTCTCTGCTAAGAGCTTTCTCATTTACTACTCCCATTTCACAAACCGCTATACAGTGTAAGCTCATCTCTCCAGTCAAGTCCTGTGACCTGAGACTGGCATTTCAGGGTTTTACAAATGTTGGCCTGCCTGTCCACCTTTCCTTTCGCCCATGCTCCAAGACCTTCCTCCTTCCCACTTGCCTAGCCCACACGAGTGGCCTCCCAGCAGCATGTTGTGCATCTGCACCATAGGGTGCTTGCTTTTAGCAGGAAAGCCTTTTACAACACGGATTCAACACAGACTAAGGTCACATCAACTTCTCACAGCATGGAATTAAGTGACCAAAGTGGCAAAAAGTCTGACTCCAAGAAGAGGTGTAATACAGGCCACTACTCTGCTGTTTGGTATCAGAGATCTCTCACATAGGTATCTTTTCTCCCCACTCCTCAAGGTCCTATCAACATATAGTGAGCACCACCCCTACTTGCAAAGTGACCAGATGAGACCATTGGCTCTGTAGGTCTTCCACACCCTCACAGGCTCCAAAACCACAGCCCCACCGCAGCCCCCTACTTGTTCCAGTGGCTCTTGGAGTTCCTGTAGAGTGCAGGGAACATGATGGGGAGGACCCGGGCAGCATTGTCACTTATCAGGCTCATGATGTACTCATTGTTCCAGTAATAGAGAGCTCGCTCTGCCACCTGGTGGAGACAGGCAGGACTCAGTGAGGATACAGCTTGCTTTGCTCAAGACCTTCTCAGTTTCTGGGAGATGGGCTGGGATATGCTGGTCTGGATCTCACCTGGAAATGGGGGCTGGAGACACACTTGGCAAGCTGGCGGAAGAGTGGATCCATTACTTTGCTGAACTCTGAAGGTTCAATGACATCCAGGATCTCCTCCAGCTCATTCAGGAACATCACCTCCTTGGGGCTGTGGGTCTTCGGCCAGAACTTGAGAAGCCCCACAATTACCTATGAGAAAAGGAGGACATGGGTATAAAATTCTCACTCAACACCTGCCTGGTTCTCCAGGAAGTCTTCCTGCCCCCCCACCACACCCCCGCAGTGGGTATAGCTTGGGTGGCCTCAGCTAACTGCTCAGGTTCCTCTGACTTGGATCTGTGTCCAGGTGTACTTAGGTTTTTCTTCAGAGAGGAAGTCATGTCACCTGTTGGGCTCCATCCCTCCTGAGCACCTGCTTACGGCACTGCTCCACAGATACAGACATACTGCTGACAGACAGAGGTGGATGCTGGGGCTTAGAAAGGGACTTACCGGCTCAGTGAGACTGCTCTCCTTCTCCAGGAATTGTACCACACAGTATGCCAGCTGCAAAAGGTTGAGGCAGGAAGGAGGTGAGGTGCAGGGCCCAGTTCTCACGGAGATCAGTGACAGAAGCAAGACCCCAAATGGAAGAGGAGGAATTATCCCACCCATTCCCTCTGCCTCCCCAGATGGAATACCTCCCCTCCCTGTCTTCTCTGCTGCCAGGCTCAATCAGGGATCATCAACAGGAAGGCGGCTTACCTGAGGGTGGTAGACACTCAGGGACTTGACCTTGTGAAGGGGAAGCAGGACACGGATAAGGAACATCTTGTGCTCTTCCTTAAGGGGCAAGGCAAAACCGTTGATGATGCTAGGAGTTAAGGGAGGTTTGTTAGGACCAAAGGGCCTGGTCCAAGCTCAGTGAACCAACCCTCCCAACTTTTTTCAGGCATGTGTGACCCCACCCCACCTCTCACCTGCCCAGGATCTCTAGGAGCTCGGCAATCCCATTGTGATGCTCTGTCTCATAGATGAACCTGAGGGAAGAAAAAAGGGTCTCTTGACAACCTGATGCCCCCTAATCCTTCTCCCCCCACCTTAGCGGTGCTGCTTTGCTCCTGAGCCTGGCTCCTGGCCTCACCTGTAGAAGATGTGGTTGATCTGCCTACGGATATAAGCCCGGAGCCCCAAAAACTTGCCATAGATTCGATGCAAGATGGTCTTGAGGAAGTCCCGCTCTCGAGGATCCTCACTGTCAAACAGGTCTAGGAGCTGGGAGCAGTCAGGAAGAAAGGTGGCAAGTGAGGCAGGAGCTGAGGCAGGCAGGGCTGGGGTAACATAGGGTCCTGGCTGGGAGAAGCTCAGGTTCTCTGGAGAGGGGCGTGGGGACAAGGCAAGGCCCTGGAAAGAGTAATTCTATTACACTGCTCTCCCCAAGGTGACATCTGAGTATGCATGTTGCATACTTTGTTGCTTATTTTGTTTCTTTCCATTATGCTGGAAGCTTCTTGTGGGCAGAGTAGGTTTGTTTAACCTTCATAGCGTCCTGTACAGACACAGCTGAAACCCAATATATACTTGGAGAAAGAACTGGGACCCTGAGTAAGGGATGTGGGGCCAGAGTCCATACACACTGGAAGGAGGGGAAGGACAGGAACTCAGGGACTCACAGCAAGGACAAACTTCTGGTCAATGTACTTCTTGGCTATGTTTGGCTGGAAATCAGGAGACTCAAGGAAACGTAAGAAAAACTCGTACACCAGCTGTGGAGGGAAAGGAGCATCCCTTCAGGAGGTATTCCCCAAGGACTGGGAGATACCCTGACTACAGGTCTGAGTGTCGCAGGCCCTGGTACCTGGAGATGTGGCCAGGCGGCTTCCAGGGTGGGCTCATCTTCCTCTGGGTCGAACTCGGCCCCGGTGGGATTTGATGAGGGTGGCAGTGTCCGGAAGAGATTCACTGAAAACTGAGGGGTAGAGCCCAGGTGAGAGCTCTGTCTGGGTTTCTCCAGGGCGCCCACCCTGCCTACTTTCCCCTTTTCCTGCACCCACCATGGTGACAGCCTCTGGGTAAATGGCCTCGGTGACGACATCGCGGCTATGGGTGATGTACTCCACCATTTCGTTGAGTCCTGCCCGCTTCACCTCCTTGAATTTGAGGTCGCTGAGTGGGTCTGACACAAAGTCAAAGAGGACGCAGCACTGGCGTAGCTTCTGGATAAACAGCTCCTCCCGCTCCTGGGTTGGAGAATCTAGAGGGGGCCAGCAGTCAGGTTCCCTCCCTGTCCTTCATTGCCATGCCCTAATGGCCTCACAGGGCTTTTTCCTATCCTGTCCCACTCTCCTGGCACCCTCAGTTCCCAATGGAACTCCCCTCACATTTGCTAGAACTCCCAGCCCCCCCCCCCCCAAATAACCAAAACCACACCCAGTGCCCCCAAGCCTGGTGTGCCAGCCCCCGGTGACCTCCAAGTACCTTTCAGGGCAGGAAGCTTCTGCAGCTCCCGGTTCTTGCTGAGATTGAAGCGGGAGGAGCTTTGCCGTCGCTCCTTCTTGACAATCTGGGGGCCCCCTGAGTACTTGATTTTGCTGAGCTGCGTGGGGGGTGGTGTGCTGTTGCTGGGACGCTTGTTGGATGCCGGTGGCTGAGACTGGGACTGCGGCTGGGGCTGGGGCTGGGGTTGCGGCTGCGGCTGGGCCTGGTCAAACAAGTGAATTGTGGAAGTCCCTTCCCCAAGCTCCCCAGATGTCTTCCCAAGGTGAATCTGAGTATGCATGTTTGCATACTACATGTGGTAGGTAACTTGGCCACTGAGGCCCGGGCCAGCCTCCATCCCCAGTCCGTTTATGTCCCCTGCCCTGAAGGAGCCAAGGCCAGGGTCAGAGACACCTATGATTATCCCTGGGAGTGATCACAGAGTGAAGTCTCCCAAAGTGATGCACAGAGCCTTCAACACGTTCACTCCAGTTCACGTGTTACGGTGAGGGTGAACAGGCAAAACTAAGCCATGGATTGATGGCAACAGGAGTCAAAAAAGAAGCTATCTTTCCAGGGCCTCGCTGGAGGTGGTGTGAGTCCTGACTGAGAAAGGGCAGGAGGAACCTTATGAGTAATGGAAAACTTTTTATCTTTTTAAAAAATATATATGTGTGTGTTTCAGAGAGGAAGGGAGAGGGGGAGAGAGAGAGAAACATCAATGATGAGAATCATTGATTGGCTGCCTCCTGCATGCCCCACCACTGGGGACCGAGCCCGCAACCCGGAAAGTGCTCCTGACTGGAATCGAACTCGGGACCCTTCAGTGCACAGGTCGACGCTCTATCCACTGAGCCAAGCTGGCTAGGGCGAAACATTTTATATCTTGACTGTATCTGGAGATAGTTCATAGCATATATACAGGTAAAAATTGAGCAGACACCTAAGATTACTGTACTGTATGACTTTACTGAATATATGACATTCTTGCATTAAAAGTTAAAAGAAATTCATTCCCAGGTCTCAGTTTAAGTACTAGAAATATAGCTTAAGAAAAATCCTAAATATAAAAAAAGTCTTTGGCCCTGGCTGGTGCAGCTCAGTTGGTTGGGCACATCCCATGTACCAAAAGGTTGCCGTTCAATTCCCAGTCAGGACATATGCCCAGGTTGTGGGCTTGATCCCTGGTGGAGGGCGTGCAGAAGGCAACCAGTTGATGTTTCTCTCTCCCACATTGATGTTTCTCTGTCTCTCCCTCTCCCTTCCTCTCGCTCTAAAAACACACAAAAATTTCAATTTAAAAAAGAGGCTTTGGCCTTTTTATACTTTTTACAGCCTTATGTATAATAGCAAATAAATAAATAAATAAATAAATGGGCTGTCATGGAGTTAAAATCATGTTTATAAAACTATGTACTAAATGTAATCACACATGGGTCAGCTGTAAAAAATATTTACTCAATCACAGTTATTTACCCAAAATTGGTAATGAGTAGTTTGAGAAGAGGGGAGATGTCTGTGCAGAGGTATAAGACACTGAGGTTTAATTTTCCATAGTACAGTCAATAGATAATATCAAAATCTCAAAAATTTAAAAAAAAGCAGTAACAGAATCTTATTTGGAAATACAGAAGTCACTCTCCAAGGAAAGTTAGGAGTTGAAAGTGGCTGCTATGGAGCAGTAGGAGAGGAGTCTGGGAGGGCTGCCCTGACATTGCAGCCCAAGTACTATCAGATTTTCTGAACAATGTACATGTTCCTGCTGATCACGGCGATAAAAACTTAAGATAAAACAAAAAACTAAAACTATGTGATGACAGAAAACTGCTTGCTATGCTAAGCAAAATAAGGGTAATACAAAACTGTGCATACATGAGCTCCCGCACAATGCAACACACGGAGCCTAAGCCAGGTAAGAGGGAAAGGACAGGAGTAAGCCCACCACTGTGGCCATGCCTATCTCCTGTGGGAGCAGAGTGATAGGTGACTTTTTCCTACATTTTGTGAAGACAGCTACCTTTTACAAACTATCTCCTTACTTCCTCCCAGACAAGGGTGTCAGAGCCTCACAAAGCCCATTTTCTTTTTCAAATATATTTTTATTGATTTCAGAGAGGAAAGGAAATGGAGAGAGAGACAGAAACATCAATGATGAGAGAGAATCACTGATAGGCTGCCTCCTGCACACCCCACACTGGGGATCCAGTCTGTAACCTGGGCATGTGCCCTGACCGGGAATGGAACCATGACTTCCTGGTTCGTAAGTTGACGCTCAACCACTGAGCCCCAGCGGCTGGGAAGCCCATTTTCTTTTTTTAAAACAAACATATTTTTATTGATTTCAGAGAGGAAGCAAGAGGGAAAAAGGGAGAGATAGAAACATCACTGATAAGAGAAAGTCATTGATTGGCTACCTCCTGCATGCCCCCTAATGGGGATCCAGCCCACAACCTGGGCATGTACCCTGAATGGGAATTGACCTCCTGGTTCACAGGTTGATGCTTAAACACTGAGCAACACTGGCCGGGCATTTTTTTTTTTTTTTTTAATATGGAACGCTTCACGAATTTACATGTCATCCTTGCGCAGGGGTCATGCTAATCTTCTCTGTATCATTCCAATTTTAGTATATGTACTGCCGCAGTGAACACTAAGCCCATTTTCAGCCTACACAGACATTTGCAGGGCTGTCCACCCACAGGTACTGTCCAGGTCCCCCCTTTTGGGAGAGGAGAGAGGCTGACCAACCAGAAATTACAGTAGGACCAGAGGGGTGAGGCTATGTCTAGCTGGGTACCCCAACCACAGGAAAGTTGTCCTCCTGTCCTCATACCTGCCATCCCCACCTCCTTTCCAGCTTTCTCCACAAACTCTTACTTCATACAATAAGAATGGGAAAACCTGAAAGCGTCTGGGGTAGGGGGAAGGGAGAAAGACAGAAATGTTTTGCTTTGTAAGCTCTGAATTTGAAATAAAAATTACTGATTTTGAGAGAAACATAGATTTGTTGTTCCACTTATTTTTGCATCATCCAATCATGGATTCTTGTATGCACCCTGATCAGGGAATCGAACCCAAAACTTTGGCATGTTGGGACAATGCTCTAACCAACCAAACTACCCGGCCAGGGCGTAGGCTCTGAATTTTTTATAGAAACAATTATGTCGAGCTTGTGACCTCTGTGGGGATCAGAGAACAAAGGGGATAGGGTCCAGCCCAGGGTAGCCCTTGGTCCAGTGTAGCTTTGCCCTTATAGCCCTCTCCTTGGCCTGAAATGACAGCCCGACACCAATTGGATGAGGGGAACTTAAGGAGGTGGGGCAAAAGCAGCCATCACACACTTCTCCTGCCATGACCAGCAGACTTGGGCCTGACTGCCTGGGTTTGACTTCTGACTCTGCCGTTAATTAGCTGAAAGTCATACAGTCTCTTGGTGCCTCAGTTTCCTCATCTGTGAAATGGAGATGATAATAATACCTATTTTTAAAAATCTTAATTCTTGATTTTAGAGAGAAAAAGGAAGGGAGAGAGGGAGGGAAGAACAGAAGGAGGGAGAGGAAGAAAACATAGAGGGAAGAAGAGAAACGTTGATTGTGGGAGATCAAACCAGCAACCTTGGGGACAATGCTCTAACCAATTGAGCTACTAGGCCAGGGCCATAGAAATTATTACTATTTCCCACCCTGTGGATTTTAGGAATGCAGTCTGGAAATTTCTGAAATTAGCACACTTCAAATGTTCCTCAGAGTCTATTATCCTCCTTGTTTTTAAATGGGGCATTGCATCTTTCAAGACCCAGCCTAAGTCCCACCTTTTTCCAAAAAGCCTTCTCACATTCCAGGCCTAGGGTATCCATGCCCTTTCCCCAACTGCATCTGTGATCATCCCTAGTGACACCTCTTACTTAGTCTGTTCAAGTGTCATTCCCCCACTGACAGCAAGTCCCCTCAGCACTGGCTACTAACAGGCAGTTAGCAAATGTTTGGTTGGCTGATTGACTGGGGGCCACGCCCAGGCCCCTCCCCACAGGGTTTTCCTGTCCCGACTGAACCCTCAGAACAGAGCCCTGGACGGTGGTAGAGCAGAGTGGGAGGGAGAAATGTTGGTGACACTAGGGTGAGGGCCTTTGTGGCAGCTAGGAAACAAAACTCAGGAAACACAGGTCTCTCTCCATCCTCCGAGATAAGATGCAGACACCCTGCACCTCCACAAACCTCAGACCAAGGGGACATGCAGTGAAAGGAGGCATTCCTTCCAGAAAGGGGAAAGCAAGGCCTCAATTTTCTCTGCTAGTGAGGAGGAAGGTGGGACTAGATCAGTTTTCCCAACTATTCTCCATGTAGGTGTCAAGAGAAGAGAGGGTTGCATGGCGAAAAATCAAAGTTTAAAAACAATCCCGGTTTTATAAGGCCACTGGCTCCCAGGCCTCAGACATAAGAAGCATCTGAGAGACAGCTGGTCCAGCCAGCAAAGCCCCTGGCTGCCAAGCCTGGATGAGGCGTCTCCTGGTCTGTGCACCCTTCGCCAGGAAACATGCTTGCCAGAGGAAGGTATGGGGATGTGCCAGCGACGCACTTCACGTTCAACACTTTCTCCTAAAAGCTCCAAGCTTCTGACTTCTCCACCGACCTGGGCTGGAAGTGGGAGGCAGGTGAGCCCCTTGGAGACCCTTCTGCAGCTATCAGAGCACCACTGGGCGCCGACCACAGGGAACGTGGCCAACCTGCTCTCCACTCCTCCTACGTCCTGCCTGGTTCCACAGCCGAGACTCTGTAGCGGCCATCTACTCTGCCCAAAGTACCTTCTCCTCCTACTTCTAAACTCTCAACAGGATCCAAACTCCAGGAAGCTTTCCTAGGTTCAGGCCTCTGGCAATCGAGTGGTGCTTTGATTTACACACCCCTCTCTCACACTCGGTATATATTGCAACTGTATTTGCTCATTCTAAACCATTGCAGGTCCAATGGATCCTAACACAGCCACCATTAATAATTCAATCCACGTACTTAAACATAAATAAAGTAGGAGATAGAAATATTTAACATTATAGAAAGTATTGTTAACAGAATGATGGAACATAAACAGTGAAAAATGCAAAAACTAATGTTATATCTTTTATATAATGAACTAGTGGCCTGATGCACGAAATTCGTGCATGGGGGGGGCAGTGTTCCTCAGCCCGGCCTGCACCCTCTCCATCTGGGACCCCTCGGGGGATGTCCGACTGCCGGTTTAGGCCCAATCCCTGTGGATCAGATCACAGGGATCAGGCCTAAAATGGCAGTCGGACATCCTTCTTGCAATTCGGGACTGCTGGCTCCTAACCGCTCATCTGCCTGCCTGCCTGATTGCCCCTAACCACTCTGCCTGCCGGCTTGATCAACCCCAACTGCCCCCCCTTCCGGCCTCATCACCCCTAACTGCCCGCCCCTGCCGGCCTGATTGCCCCCAACTGCCCCCCTCCGCTGGCCTGATCACCCCCAACTTCCCTCCCCTTCTGCCCTGATCGCCCCTAACCGCCTCTGCCTCTGCCCCACCACCATGGCTTTGTCCAAAAGGAAGTCTGGAGGGTCTCCTGGAAGGTCTCCCGGTCTAATTAGCATATTACCCTTATATTAGTATAGATTACTAGCCAAATAAGGATCCTTTTGGTTTAAAACCCTGAAAATCACAGAAGCTTTCTCTCCTATCCTGACATCTAGGGCTCTATTTAGCTGTGCTTAATTCTTTCCTTCCTTCATTTATTCAATAAACATCATTAGAGATTAAAAGGTGAGTAAGACATGGCCCTTGCCCTCAAAGAGCTCAGTCCAGTGGGTGAGACAGAAAGCAGCTATTAGTACAAGGGAAATGCAACGAAGGATGTGAGAACCCAGAGGGCTGAGCTACAAACTCCGCCTGAAGGATAAGGGAAAACGTCCCTGAAGAGGTGACTTTTAATTTGGCTCTTAAAGGATAAACATGAGTTTAAGCAAAGGAAGAAAGGAGAGAAATAAAGCAGTCCACGTCTACGGAATCACATCAGTAAGGGCTCTGAGTCATAAAAGGGCTCATCGTGACAAGAAACCAGGATGGGAGCTAAAAAAATGGGGTGCAGCCAGCTCAGCAGGGCTGACAATGTGAATTTGAATTCGTGAACAATGAGGTGGGGACAGGGTTTTTTTTATCCTCGCCCAAGGATATGTTTATTGATTTTTAGGGAGATGAAGGGAAAAGGAGAGAGAAACATCAATGTGAGAGAGAAACATCGATCGGCTGCCTCCTGCATGCACCCTGACCAGGGATCACACTGGAAGCCTGACTGCAAACAGAACCCTCACCTTTTTGGTGTACAGAATGATGCTCCAACCAACAGCCACCAGGCCAGGGCTCCAACAGAGGCTTTAAGTAGAGCACTGATAAGACCAAAAATGTTTTTAGGATAACAACTCTGGATACAGGGAGGTCAGGCTGAAGTGGGGAAGAACAGGATAATTTTTCCTCCCCCATCCTCACTCCCAGAACTCAGGACATAGCAAAGTCCACAGCACTGAACTGCTTTCTCCAAAGACAGTCCAAGAAAAAAACCCTGCCGGCAGCAGCAGGTCAGAGGAAGTTTGACCTAATCTCTTAGGGCTCCTTTCCATTCCAATACTGTCTTCTAGAATCTGAGAGCCAGTGTATCATGTCATCAAGAACACAGGGGAACTGGCCCTGGCTGGTGCGCACAATGGTGAGAGCATTGGCCTGCACACCAAAGGGTCTTGGACTTAATTCTTGGTCAAGGGTGCATACTTGGCCCTGGTTGGGGTGCATGTGGGAGCCATGTATCTCTCTCAAATCGATGTTTCTCTCCCTGCCTTCTACTCTCTCTAAAAATAAAAAAAACAACAGAGGAACTGGCTCCCAAGCCACATAGACCTAGGTTGAATTTGCTGTTTTACTGCCAAGTAAAAGCTAGTTAACACTGTTAAACCTCAGTTTCATCTGTAAAATGGGGACAATGATAATGGAATGATCTCACGGGAGTGTCATGAAGATTAAATGAGAAGGTTATAAAATTAAATGCATGCGAAGTACTCAGGTACTCAGCACAGTGTTTGGTAGAGTGTAGTGAGTAGAACAGTGTCCCCCAGATCCACATCAACCCAACATCTGTGAATGTGACCTTATTTGGAAATAGGCTCTTTGCTGATGTAATCAAGTAAAAATGAGGTCATATTGGATTAGGATGGGTGCTAAATCCAACAGGACTGATGTCCTTATAAGAAGAGGGATATTTGCAAACAGAAACACAGTTACACACACACACGGGAGAAGGCCATGTGGAGATGGGGGTAGAGATTGGAGTGATGCAGATACCAGCTACGGAACACCAAGGAGTGCTGAAAGCCACGAGAAGCTAGGAAAGAAGCACGGCACAGATCTCAGGGGGAACTGGCCTGCTGATACCTCGATTTCAGACATGTGACCTCCAGAACTGTGAAAAAATAAAACCGCTATTATAATCCACCCAGTTGGTGGTAATTTGTGATGGCTGCCCCAGGACACTAATATACAAGTCACTGTTCAATAAAATCAATGTTGGCTGCTATAATTACTAGGGTCAATTGGAAAGACTGGCAAATGCTTAACACAGGGCAAATTTGGCTGTAAGAGCCCAAAATTCTGGACTACACGAAGGGCAAGGAAAAGACTGCCAAATAGCTTTTGATGACCTGGGCCTCACAACCTGGCCACCAACTTTTCCACTGTCCCTCCGCGTGGGGCCACCTGGGTACATTTCTAGGAAAGCATGTGGCAGAATTCCTGTAGCTGTCTTACAGGTAAGCCCTGAGCAGCATTTCACAAAGCAGCACAAAAGGCGAACTCAACACTCCTGCCCCAGAGGGCTTGATATTGACCTACTCCTGCCTTTATCACATTTGTCCAGAAAGACAGTGGAGAAATCCTAGCAGCTGGTCTTGGCATATTTCTTAATCTGTTGGAGCCTTTGTTTTCCCACATATGAAAGGAGAGGGTTAGATTCTAAGGTTCCTTCCAGCTCTATTTTGAAACTGGTTTCTTTGCTCATTCAGTTTCCACTCACTAATGTATTCAAATGCTGGCGCCTCCCATGTGCCAGGCCCTTTGACATTGACCAAGAGCCTCACAGAGCTCACACACTAACAAAGGAGCCAACTCCTGAACAATGGATTCACATGGGATTTTTCATTACAACTGCAGTTACGTGTTGCTGTGGATGATGCTGGGTGCCAGAAAAGCAAAGAACAGGAGCCCTGACCTTGTCCTGGGCAGGTGGGGATGGAGGGTGAGGCAGTGGTCAAGAAAGGCTGCTTTCAGAGAAACCAAGATGGCAGAATAGGTAAACACCTAAACTGCTGCCTTGCACAACAACTTCAAAACTACAACTAAAAGACAAAACGTCTATCACCCAGAACCACAGGAAAGCTGGCTGAGTGGAAGTTCTACAACTAGAAGGAAAGAGAAAAGAGCATTGAGACGTGCACAAGCGCTGAAAAGCTGAGGTATGGAGGCGCGCGAATCGGGCTGGCGGCGGATGTCTGGGTGCGCTGCTTCTTTCAACCTGAAGGGAGACAAGCTCCTGATTAGTCTGAACTCGTTTTGGGGGAGACGCTGGGGACCCAAACTCCTACAGGGAGAAGCTGGACTGTCTGCCATTGGGTCGGAAAGTGAGGGTGGCTTTCTTGCAGAGGTGCACCCAGCAATCATTTACTACACTGGGGCGCAGGACGCAGGGACTTGGAAACGCGGAAATGAAGAGAAGGCTGACTGGCAGCCATTGCTGTTTGCCACGCCCTAGCCTAGTGACTCCCTGAGGCCCCGCCCCGCACAATCTACAAACCCACCCAAGCTCCCTGCAGCGGCTTTTGCATATAAATGGCCTGCCTTATCACAGCTTAACCTAACAAACTGCAGCTGTGGTCAGACAGCTCCAAAACCTCCAAACCCCAAGCAAGAGGAGAAAACTGTAGCTCTCGCTGTAGCTCCTGCTGGGTGGTCTCAGACAGTAACTGACCAGCACCCCACTGGAGATCCAGAAGCTAGTGTATCTAGTGGTCAGTGTGAGACAACACTAGATTTCAACTACTCACATCCGTAAGTGACACATTCAAGAGGCAGACTCAGTGAGCACCAGAGCCCCACTGAAGCAAGTCCTACCCCATAAGCGTGTCTCCAGCACAGCAGTTCTTCCATTATAGACACAGCGGGTCCTCACAGCCAATTGGCCTGGAGGTCAATTCCTCCCAGTGACACCAACAACAATCAAGACTTAACTACAACAAGGCTGTACACACAGTCCACAAAGGGGGTGCACCAAGAGTATCCACCTCAGGTAACTGGGAGGCCGACACACTGGGCCATATAGGGCACCTAGTACACAAAGCCACCCTACCAACTCAGGGAAGCAGCGAAAATGCGGAGACAAAGAAACAGATCACAAACGAAAGAAATGGAGGAAAACAAACGACTGGATATAGAGTTCAAAACCACAGTTATAAGGTTTTTCAAGAATTTCCTAGAAAAGGCTGATAAATTCAACGAGACCCTCGAGGATATGAAAAACGACCAACTAGAAATTAAACATACAGTGACTGAAATAAAAAATATTATACAGAGACCCAACAGCAGACTAGAGGAACTCAAGAATCAAGTCAAAGATTTGAAATACAAAGAAGCAAAAAACACTCAACTGGGAAAACAAAAAGAAAAAAGATTCCAAAAATTTGAAGATAGTGTAAGGAGCCTCTGGGACAACTTCAAGCGTACCAACATCAGAATTATGGGGGTGCCAGAAGAAGAGAGACAGCAAGATATTGAAAACCTATTTGAAGAAATAATGACTGAAAATTTCCCCCACCTGGTGAAAGAAATAGACTTACAAGTCCAGAAAGCGCACAGAACCCCAAACAAAAGGAATCCAAAGAGGACCACACCAAGACACATCATAATTAAAATGCCAAGAGCAAAAGACAAAGAGAGAATATTAAAAGCAGCAAGAGAAAAACAGTTAGTTACCTACAAGGGAGCACCCATATGATTGTCAGCTGATTTCTCAACAGAAACTATGCAGGCCAGACAGGAGTGGCAAGAAATATTCAAAGTGATGAACAGCAAGAACCTACAACCAAGATTACTCTACCCAGCAAAGTTATCATTCAGAATTGAAGGTCAGATAAAGAGCTTCACAGACAAGAAAAAGCTAAAGGAGTTCATCACCACCAAACCAGTATTATATGAAATGCTGAAAGGTATTCTTTAAGAAGAGGAAGAAGAAGAAAAAAGTAAAGATAAAAATTATGAACAACAAATACATATCTATCAACAAGTGAATCTAAAAATCAAGTGAATTAAAAATCTGATGAACAGAATAAACTGGTGAATAAAATAGAATCAGGGGCATAGAAAGGGAGTGGGCTGATAATTCTCAGGGGGAAAGGGGTGTGGGAGGTATGGGAAGATACTGGACAAAAAGTGTATACCTATGGATGAGGACAGTGGGGGGGAGGTAAGGGCAGAGGGTGGGGTAGGAACTGGGTGGAGGGGAGCTATTGGGGGGGGAAAGGAGAAAGAATTTGTAATAATCTGAACAATAAAGATTTATTAAATTAAAAAAAAAGAAAGGCTGCTTTCAGGAAATGACATCAATCCTTTTTTTTTTCATTTTGATCAGTTTGATTTAAAAAATATATTTTTATTGATTTTAGGGAGGAAGGGAGAGGGAGAGAGAGAGATAGAAACATCAATGATGAGAGAGAATCCTTGATCTGCTGACTCCTGCATGCCCCCCACTGAGGATTGAGCCCGAAATCAAATTGTGACCTTCTGGTTCATGGGTCGACACTCAACCACTGAGCCATACCAGTCATGCTTAATCAGTTTGATTTTATTTAAAATAAATGAAATACTATAAATGTTTTGGGCATTTATATTCTTACATAGTAAGTCTTTTATAGTCAACACCATAGACTCAGTTAATAAGATGCTTATTTCTTTGTTCCAATAAAGAAATAAATAGCCCAGTTGGTGTGACTTTGTGGTTGAGCATCGACTTATGAACTAGGAGGTCATAGTTCGATTCCCAGTCAGGGCACATGCCCAGGTTGTGGCCTCAATCCTCAGTAGGGGGCATGGAGGAGGCAGCCAATCAATGATTCTTTCACATCACTGATGTTTCTATCTCTTTCTCCCTCTCCCTTCTTCTCTAAAATCACTAAAAATATGTTTTTAAAAACTATAAAAATAGCCGTCAGTTTTAATGATTGCCTTATTCTTTCTTTATATATTTTTATTGATATTTTGTGTGATATATTTATTGCTACGCCAGCTTTTTAAATTTTTTATTTGCATGAAATACCTTTTCCCCTTTACTTTCAGTCTGTGTGTATCTTTTCAATCTGAAGTGGGTCTCTTGTAGACAGTATATATATCTACACTAATAAAAGAGAAAGATGCAAATTGATCGTATCTTCGTGACACCCACCAGACAATCAGGAGTATGCAAATTAACCCAACAAAGATGGAGGGTTAATTTGCATACGCAAGCATCGAGGGGGCGGGGCGGGACGCAGGCATTCTGCACCACCCCAGCAGCTCTGGGCCTCTGAGCAGCATGGGAAGGCAGAAAGGTGGCTCCTGGCCGGAGGGAAGGAGGTGCTGGCAGACAGGGGAAGGAAGGCCCATTCTTGCACGAATTTTCATGCATTGGGCCTCTAGTATATACACTGAGTGGCCAGATTATGATGATCTATGAACGCATAATAATCTGGCCACTCAGTGTGTGTGTGTGTGTGTATACACACATACATACATACATATATATATATATATATTAGAGGCCCAGTGTATGAATTCATGCATGGGTGGGGTCCGGCCAGCCTGGCCAGGGAGAGGGGACATGGGCGGTTGGCCAGCCTGCCTGCTGGTCAACCTCCTGGTCGAGGGGACAATTTGCATATTAGCCCTTTATTATATAGAATAAACACTGAGTGGCCAGATTATTATACGTTCAGAGATCATAATAATCTGGCCACTCAGTGTACATATATATGGCTCTTGTTTTCTTATCCATTCAGCTACTCTTTGTCTTTTGATTGGAGAACTTAGTCCATTTACATTTATAGTGATTATTGATAGGTATGTAGTTATTGCCATTTTATTATTTATATTTATGTTCCTCTCCCCCCCTTTGTTTTTCTTAAAAAGTCCTTTTATTTCCTATAATCCTGGTTTGATGGTGATAAATGACATCAATCTAATAACTGAACAAGTAGGTAATAGGCAAAAGCTGGGAGCAGCCCCCTAACTATTCTTTCCATCCAGCTTCTAAGTATCTCTTGCTGCTTTGAATATCAGCTGCCAGTTCCCAACGACCTTCCCTGTGGGTTCCACTGGTGTCATCATTCCTACAGGGGAGGCTGAGCCCAGAGGGAGTGCTCCGAGGAAGTCTTGACTGATCTACTGTGAACGTGCAGGAGCACATGGGATCGGGAAGAAGCCAGCTCCTTCCCTCAGAGCCCACAGACGGTGGGGAAAACACATGTGAGAACAGTTACAACACCCAGTGATAAGGACTATTCTAGAGACCTGATCAGATTACTGTGTCAGTGTAGAGAAGGAGGAATTTATCTTCTGCGGCCCTCAACTTCCGTGTTTGCAAAGTGGGAGACACCGACCCTACTTCTTCCAATTACTCAAATGAGGCCTGAAACAATGGTCACAGGTGTGAAAAGTGTGCTGATCTCTTTAAAGGTGACAGGGACCAAAAATAACCAGAAAAATGTAAGTCCAGAGTTAACCCCAAACACTTGTTAATTGATCTCTTCTCCCAAAAACACTCAAGACTGGCCCCTGTTTTCTGTTCTCCTCCATCCCTTGGAACAGTTTAGAACAGGAAGCAGGAAGCAGAGAAATCAAGGATCACCAGCTCCTGGGAAATAAGAGCATTTGTTCAACGATGTCAGGATCATCCACCCGCCTGAGCATCCCCCTGAGCACACTCGGAAACCTTTATGGAATACTCTGGACTTCCTTAAGGCCCTCCACCCTCCAGTGTTCTCTCCACTTGCCATTTATTGCTTTACAACCCTAGATTGCTGGGCTGCACTGACCTCTGCTCATAACTGTCCTGCAGTAGCTCCCATTTGATCAGGACCAAGGGCAATGGGCCAAGCCCGGCCGACTCTGGAACACCAGCCACTCCCCACCCCCACCCCCACCCTCACCCAGAGCCATGCTGAAGCCACTCACCACCTAGCATCATATACTTCTCCCCTTCTTCCCAGGAACTGGTACCCCTAGCTTTTTGCCCTAAGGTAAAAGGAACTCAATACTCAAAGTTGTGTAGACAGAGAAACAACTTTCACAGGAATCACTGGGGAGGCTGAAGATTGGGAGAACTTATTCTGTCTGCACCAGCCGAAGCGAAACCTGCCTGAGGTCCCTCCCAGGCTGTGGAGCCTCCTTCCCTTCTGCCCGGGTAACTTCTGGCCCCCTGGGATCCCTCACCCCACTAGCTAGCTAACAGTTGGAGCTGGTGTGTACAGCATAACTAGGGCTGCGTCCACGTTCATTACCTCCTCAGCACTCTCGCCTCCGCCATCCTTGCCCGAGCTGCTGGACTTGGCCGTGCCTTTGGCAATCTTGGGGGGCTCCTGAAGGAAGAAGATGGAGGTAGAGTTAGTATTTGCCAGGGGAAGGGAGAGGCCTTGTCTGGACCCCTTAGGTCTTTGCTGTAATGATTCTCTGTCCAATTGAATCAATCAATCAACCAGAACTACCGAGCACCTGCCTTGAATCCAGCCCAGGGGAGGAGGGGTTGGGGTACAAAAGGGAAATTTAGTCCTGCCAAGGAGTTTAGAATCTGGTTGGGAAGACATCTCCCACACACAATAATGAAGCATGATAATGCTCTTTCACCTCCCAAGGCTGGTAGATGAGTTAGGGCCTGGGAGTGCCTCTGTCAACAACCAGGTGAAAAGTTTTAAGGGAAAAGCATGATGGAACAAGCTGCTCACACTAGCTCGGGCCAAAGTGGGCAGAGGGTGCCTGAGGCTTTCATGCTGGAGGGGAAGGAGTCACCACTCTTCCCGTAAAGCCATCTGGAAAGAGCGGGAGGCATTTTTTTTAAATGTCACAAATAGCACCCAGATGACAGGGTGATACTGGCACCATCAGTGGGGCCCAGGAATGCTAACATGTATAGGAATTGTCCCAAGAATGCCTCAGTGGACAAGACAGAGATGGGTGGGAGTAAGGCCCTGAACTCCTACAAAGAGTGAGCACTAGTCCCAAGTCTCCCTCGGGAACCTGTCCACTGGCTCCGAGCCCTGGCCTGCCCAGCATCTCTTCCTATGCTTTGGGCCAAAATAAGCAACTGCACAAGGACAAGATGGAGAAAATGTGAAAAAGACTTGGGGATTTAGGTCTGACTGCAAGCTCAAAACAATTCATCTGTGTGCCATGGATGCTCCGGCAGCTCACTTAACCTTCCATCCAGCTAACAGACCTGTGTGGAGTCCTTGGCATGAGGAACCCGGAAGCACCATCCTTGGCACTGACAGACGGGGCCAATGTGGAGGATCTGGTTCAGCTGTGAGCAACAGACTTTGGGAGGGACAAAGACAAATTCTAGGTTTTCTTTGGGGTGGGGTTGGGGGGGAATACAACCCATACTGGAGTGGATTCAAAAGCATGTCCTGAGATCAACAGCTGCAGGAACTGGGAGAGGTAACAATGGCAGGGAGGAGTCATGGCAGGAGAGGGAGCAAGAGGGTTCTTTACAAATAACTAAAGGGCTGTCCTGTGGACAAGAGATGGATCCAGAGGCTCATGAGGCTGAAGTGGCAGGAAGACAAGGAGGCTCCAAACAAGGAAGAATTTTCTCCAGAGCAGCTGCACAGAAGCCGGCTGCCTAGTGAGGCTGCAAGTCCCTGACCCCAAGAGCATTCAAGCAGGGGTGCAGTCATGCCTCCTCCGAGGCATGTTGCGGAAGGGGTTTCGAGCCTTAATGAAGACTGGATTGGAGGACCTTGGAAATCACTTCCAGCTCTGAGATTCTGCAACTCAATGGTATCCAAGCTCCTCCGCTGAGAAGCATTAAATCAAGTGGTTGTGACTATGGAGGCAAACGGATTTCAGGGAGAAGCAAGCTCTGTGTGGGTGGAGTAGGGGGAAGGCTTCGTGGCGGTGGGGAGAAGGAAGCCATTCCCAGGTGTGGAGCAGCTCCGAGTGAGCAGTCACGTGAGCAAGCAGGAGCAGGCAGGAGCTCCTTCTTTGGGCCGACTACTCTTCCGCTGCCTACTGACCATGCTGGGCACACTGACCCCCTCATCAAGGGGCAGGGAGTGACTCAGATCATGGGGTGGAGAGGAAAAAGATGAGGGGGTGCAGGCAGAACACAACACAGGTGACTGTACAGACCCCAGATGTGGGCCCCTTGGACACAGGTGACCCCTCTTCGTACGTGTCTCATCTTTCAACTTGATCAAAAGCTACTGGGTCTTTTTTGTGGGCCCCGCCCCGCCCCGCCACAAGCACTCAGGGAATGCACCTAAGAAATATCCCAGCTTCGTGGTCCACCACTCTCGCTCCCTGGCTCCTGCAGAACAGGTGAAGGGCACACACGTCAGCCCAGCCCAGCAGTCCAGTGCTGCATGGCACCATGGAGCCAGCCCTGTGTTCTGGGCTTAAATCTTACTAGTTACATGATCATACGCAAGTTAACTAGCCCAATGGTTGGCAAACTGCGGCTCAGGAGCCACATGAGGCTCTTTGGCCCCTTGAGTGTGGCTCTTCCACAAAATACCACGGCCTGGGCGAGTCTATTTTGAAGAAGTGGCGTTAGAAGAAGTTTAAGTTTAAAAAATGTGGCTCTCCAAAGAAATTTCAATCGTTGTACTATTGATATTTGGCTCTGTTGACTAATGAGTTTGCCGACCACTGAACTAGCCTCTCTGAGCCTCAGTTTCCTCATCTATTAAGTGATGACAATCGTGGTTCCTGATTCCCTTAGCCCAGTGTCCATGAAACTCTTAATGTTAGTCAATGTTATTACTAGCATTATGAACAAGAAGAAAGTGGGAGGGAGCAGGGGCACCTGACTCAGGAACCTAAAAGATGTAAGTCTCAGATCAGAACATGAGGGAAGAAGAAGGATGAAAATCCCTCCAAGGGACTGACTCAGCACCCATCCATTGAGGGCCTACTGTGTGCGAGGGAGATGCCAAACCAAAATGGAACTGAGTTATTATCTCAAGGGGAAGGACTTGTCCATAATTAATTCCAGTCCAAAAGAACACAAAAGGGGCACAAGTGACCTACCAAGTGTTCCGTAAATCCAGGGGACAAGGGGGAGCTCACTCCCACCTGAAGATTCAGGAGCGGTTTCAGGGAAGAAGCTGTGAAGGATGGCCAGGACTGGGGCCAACGCAAATGGAGGAGAAAGGAGAGATGCGATGGATGAACATCACTTGTACCCCATCCCTTCTTTCTGTCCCTACCTCATCCAGGCAAATCTGTCACATGTCACCACCTTCCTCCTCAGGACTTGCCAATTATTGATGGAAGAAGGCCAAAGGCAATTGGAAATCAAAAGCAGAATGTTAAACCTCGAAGGGGATTAGAGATGCCTGGCTCCATGTACTCCAATCCTTCCAATACTCTTTTCCAACCAAATATTTATCCCTGTGGTCCTAGCAAGTCAAATTCAAATTTCTTCTTCTCAGTCATCTAATAGAGAAAGTCTTTCTGTGGATGGGACAATATCTGTTCCATCAGACTAAAAACTACAGATAGGTGGAGACCTCACCAGCTTCCCCTGAATTCCATGCCCCTCTGCACTCTTTTTAAAAATGTTTTTACTGATTTTTAAATTTTTTAAAATTAAGGTATTATATGTGTACATATCTTACCATTGCCCCCCCCCCATACATGCCCTCACCCCCCAATGATTTTTTTTTTTAGAGAGAGAGGAAAGAAGAGGGAGAAAGAGTGAAACATCAATGTGAGAAACATGGATCGGCTGCCTCCTGCACACCCCCTACTAGGGATGGAGCCTGCAACCTGGGCATGTACTCTGAACAGGAATTGAACAGGTGACCTCTCTGTTCATGGGACAATGCTCAACCAACTGAGCCACACCAGTGCAGGGCTTTCTTTTTGATAAGATTTCCTTCTCTTTTTTTAAATATATTTTTATTGTTTTCAGAAAGGAAGGGAGAGAAAGATAGAAACATCTATGATGAGAGAGAATCATTGATTGGCTGCCACCTGTGCGCCCCACACTGGGGATCCAGCCCACAACCTGGGCATGTGCCCTGACTGGGAATCGAACCGTGACCTCCTGATTTACAGGCCTATGCTCAACCACTGAGCCAGGCCAGGCAGGGCTTTTTAAAAAATCCTCATCAGAGGATTTTTTTTCCTTTTTGATTTTTAGAGAGAGTGGAACGGGGGAGGGAGGGTGGAAGGGGAGAGGAGGGAGAGAGAGAGGAAGAGACAGAGAGGGAGAGAGAGAAACATCAATGTGCGAGAAACACATCTATTGGTTGCCTCCTGCATGCGCCCTGACCAAGCCTGGGATCAAACCTGCAACCCAGTTACCTGCCCTTGACTGGGAATCAAACCTGTGACCCTTTGAAGGAGCCCTTTAGCCCCTTGTGTGGCTGTGTGTGTATCATCTAAAGCTAAGCTGCCCAAACCACTGTAGCATGCCCACTTGCCAAGGACAGGGCCTGGGTGGGGCACACAACGCTGACCAACTCAGTGCCTAGTGCACCATCACAACCCTACACTCAGAACATTAGGACCTGAGAGGTTATGGGGACAACCCTGGCAGATCTCCAACAGCCCTAGGATAAAGAGTTTAATTGATAAGGTCAGAGATGGAAGCCCAACAATACAGCCCATCAGAGGACAAACGAAAGCATGACACCTCTGGGGTCGTAAAGTAGGTTGCTTTATGCTGGTGCAGAACACCAGGCCAGAGCTGTCCCCTCAGCACGAGGAACCAGCCCAGGAAAGAAGCTGGGGGAGGCTGGAACTGGTACTCTAGCATCCTCTGTGTGAATCTGTACCTCAAAGGAACCACACCTCTGAGTCAGATCTCAGTAACAGCAGGAAATAGAGGGCAGAGAAAGGCAGGGATGAAGAACAGGGGAAGGTGGTATGGAGGTAGAAGAGGAAGGTAGCTCAGTTGGTTAGAGTGTTGTCCTGACACACCAAGGTTGTGGGTTTGATCCCCAGTCAGGGCACAAACAAGAATCAACCAGGGAATGCATAAATAAGTGGAACAACAAATTGAATTTTCCCTCTCTCCCTCCCTTCCTCTCTCTCTCTAAAAGTAATCAGTCAATAAATAAAGCATTTTAAAAAAAAGGGAAAGAAACAGCCTGTGTCAGGGCACCATCACAAAGGCAAGGGTGTTCAGGGGTGGCTAGTCCGTGTGGTAAGAAGGAAAACTAATCTGATAGTGAGGGCAGATTCCAGATTTACAGACAGTAAGGCCCAGGAAAGACAGAAGTCCAGTATTGGGCAAAAAATAAAAAATGCAAAGGTTACCCCAGGATTAGGGGAAGGAGCCTGCTCAGACAGGGAATGGTGGCTGGTTTGAACCTGGGAGACCGTTGATGCCAGTTAGAGGGGACTTGGGTAAGAAGGGGCCTTTCAGTCAGGAGCCCTGGTATTGCAGCTGGGCCTCCCGCAGGTTGTATGACCTTGGCCAAGTCCCTTCCTCTGTCCGGGCCTCAGTC
The DNA here is from genome assembly GCA_026230045.1 of Corynorhinus townsendii. Taxonomy (NCBI): domain Eukaryota; kingdom Metazoa; phylum Chordata; class Mammalia; order Chiroptera; family Vespertilionidae; genus Corynorhinus; species Corynorhinus townsendii. Next base: position 88,808,418 of record JAPDVU010000004.1, read on the forward strand.
TCCTCATCTGTACCACTCCGGATTGCACTGAATGCACTCAGCGGCCCCATCCAGCACTGACATTCTGAGGTTCCACGGACAGAAGGAAAGGCTCAGTCCTGGCTCACAAGTTTGTGTGTGAAGGAAGAACTAGAGGGAGGGGCCTAAGCTAGATTCGGTGGAGAAGAGAGAAAGCAGAGCTGTTCTAGGTCAGGGAGCTTGGCAGGGCGGGAGAAGGGGCTGTACGGAAAGGTGGGGAAGGCCAGTGCAGGCCTGGGCGGGTCAGAAGAGGGGGGAAGGGGCTGGGAGGGTGGGTAGTTCTGGAGGGACTACTTCAGATGAGGGCTGTCCCAAACCAGCAAACGGGTGGGGATTGGGGAGTGAGTGGTGGGGGGAGAGAAAGCGGGGAGTGACCTGGGAGTGGGGCAGATCTGGAGGGAGGGGTACCCTGGGCCGGGGTAGGTCGGGAGGTGTAAGTGGGGGGACTCTATCTCGCGCAAGATGAGGGGGCTTTCCCAGTTGCAGCACAGGCTGGGGGTGCGCCGGGCAGCGGGGACAGAGGGCTGGCCCAGGGAGTCCTGCGGGGGCCGGACGGGAGGGTCAGTCCGGGGTTGTCCCGGGCCTGGCTCGAGCCCCTCCCAGAGCTCCGCGCAGGCCCCAAGGCGGAGGCGGAAGGAAAAGGGCCACGCTCACCTTATCCTTCTTCAGTTTATAGGGCATCTCGGCCCGTCCGGACCCGGCCTGGCTCCTGCGGCCCCACTCCGGCTCCGGCTTTGCTCGGCCGCACTCGGCCCGCTCGGCGTCTCCTCGCCACCGCCTGCGCGCTGCGCCCGGGTTGCTCGGTGTCTGCGCCTCCAATTGGCCCGAACTCTTCCAAACCTGCCTGACAACCAGACGCCGCCTCTTCGGATTGGCCTTTGGAGCCAAGCTGCTTCCTTTTTTTCTCATTGGAAAAGAAGAGTACAAACCGCCAGGGTTCGGCTCCAAGAATTGGCTAAAGTGGGAGGTCCCGCCCTAAAGTGGGTCGAGCTTAGCGAAGGAGGCGGGGGTAAAGGAAAGCCCAAGCTTAGGACCGAGTGCCGCACTCTGGCGTCGGTGGTATGTCGGCCTCGGTCTTTCTTCACGGCCCGTTCCCTACTAAGGGGGCTCTCACTCTTTCTCCACTCTGCTACTCTGCCCAGTCCGAATTGAAGGAAAGAAGCCCTAAAATGAAGGGGTACCTTTCTTCTTCAGGGTAACGTAACACTAATTGGTGGAGAGTGCTCGATGGCATCCCTTTCCTAGACAGGGCTTGCAGAGAATCAAAAGCCTCGCAGACTGGGGCCTGGGTGCAATAAAATGAGAATCCCGGGTTTGTTGCTACTTTGGGAAGTGGGTCCCAATCTCCTGGGATTGGGGAACCAGCTAGATTTGCGCACTTGAAAACTCAGGGTTTAGTGTCTTGGGAAATACATCCTTTACTCCCCACCCTGCACAAGCTAATGTCCTAATGGATAAGATCAGTTCCTGCCCTCAAGGAGTTCCAGTCAGGGGAAGTTCACAGACAGATATAACGAATTGTTAAGATACAGTGTAATAAATAACACAAACCTAGATTGGGCTGGAGGAATATGTTTCAGAAAGTTGACTCCAGTAGCAGATTGACTACATGAAGAAACTGGAGAAGGTTTAAGAATAAGCCTGTGCTCCTTGCCCAGGAGGGCAATGTTATAATACAACTAGAGGCCCAGTGTACGAAATTCATGTATGGGTAGGGTCCCTAGCAGCTGCCAGCTGGGGCTTTCCTTCATTCCGCGCTGCCCCCTGGTGGTGGTCAGTGCACATCATAGCAAGCGATCAAACTCCTGGTGAGTCAAACTCAGGAGGGGACACTTTGCAGATTAGGCTTTTATGTGTATATAGATGGGCATGGAGAAGAAGGATGGAATTGGGAAATGTGTAGAATCAACAGGATTTGGTGATTCACTGGATTGTGGGGAGGATGTAAGGGAAAGGAAGGAGTTGAGGATGACTTCAGGAAGCTATCAGGGATGTAGGAGGAAAACTGGTGTCATAGTGGCAAAGGAAGTAAGAGAATTGGTCAATAGTGTCAGATTCCAGAGGAAGACTGAGTAAGATAAAGATCAGACAGCATCACCTTGATTCTGCAGTTGAGAGGTTATGGGTGATCTTTACAGGAAAGTTTCAGAGGAGTAAAAGGAAGCTTATAGGAGGTTGAAGAGCCTTAAGAGGTGTGGAAGTCTTATAGAAGTAGTGTTTGGCTCCCAGTGACTAATACAATTCTAAGGTAATGCAGATTGGACTGTATGCCAGCCATTATTTGCTGGGGGGAAAGCCTGGGAGGAAAGGACATTTACTTATGAATGGATATTTGTGTCCATGTGGGTGCCAACTGTGACAGGATACCAGATGTATTTACACATTCTGGAGGCCTCAAGAAGTACCATAGTCCTAAGGCTGAGAGCTTGCCTGCTACTGTGTAAAGCAAGCTTATCCTCTTTGGACACAACCCGCCATCCTTTCAGTCCTTGGTCCTCTGGTAGCAGGGAACATAATAGTTTAGAATTACCAAATAGGAATTTTCATCCATGCAAATTCAGCTATCTAGTACATTTTTGCATGCTGTTCTAAAGATGTGGGACTGTGCAATTTCAGGTTTAGGACTAAAGGTAGCTCCAGAAACTATAATCAGACATTTTTCAAAATCTTATTGCTTTAAGGATGGAAATGCCTTATAACATGTAAATGTAATATTCAACTCTAGCATTTTTAGGAACGCATAATGTACAGAGTAGAAGACTGCCTCAAGATGCTTGCTGCCAAGGAAAGGAGAAAATTGGGCAGGAGCTGGAAGGAACCCATTGATTCTAAGTACATATACAGTACAGGGTGTCCCCCCAAAATGTATATACACTTTAATAGCTGATAGCTCAATTTTGAAAATGTAATGTATTTTAATAAACACTACCTTTATAATTATTCAAAGTGTATGTATACATCTTGGAGGAACCCTATATATTGTTAATAACTGGAAGCGTGGCCTACCAGTATCTAGTGTCTTGTACAGAGCAGGGAGATGGAAACAAATATGAAATCTAAGTAACAGTACAGGTGGGACACAAGCTGTTGGTTTGGTGCTCATGACTGAAGCCTTGAACCACTCTCTTCTGCCTGCTCTACTATCTGCCCCCCACCCCCCACCCCAATCCTCCTAGAAACAGGAAATGGATCTCCAGTTTGCAAGGATTGGCTGGGGGAGAACAGCTGGTTTTGGAGAGATGAAAAAAGCAAAGCTGCTCTGTCTTTGCTTCAGTTTGGTGGGAGTAGAAGAAACAGGACAAGAAACACTGGAATGTGGGTTTTGTGTAGGATGAGTTGGAACAGGTGTGGCAGCACTCAGCACTCCAGGGCTCCATGAATCACATGCAGTAATTCAGCCTGCAAGCATTACATACCCATAAGCATGCCTGAGACAGTTTTATAATCCTTTTTTAAAATATATTTTTATTGATTTTTTACAGAGAGGAAGATAGTCAGAAACATCGATCAGCTGCCTCGTGCACACCCCCCACTGGGGATGTGCCCGCAACCCAGGTACATGCCCTTGACGGGAATCGAACCTGGGACCCTTCAGTTCGCAGGCTGACGCTCTATCCACTGAGCAAAACCGGTTTCAGCAGTTTTATAATCCTACCACTCCCGCCTTCAAGCTTTCCACAACCCCCAAACCTCAGTGCCTACACTTCCACAGTGGGAACTGTAGGATTTCACAGAGAAATGGACTCCTTCCTAAACACTCCACCCACAGCTCCCAGCCGGGGAACCGAGTTGGCCGCTGCACGCTGACCGTTCATTGATGATTGAAGAAATTAAGTGCATGCTATGGGTCAAGGTGGTTGAGAGGACGTTACTCCCTTAGCAGGCGTGCAAGGCAAATCCCTGGAAACAGTTTCAAAGGACGCGTGCGTAAAGACTATGCAACCGTAGCAAATTGTGTTACTGCCATCGAGGTACCAACCAGATCAAGCCAGGGCGCAGCTCACCCTCGGAGCAAGCGCGCTGCACCCCCCACACCCCACCCACCTGCCTCGCACCTCCCCCGACGGAAGCGGAAACGGCGCACGCCACGGGGCCGTAGGGCTGTCCGCTTCCGGGAGGCGCGCTGCTTCACTGGCCCCCTTGGTCCCTGTCACCATGGCGCTGGCAGTCTTACGGGTCCTGGAGCCCTTCCCGAACGAGACACCCCCGTTGACGGTGTTGCTGCCGCCCGGGGGCCCGTGGCCTGCGGCGGGGCACGGCCTGGTGCTGGCCCTGCGGCCCGCAGGGGAGAGCCCGGCGGGGCCGGCGCTGCTGGTGGCGGCCCTGGAGGGAGCGGGCGCGGGGGTCGAAGAGCAGGGTCCCGGGCCCCCGCAGCTGCGGGTGAGCCGCGCGCTGCTGCGGCTCCTGGCCCTGGGCTCCGGGGCGCGGGTGCGGGCGCGGCCGGTGCGGCGGCCCCCGGCGCTGGGCTGGGCGTTGCTTGGCACTTCACCGGGGCCCGGGCTCGGACCGCGAATCGGGCCGCTGCTGGTGAGGCGCGGGGAGGCCCTGCCCGTGCCCGGACCGCGGGTGCTGGAGACGCGGCCGGCGTTGCAAGGGCTGCTGGGCCCAGGGACGCGGCTGGCTGTGACTGAGCTCCGAGGGCGGTCCAAACTGGGCCCGGAGACGGGGGACTGCAGCCGGCCCCCACCCCCGCCCTTGGTGTCCTCCTTCGCGGTTTCCGGTGCAGTCCGGCGACTCCGGGGAGTTCTAGGGGGGACTGGAGATTCCCTGGGGGTGAGCCGGAGTTGTCTCCGTAGCCTCGGCCTCTTCCAGGGCGAGTGGGTGTGGGTGACCCCGGACGGAGTGTCATCGAAGGCTTCCCAGCCACGCTTGGCCACGGTGCAGGTCCTAGAGCCTCGCTGGGACCTTTCAGAAAGGCTGGGGCCCGGCTCTGGGCCGGTGGGAGAACCCCTCGCTGATGGACTGGCCCTCGTGCCTGCCACTGTGGCTTTTAATCTCGGCTGTGATCTCCTAGAAGTGGGAGAGCTCAGAATCCAGGTAGGATATAGGGCTGAGGTCAGGAATGCTTATGCGCCTTCTCCCCTCTTTGTTTTAATCAGTAGTAAAGGTATTTTGCTACTTTGATCTTGGACTTTTCGCTTAATGTCTCAACCTGATTTATCCTTTCTCTACAATCAAAGTATCCTTTATCCTCCATAGTGCGGTGGTACATGGGAAGGGCTTTCTTCTACCCAGGTGAAATGTGAGGTGCACGAAGTACCAGGGTTATACATTAATCAGCTCAATCTAACAAAGTATTTGTGGAAATGCCAGTGTACCATGTATTGTGCTGGGTAGTATGGAGGATGATACTTCAGTGCTTTTGCTCATGCTTATCCTTGGCTTCAAATTTTTTCCTGTCCTTCTCCCCTTTATCTCTTGAAAGTCCTACAATCCTTTCCTTCAAGGCCCATATAAAGATGCCACCATCCTCACAATTTCACCATCAAAAATTTAACATGACATCCTCTTATATATAGCATTGTGCCTTTTTTTGCAGCATTTATTTTATTCTACTTTTTTATGTTCATGTCATCTGTCTAATCCCCAATTATATATTGTAAATTTCTTAAAGGGAGGGCCCTTTATTATCTTTGGTGCCTGGTGTTTAATTGTAATATTTTATTAAATACTGGTGGCCCGGTGCACAAAATTTGTCCCTCAGCCCAGCCTGCAGCCTCTGCAATCTGGGATCCCTTTCGCAATCTGGGACCGCTGGCTCCTAACCACTCACCTGCCTACCTGCCTGATCGCCCCCAACCACTCTGCCTGCCGGCCTGATCACCCCCAACTGCCCTCTCCTGGCCTGATTACCCCTAACTGCCTCTGCCTCGGCCCCCCCACCATGGCTTTGTCTGGAAGGTCTTCAGTTTAATTAGCATATTGCCCTTTTATTAGTATAGATTAGAGGCCCAGTGCAAGAATTCATGCACGGGTGGGGTCCCTCTGGGTGGCCTTCAGGGATCAGGCTAACACCCGCAGTCCAATGCCACCTGCAGCTCCTACCTGCTTCTCCCGCTCATCCCGGCCCCACTGTGCCTGCTGCAGGCTGGTGCCCAATCAGTCCCTATCAGGAGAGGCTCCTGTTGCTGCAGCAGTGCTTGCCAGCCATGAGCTCTGCATCTGGTGCCCTCCCAAGGGGAGGGACCTGTGGGATCAGGCTTAAACCTGCTCTCCAACATCCCCTGAGGGGTCCTGGATTGTGAGAGGGCGCAGGCCAGGTTGAGGAACCCCACCGGTGTACGATTGGCCTGGAACGGACTGCAGGAGGGCTTCAGGGCATGTCCCACCCATCTGGTTCAGTCCCCAACAGCCCAACCCCAGCAGCAAACTAATCTACCAGTCAGAGCATCTGCCCCCTGGTGGTCAGTGCACGTCATAGCAAGCAGTTGAGCAGCCTTAGCATGTCATTAGCATATTACGCATGGATTCATGCACCAGTGGGGTTCCTAGCCTGTGCCCTCTCAGCATCTGGTGCCCATTGGTCAGCTGAGCAGCACTCCCGCTGTGGGAGTGCACTGACCACCAGGGGACAGCTCCCACGTTGAGCGTCTTCCCCCTGGTAGTCAGTGCATGTCATAGTGACCAGTTGTTTTATTGCTTAGGCTTTTATATATATAGATACCCAAGTGAAATTTTTGGTTTCTCCCTTTAAGGACCTTACTTCAAGAAGATAATTGTTGTTTTCTTTTTTGCGGGGGCACAAATATAGCCTAATGTTTAATTAAGCACATGGATGTTTAATTGTCCAATATGGAAGCCACTAGCCACTTTGTGACTTTAATTTAAACTAAATAAAGTTAAAAATTCAGGTCTTCAGTTGTTTTAGTCACATATCAAGTAAGTACTCAATAGGCACATGTAAATATAGAACATTTCTATCACTGTGGATAGTTCTATTAGATCCGTGGTTGGCAAACTGCGGCTCGTGAGCCGCCTTTTGCTGCTCTGTTGACTCATGAGTTTGCCGACCACTGTATTAGATGATGCTGGCCTAGCCAACTAGGGCCATGGGATGTCAGGAAGAGATGTATGCATGAATGGGAGCCAGGACTGGGTTTCCTTCTGAATGGAGGAAAAACTACTAGAGTACTCAGACTGGAGCTCATTCAGCTGAACCAACCGTTAAGCTTCAGTGAGTTCATATCCTCTTCCCACTGCCTGAATTCAGAGTGCCTGCTCTAATGTCAGCTTAACATCCAGTCCAGTGGCTGCCTGGTGCCATTCAAAGGACTGTGGGAATTAAATGGCTACCATTTTAGTGGCTCTGGCCCAACTTGAAGGTATCACAGAAGAGTTATCTTTACTGGGGAACTTTTGGAGTTAATGTCAGAAAAGTCAGAGTCAGAAACCTTTTCCTCGTGCTCATTAGGAGAGGTTTCTGTTTTCTAGGGAAGATACAGGTATTCAGCTCTGCTCTCCTAGACCTCCCCTCCCATAAGCCTTGGGGTTATGGAAATGAAAGGATGAAAGTAGAAATATTGGCTGCTCAGAGAGAGGGCAGAGCCTGACTCTGGGAGATTATAAGGTGATGGTTATTTCTCTCATAGAGATACTTGGAAGGCTCCAGCGCCCCTGAAGAAAAAGGAAGCTGCTCAGTGCTGCCTGGGCCTCCGTTTGCCAAAGAGTTACACATCGAAATTGTGTCCTCTCCCCACTACAGCACGAGTGGAAATTATGACCATGTTCTGTATCGGCACTTTCAGACACCCAGGTTAGCTGGCTACCCCTTTTAGGAGGATAGCGTCTCACCCACATTGCTCTCCTGTCCCATCACACCTAGATGCAGGTACCATGGAGCCTCTGATTTTAAAAGCCACATTTTAAGCAGTATTGTGCCTAGAAGCCTCTTGGTGTGTCAGGCAGAGAGTAGAAGAGAAATCTGGACATTCTAACCTGAGAAACTGCTTTGATTTGAGAGGACCCCCAAGAAGGCCAGGATCCTGCTTCACCGCTCCCTGGTTCCCGATTCCCCTTTCCAACCTCCCCGCCATTTCCTCCAGCCCATTCTAGGTCAGACTTGCTCTCTGGACAACTGCTTGGGGTCTCTGGGTGGGCAGTAGACCCCTAGGAAGTAGTCTTCATGTTGATGGTAGGAATGGGGTAGGGGGGAGGAATAAGTCAGGCACGTGCTCTTGACTCCCACTGTGAGCTGACCGGGGCTGCTGTGTTACAGGGTGGTCCAGGAAGGAGCTGTTCTGTGTGTGCCAACAGTTGGGCAAGTAGAGATCCTGGAAGGAAGGCCAGAGAAACTACCCAGGTATGCAGCTGCCGCCTCTCAGCTGGGGCTCCTGATCTGGGTGCAGGAGTTTTGCAACCTCCTCTTCCCAAGTGGTGTGGGATAATTCTGTGCATAAGAACATTTTGTTCTACATTTTCCAATCTTCGGGTTCTCAATAGGTACAAAACGGAAAAAGATTAAGAATCACTGCCTGCTAGCTTTGGTAAGGTAAAGCAGGAGAAATAAAGGAATGGCCTAGACCCAGGTGGAATTCCTTGTTTTCCATTCTCAACCACAATGTTGTTTGGGCCATACTTCCCACATACTCTGCATGAGGAGACCCAGGCTCTGATTTCTACCCTAATTGATGGAGTGTGCACATGCTGCTGTTCTGTTTTATGTCCCGAAAGGGGGAGCGAGGGATTGCTGCTCTCCCAGAGAGGCCTTCCCTCTTTCCTTATCCTCAACAGAGAATGAGAAATAAGAGCATAAATGAGTCAAGAACCTTGAAACAGGAAGAGGCCAACCTTTCTCCTCCTGTTGATTCTTTACCACAGAGGCTCCTTGTAAAATGGTGAGGAAAGGAATTTAGAGACTGCTTTGGCCTTATATGAAGGGGGGAGAATGTGTAGTGCCTGCACCCCAGTCAGTCCTCTATTCAGGACTGATTTCCAGTGGCAACTTACTAGGAGAACACAACTGACAGACACACAAACTCAACTTTCAGGCAAAGCTCAATGAGTGGTGGGACCAGCTTGCGGGATCTTGGGTTTAAGCATCATCAGGACCAAGGTCTCGGGCCCAGCCAGCCTGGGTTCTCTGCCCAGAGAGAGATACCTTGCCTGAAGTGCCTGATTTATTCTTTTTTTTAAAAATATATTTTATTGATTTTTTTTACAGAGAGGAAGGGAGAGAGATAGTTAGAAACATCGATTAGAGAGGAACATGGATCAGCTGCCTCCTGCACGCCCCCTACTGGGGATGTGTCCGCAACCCAGGTACATGCCCTTGACGGGAATTGAACCTGGGATCCTTCAGTCCGCAGGCCGACGCTCTATCCACTGAGCCAAACCGGTTTCGGCTATTCTTGACCAACATCTAGGGCTGTGGTAATGCCCTGTGTATCACGTGGCACCTCTTTGAGCTTTCCCAGATCAAATCTACACCTAGGACTTGGGGTAAAGTGCCAGGCTGGCAGGACCAGTCACTTCCCACTTCTGTCTTCCATCCTCCAATGCCTATGAGCTAGCGTTCTGTAGGAGAACTATAGGATGTCTACCCTTTGCACTAGCAAAGGGAAACGAGCACTAGGCTCTCCTGAGACAGACCAGCAAGCCAATCCTATTCCTGGACGTCTGCCATTCTAACCCTCCAGAGAGCTGTCTCCCTCTGGGTGCTGAGCACTTACTCCTTCCCCCTAAGCAGGGTTGGAAGGACAGTTGGGTCCAAGGACAGGTGAGGATGAGTGCTTTAACCCTGTCCCCTGAGCCTGGTAAGGGAAGCCCTGCAGGGAGTCTCCTGTGATAGTGTAACCTCTACAGATCCCACCCTTGGTTTCACTTCCCTAACCAGCCTGACGGGAGCCAGGCTCCACTGTCTCCCAACTGGCTCCTGGGAACACATCCCAGGATTGCCCAGCAGAGTCCAGATATGTTCCAAAGTTCTGACCCTTGTACTTGGCAAAATGGTCCAGCTGCCCTCCACAGAAGAGGGGGGTCTCCCCCTAACCTAATGGAGCTGTTCCTCCTTGGGTCCCAGTGCTGGCCATACGTACCCTGACGCATGATGTTGGGCTTGATTGAGATTCTAGGTTGTAGACCCTCCCATTGTTTGTTTATAATGAATGATTAACAGGAAGACAGTTTTCCTTATGTCCTAGTTTTTAGCATGATCACTGCCTACCGTAATAGTTACAAGAATTTCATAATACTAGCGTGATGTGCTTCCCCCTGCCACCTGGAGGCATTCCCACCACTCCCCTATTACTCCCAGAGGGGACAGCTTTGTGACTGTAGGTCATTGTGAGCAAAGGAATTTGCAGGTTGATTGGACCTTGGTGAGGCCAAGGTTATGGACTGGCTCTGCCATTGACTTGCTGCCTGAGGATTAAAGAGAGGAAAAGTTCATCATTTCTTCATCTGAGAAACTGGGCTAGTGACTCCCTGCAGCAGCAGTAGCAGCAGGTTGGGTATCCCTAATTCTCTATGACACTGGCCAGTGCCTGCATAGCCCTGTTTATGACTGAGGAGCTTTTGAAAAATACAGATGCCAGGGCCCCACCCTAGACCTATTGGAAAAGAATTGAGTGAAGCTGGGGCCTGTGCAGTCTTTTCATTTTTTTTCCAAAGTAAGGGAAAATGTTTACTTTTAAATTGAGATATAATTCATATACCATAAAATTCATGCTTTTGGAATGTACATCTCAGTGGTTTTTGGTATATTCACAAGGTTCTACAACCTAATTCCAGACTCATTAGCAGTCACTCCCTATTCCCTCCTTTTTTCAGCCCCTGGCAACCACTGATCTGCCGAATGGATTCATACATGTGAGAAATGTTGATTTTTATGCCCTGGCCAGGTCTGGGACATTTATCTGTGCCACTCTTGAGTTTGTCCCTGCAGTGGACCCCTGTGATTGATAGCCACCTTGTCCTTGGGGAGGGGCCTTGTGTGTCTGGGTCTGGGACTCACAGCGCCTCTTTCCTGCAGGTGGCAGGAGATGTTCTTTAAAGTGAAGAGAACAGTTGGGGAAGCTCCAGATGGGCCAACCAGCGCCTACTTGGCCGACACCACCCATACCTCCTTGTACTTGGTGAGGCCCTTTGGGTAGGGAGTAGACCTGAGGACTCAAGGAGCAGAAACAACTTCTAAAAACTAAAGGTTCCTCACACCTTTCACAGGTGGGTTCTACCCTGAGCCCTGTTCCAAGGGTCCCTTCGGGAGAATCCAGTCTCTGGAGCAGCTTATCTCCTCCGGGCCTGGAGGCCTTGGTGACCGAGCTGTGTGCTGCCCTGAAACCTCGCCTCCAGCCAGGGTGAGTGAGGCTGCAGCAGCTTCAGGGGTCGCCACATCCCTGGAGGGGAGCAGGCTAGACAAGAGTTCCCCATGCCCTGGTGGATGTGCTTTCTGTAGGCAGATTCGCAGACTCCTTTCCTGGGATAACATCCATCCTCCAAGATTGGCAGTGGAGGAAGAATCTCCACCAGGGACAGCTGTCTCTGATGACCCTTCCCCTCGGGGAACCCACTAGCCATGCCGGTCCTCACCAACCACCCTGACCTGGAAGGACACAGCTCTCCAGACCACTGACCCAAGTGTAGACACAGACCCTTCCCTGATACCAGTCCAGTCCAGACCAGACACACAGGGCTTTATGGAAGAATCAGGGGTGACAACGGGAATCAGTCCTGGCTGCTGCATACACTCCACGCCCCGGCCAGAGCACCATAGGTGGCGTGGGAAACGTGGCCTCAGAGTGTGGGGACAGCCCAGGGGCGGGGTGCTTCAAGGAGAGAGGAACAGGGTGTCTGTGCTCTAGAGCCAAGGCTCTCCTGTTACTGGGGACTCTACATTTTGGGCAGAGTGGAAGAGATGTGTCCTCTGGTTGCAGGGGTGTCCTGCTGACAGGAACTGGCAGCATCCTTCTACGGGGCCCCCCGGGCAGTGGGAAGACCACAGCAGTGGCTGCTGCCTGCAGCCGCCTCGGGCTCCACTTGCTGAAGGTGAGGGTACCTGGAGAGTAGAACCCAAGTGCTTCCCCTCCCCAGCCCAGATTCTCCCTTCTCCCATTCCCCTCTTCCTCTGGCTACTAGCCTGGCTCTAACTCCTCAGCCCAGTGGTTCCCATTTCCCTTGGTGCTCAGCTCCTGAGAGATGCTTTCAAGGAGGGGGTTTTAAGATTTTGATGGACAGTACAGGGAATGAGGTGAGGGTAAAGAAGGGCCAGCAGTACCTTCTTTTCCCCAGCCCTACCCTTAAAAGAGAGGTGGCCTGCACCTGCTGACTCCTCCTGCCCCAGTCCCACCTGGCCCTTGCTCACAGGCCCATCGGGACCCCTCCCCAGGTGCCCTGCTCCAGCCTCTGTGCAGACAGCAGTGGGGCTGTGGAGACAAAGCTGCAGGCCACCTTCTCCCGTGCCCGGCGCTGCCGGCCTGTGGTTCTGTTGCTGACAGCCTTGGACCTTCTGGGCCGGGATCGTGATGGGCTAGGTGAGGACGCCCGTGTGGTGGCCACGCTGCGTCGCCTCCTCCTTGATGAGGACCCCCTCACCAGGTACAGAGCTGGGCCCAGCCCTCGTCCCTCTCTTCAGCCTTTTATCCTCTAGCCATCACCCGTTCCATGGCTTCTCCAGTGTCTATGGCCAGTTTGGCAGCCCTGAGGAGCTAGGGGTATCCAGAGGGAGAAGGACGTGGTCCCTAGTTTTTCTTGGGGAGCACTAGGTTGAAGAAAAAGCACAGTCTCTGCCCTCAGTAAGCTCCCTGTTTGAGGGGGGATACAGGTCCCCCTCGAGGTATTCCCATGGAACCAATCCAGGAAGCCTTGGGGTGCTCATCTCCTTATTCCATCTTAGCACCCATCAACCTCCTGCCCTCCTGCACCTGCCTCAGGACAAGGCAGTGCTCAGCTGCCAGCAGAGTTGTCCCCAGTCCCCACTCCTTGTCCCCGCTCCCTGTCCACACTCCCTGTCCCCACTCCCTGTCCACACTCCCTGTCCCCGCTCCCAGTCCCCGCTCCCTGTCCACACTCCCTGTCCCGCTCCCTGTCCCCGCTCCCTGTCCACGCTCCCTGTCCACGCTCCCAGTCCCTGCTCCCTGTCCACGCTCCCTGTCCACGCTCCCAGTCCCCGCTCCCTGCCCCCGCTCCCAGTCCACACTCCCTGCCCCCGCTCCCTGTCCACGCTCCCTGTCCGCAGCTGCCCTCCACTGATGGTTGTAGCCACCACAAGCCGGGCCCAAGACCTGCCTGCTGACGTGCAGACAGCATTTCCGCATGAGCTGGAGGTACCTGTGCTGTCAGAGGGGCAGCGGCTCAGCATCCTGCAGGCCCTCACTGCCCGCCTGCCCTTGGGCCAAGAGGTGGACCTAGCACAGCTGGCTCGGCGGTGTGCAGTGAGTACCAAGGCAGGGTCCTCCCACGTTCTTTGTCATAGGAACTCAGACCTGCTGCCCTGCAAGTGAGGGTAGAAAACCCCAGGCACCAAGGTTGGGCCTCAGCTCCGGCTGGAGAACCAACCACCCAAGGGTTCCTGCCTACTGTGCTCTGCTCACGCATCCTTTCCTATGGTTCCCAGGGCTTTGTGGTAGGAGATCTCTCTGCCCTTGTGACTCACAGCAGCCGGGCAGCTTGCACCAGGATCAGGAACTCTGGGTAAGAAAACTGGGTATAAAAGGGCAAAGGTGACAAGAGGAAATATGGGCAGGTAGGGCTGGTAAGGAAGGGAGGAGGGAACAGGACTCTGATGGGGGAGGCCTCAGGTTAGGTCCTCCAGACACCTTCCTGGGTTTCTCTTTGCAGTTTGGCCAGCGGCTTGAGTGAGGAGGATGAGCGGGAGCTGTGTGCTGCTGGCTTTCCGCTCCTGGCGGAGGACTTTGGGGAGGCCCTGGAGCGGCTGCAGTCAGCTCACTCCCAGGCCATCGGCGCCCCTAAGGTAGAGACTCTAGGCCCTTGGAGGTGGGACCGGAGCTCCGTCCTCTGGCGTATCCCAAACCGGGCTCTTTCTATCCCCTAGATCCCCTCGGTGTCCTGGCACGATGTGGGCGGGCTGCAGGAGGTGAAGAAGGAGATCTTGGAGACCATCCAGCTCCCTCTAGAGCACCCTGAGCTGCTGAGCCTGGGCCTGAGGCGCTCAGGCCTCCTGCTCCATGGGCCTCCTGGCACTGGCAAGACCCTCCTGGCCAAGGCAGTGGCCACTGAGTGCAGCCTTACCTTCCTCAGGTGACGAGGGGCCTGGAGAGATGCTGGGGGTATTGAGCCGATTGTGTTTGGCTGTCTAATGAGTGTTACCTCCCACATCCTCTCCCTCAGTGTGAAGGGGCCAGAGCTCATCAACATGTACGTGGGCCAAAGTGAGGAGAATGTACGGGAAGGTGAGTGAGTGGACAGGGCTTCCAGTCCTTCTGAAACAGATGGCCCCTGTGCCCCACCCTCAACCCCCTGACCCTCAGGCTGCTCATGGGCATTCCTAGTCTTCCTATCCACAAGTCCTGGTTCTGCCGGTGGGGCCTGTTTTCTGGAGCTAGTAATGAATTATCAAGCCTGGGTTTTCTTCCCTCCTAGGTTGACTTTAAAGCCCCCCTGAGCTTCCCCTCCTGTGGGCCCCTCTCTCCTCAGTGTTTGCCAGGGCCAGGGCTGCGGCTCCCTGCATTATCTTCTTTGATGAACTGGACTCCTTGGCCCCAAGCCGGGGGCGAAGTGGAGACTCTGGAGGTGTGATGGACAGGTGGGGGTCTGAGCCAGCATGGAGCCTGGGTCCAGAGAGAGGGATGCGAGATGCGTTGCAGCAGTCTTCAGAGCCCAGAGTGCTGTCCTTCTGGTTCTGAGACAGAAGCTAAAAGGAGCTGTGGCTTTGGGTGTGGGACATTGAGGAGAATGGGTGCCTGTATGGAGGGTACACAAGGCCCGACCAGCAAGGGGCCCTGTGTAGAAGGCCTGCAAGGAGAAGCACCACAGGCAGCAGGGCAGAGCTGAGGGTGGCTCAGGCTCCCCTTCACTCTTCCTTTGCAGGGTGGTGTCTCAGCTCCTGGCTGAGCTGGATGGGCTTCATAGCACTCAGGATGTGTTTGTGATCGGAGCCACCAACAGACCAGACCTGCTGGACCCTGCCCTCCTGCGGCCTGGCAGGTGCCCATCCTGTACCTCTCCTTCACCAGACCCAGTCAGGCTTGTCCCTTGGCCCCGTCCTGTGCCTTCTTCATTCACCCTTATGCTGGGCTCCCTGACACGTGTGCCCACCTCTCTCCCTAAAGATTTGACAAGCTGGTGTTTATGGGTGTGAGTGAGGACCGTGCCTCCCAGCTCCGTGTTCTGAGTGCCATCACACGCAAGTATGCCCTGATGGAGACTCCCAGAGGGCTTGGGCCTTGGTCTGGTTAGGGAATAAGTGCAATGTGCAGAATACACTGGTCAGGGGTGCCTTTTGAGGAAGTAGGGCATGCCGGGTAAAACTTTCTTTGCTGTGTCCCTACAACAGATTCAAGTTGGAGCCCTCCGTGAGCTTGGTGACCGTGCTGGATCACTGCCCTCCCCAGCTGACCGGTGCGGACCTCTACTCCCTCTGTTCTGATGCCATGACAGCTGCCCTCAAACGTAGGGTTCGGGACCTGGAGGAAGGTGAGCCACTCATCTGCCCCAGAGGTCAGCCAAAAAGCTAGAGGGAAAACCAGGCCTGGTTCTGGATTTCAGAAGAGGGACTCTTGGCGTTTCAGGGACTCTGGGCAAGAAGGCACTCCCCACAGGGCTCTCCTTGCTTGGAGAGAGCCAGAGTTCCCCCATAGGCTGGTCTCCCCTTCCCCATGTCGTTCCCTTAGGGCTGGAGCCCAGGAGCTCAGCACTGCTGCTCACCATGGAGGACCTGCTGCAGGCCGCCGCCCGCCTGGAGCCCTCCGTCAGTGAGCAGGAACTGCTCCGGTACAAGCGCATCCAACGCAAGTTTGCCGCCTGCTAGGGGCCTCCTGCAGTCTGGGACCCTGCCGCACCCACAGTGGCTAAAGCTGCCTGGGGATCCCCGCAGACCTGAGAGAGAGCAAAGGGCTCTGTCTCAGGCTGTCATTACCCACCCGAAGGCTGCCTACCTCCAGGAGATCTCCTGGGTGCCAGGGGGGAGAGGCCTGAGAGAATTCAAGAGGCATCCCAGGTCCATCGGCTCAGGAAGTGGGGTGTGGACCTGGAGTTCTGGGAATTGGGCACTGAGGGGGCCAGGTGGGTAGCTAAAAATAAAGTGTATGCTGCCCTCTGTTGGTGGTGTGGTGGTGTTGTGGTTGTGGAGTAGAGCAAGACAGAGGAGTAAGCCCAGGGGAGGAGGGCAGGGTGGGCTCCACAGGAGCCTGATCCTTCTGACATAAACACAAGACATGCAGGAACTGAAAAAGGCACAGACTGTATTGTTCACCCTCACATTAGGCTGAACCCAGATCCCTGCACCCCAGCTGCAGTTGGCCCCTCCGCACACTGCCAGGATCTGCATGTGGACCTGCTGGTGTGGGGCTCCCCAGACAGCCTGGCAAGGTCTGGACAGAGGGTTGTGGGAGCTGAGGCCAGGCTCAGTCCGTCCTCTTGAGCACATGGATGAAATAGCAGGGAATGTAGGCCTGGCCTGGCTTGTAAGGCTTGAAGTCACCCAGGATGCTGTGCTGGCACTTGCCCCCAAAGGCTGCTCGGAGCAACTCGGTGAAGGACGTTAGACAGTGAGGGTAGTAGGAGAGCCGAAACTTACTGCAACAGAGACGCGACCAACCGTGAGGACTGGTGGCCTCTACCCCCCCCCCATCCCCCACCTAGCTAAGTGGATACCTCAAGCCAAGAGAACCATCCTGGCCAGCCCCCGGCACCTGCACCGTGTAGTCCAGGGTCACCATGTGGGCCTTGTTGTTCACTGTCAGCACTGAGGTCGTGATGTCCTTGGTCAAGTCACTCTGTAAGTGGTAGCTGCATTAGCCTCTGCAACCACTGTGGGGCCTGGACCCCAGGATCACACCTCCCACTCTGGGCCCTCCCTCAGGGGCCCACCTTATAGTAGATGTTCTTTCCTGGGGGTGCACAGCCTGTGCTGAGGATGTGGTCGTAGTTACGATGATCGATGACCAGCAAGCCCCCTGGCCGCACCATATTCGCAATATTCTTCAGTGCCAGACGGTGCTCGCTCTGGTCCCCTGAGCTCCCAGCAGGGGCGAGAGGCCGTGTCTACTTAGGGCCCCCAGCACCAGTCTCCCCTCCATTTTACTACCCAAGGATGCCAGTGCCAAGGCAGAGAGGGGCAAAAAGCATAGTCTGCTCTGGCGGGAGAGCAGGTGCCCAGGGCTCTGTGGAAAGGGTATAGCTCAAAGCAAGGGCCATGCCAAGGCCACACCCTCTCTCACCTTTGCAGTCTGGCAAGTGAGCAAAACTGTTTCCAAGGCAGATGACAGCATCGAAGCCGCCCTCTGGTGGCTGGGGCACATCTTTGTCCAGAGTCATCCAGTTGGCTTCCTCAATGACTGGGGGCCGGAAGGGGAGATCAGGTGGGCACCCTGGTACCACCAGTACCCATCTCCACCAAGTGCAGCTCTGCTTCAGTTTTCCCTCAAGAGACACACAGGGACTCCACATCCAGTTAGAGGGAGGGGATCGTTATGGACATGGAGGGTGAAGGGGAAGAGGGGTTGAGAGAGAAGGAAGCCATGGTTCAAATGGAGGACTCGGTGCTTATGGGCTTTTATTTTGGGGGAGGGAAAAACATTATAAATATAATTAAGCCCGGCTGGTGTGGCTCAGTGGTTGAGTATCCAGCTGTGAACCAGGATGTCGCGGTTTGATTCCCTGTCAGGGCACAGGCCTGGGCTGCGGAGGTAGCCAATCAATGATTCTCATCATTGATGTTTCAATCTTTCCCTCTCCCTCCCCTTCTCTGAAATCCATTTCATTCATTCATATATATATATATATATATATAATTAAAACTAGCTCCTCATACCTGATATCACATTCTGGCACCTAAGCCTCCCTTTTAAGGGAAATGACATTAATTTTGCTGTGTCCTTTAGGAAAACAAAACACCCCACCCAGGAGCCCAGGGCAGAGAGAGCAGTGTCCTGGGTGGTTGGGCTGGGAGGGCCTGCCTGACTGGACCGCAACGCATACCCCACTTGTCGAAGGCGGGCTCATGGCGTCGGTTCCAGCGCTCTTTAAGCGCATATTTCAGCATCTTGTCACTGGCGTCCACGCTGGTCACGCTGAAGCCCTCTTCCACCAGCATGATGGAGTCCACCCTGGGCATGACGGGGGACGAGAGGCAGAGAGGGGCAATCAGGGGGCCTGGGAAGGCGAGGAGGTCCCTCGCACTCCATTCCTCCACTTCCTCTCCCTAGGCCCTCTCTGCTAACCTCAAATGACCTGGCAAATCTATTTCTTATCACCAGGCAGCAACATTGTGTTTTGGTTTTTCGCACCTATTCAGAGTCAGATATTCTACAAATGTGCATTAAACTCATAGCAATCCACCCTAGCTGGGTTTGCTCAGAGGGTAGAGCCTTGGCCTTCCATTCTGGTCAAGGGCAAGTACCTGGATTGCAGGGTCCTCCCCAGCCCCGGCTGTGCAGGAGGCAACCAATCAATGTGTTCCTCACACATCGATATTTCTCTCTCCCTCTCTCTTCCACTCTCTAAAAATCAATGTATCCTCGAGGGGGAGGATTGAAAAAAACAAAAAAGGAGGTGCTCTGAGAGCCGGGGCAAAACTGCATGCAGGTCCTGCAGAGCACAGGCCAGACTCTAGCCGACCTGGACCTGTCTGTTCTCCTCTCCGCCAGATGGGGGATCTTTCCCTCTCCGAGGCCGCATTTCCATAGCTGTAAATGGGATTCCAGAGCGTACTTACCTCCTCGGGTTTTGTGAGGATTTTCAAAACATGTTTCAAAAGCTCCTGGCACAGCTCTTGGCACAGGCAAATGCTGAGCAAATGTTAATTGTCAACAATTGCCATCACCCGAGGAATAACGCGGGAGCAGGATCCGATCGCTCTGGCCCAAAGCCCAGCCCTGGCGCGGCCGGGCGAGCAGCCTTCCCCACCAGCTGTGCCCACCCTCACTCTCGGTCTGGTCTAGGCGCCCTCACCCCGCCGGCCTCGCCCGTGCGCTGGGCCTGCCTGTTGGCCGGCGGGACAGACGCGGCTCAGGCGGCGGAAGCTGCCCGGGGTGCCAGGCCAGGTCCTGCGGTGCGGCGCCCCGTTCCCCCGTCCCCGTCCCCGCCAGGCTCACCCGGTGCCGCAGGCCACGTCGAGCACCCGCTGGCAGCCGTGCTGGCGCAGCAGCCCGAGCAGCCAGGCCTTGTACTCGGCCGTGCGGCTGCGGGTGTCCCCGATGTAGAGCTGCCACACGCGCGCCGCCTCTCCATCTGCGTACTGGTCCGGGAGCCCTTCCGCCGCCACCCCCAGGGAGCGGGTCCGGTACACGCTGTCCACCATCCTGCGACGCACCTGGCTCTGCGGCAACCGGCCCGGCTTTTATAGTCCGGCCTGTGCGGGAGGCCCGGCGGTCCCACCTGCCCAATGGCAGGTGAGCGTGGGGACACGCCCCTGCTGGGTCCGGGCCCAGCACCCGCGGGGAGGGCCCTCCCTCAAACTCCTGGGCGCACCCTTCTCGCCCGCCTGGGGATCCAGGCCTCTGGGCCATCCCTCGGGGCGGGAAAGGACTCTCCTAGCCCCATGCCCAGCTGGCCGGAGGACCGGGAGGGTCAGGAGAGGGGGGCGCAGTGAGAGTGCCCACTTCACCCCACCCCAAACCGGAAAGAAAGGAAAGACTTTTCTTCAGCGCCAGCCGGTGCCCAAGCTGGTCCTCCGAGCTTCGGGCGGTCCACACAGAGCTCAGCGCCCAGGACTGGACCATCTTTGTGAATGAAGGCATCAGCATATCTAAAGGAGTGGCCGCTGACGGGGGATTGGTCAGCCGGGAGAGGAAGGAATGGGGGTCTCTGCGGAGAATGCTGGTCTGGCCCCCCCAGTCCAGGAGCAGTTCTGAATCAAGGGATTAGTCCGCCCACCTGAAGGCAGTGCTCCTCTGTCCTGTAGGTGATGCAGCAAGCGTTTCCCTGAGCCGCTTAAGAAGTGCGGTCCTTAGCAGTCCGCAAGCTTCTAAAAACCACCTGCTTTCCGCGGCGATGCCCACGGGGTGGCAAGTCAGGGTCAGGGTGAGAGTGCCTGTGCTCTTGCCATATCTTGCTCATTGTCACTTCATAAATTGGTCTTGGGGGCTTAATCACAAGGAACAACCTCAGCCTGTAATTATTGGAACCACCCTTCCTCCCAAAGCAGGTCTTCACCTAGGACAAGACTCTGGACTGAGATGGATTCAGTGAGAGGATTCCACCCAGCGCAGCCCAAGACAGCAAGAACAGCCTTCCCAGCTGTCTGCTCCACTGGCTGCAGGAGAGTGAGGTATAGCCATAGAGACTTCAGAACAAAGGAGCCTCTCCTCCTCTCATCCTTGTTGTTGTTAGGAATCCTCACCCAAGGATATTTCCCATTGATTTTTAGAGGAGTGGGAGGGAGGGGAGAGACACAGAGAGAGAAACATCGATGTGAGAGAAACATATCAATTAGTTGCCTCCCACACGTGCCCCAACCAAGGCTGGGGATCAAGCCTACAACCAAGGTATGTGCCCTTGGCCTGAATCGAGCCAGGGACCCTTCAGTCCATGGGCCAACACTCTATCACTGAGCCAAACCAGGTAGGGCCCCTCACCCTTTGTCTATAGAATCTGGGAGCTGGAGGAACCCCAAAGATCATGTAATCATTTTTAAAAAATTGATTTGAGAGAGAGAGATAGTGAGAGAGGTAAACATCCATTTGTTGTCCCACTTATTTATACACTCATTGGTTGATTCTTGTATGCGTTCCAACCTAGGATGATGCTCTAACCCACTGAGTTACCAGGCCAGGACCCATGTAGTCCTTCTTCACTTTAGTTCACAGACTGCCTTGAATGGGCTGTGTATGCCCACGTAATGGAGCCTTGTGCTTATGCTGACCCTATAGGCAGGTCTTTGGCAACAAGCTTGCAAAGGCACTGTACTGGGGAGTTGCAAGTAAACCCAGTTTTCTTTTGTCAGAATATTCCAGGGGAAATCTACTCCATCACTCCTAGACTTGGAGAAAAAACTCAGGTTAAAAGAATTGTCCTCTCAGTTGTGGGCAGCAATCTGAGTATATAACCACCTCTCTATGGGGTGGCTTTTTATATTTATTTATTTAACTATTTATTTATC
Source organism: Corynorhinus townsendii (assembly GCA_026230045.1). NCBI lineage: Eukaryota > Metazoa > Chordata > Mammalia > Chiroptera > Vespertilionidae > Corynorhinus > Corynorhinus townsendii. The sequence continues at coordinate 88,829,650 of JAPDVU010000004.1, forward strand.
CCCTTAGCTCATTATATCTTTATCTCGTTATTTATTAATTTCTAAGGATGAGGCCTTTCCAAGGAAATTAGTTCCTTCCTTGGGTAGGAAAATGCATTCTGGTTTTTTGTTGTTGTTGTTTTTAACTGTTCTTTTTTTAAAAAGGAAGATGCATTCTTTACTTAAAATAAACTTGATACTATTCTACTCCAAATCAGGAGGAAAGGAATAAATTGTTTGGCTATAAATTGATGAGCTGGGAGTGATATCTGTTAACTTAATTTGGCCATAAGAAATACAATTTTAGGGAAAAATAGACTTAATAGATTACCTACTTTTGCATAAAGTAGGTAATTTCTAAAATGCACTTAAGAAATTTGAGGAAAAATGTTCAATTAGAACATCAACCAAAATGGTAGGAAAATAATACTTTTGTCATTATTTATAAATGGATTGACTGGATATAAAATATTTGGGAAGTTATGTGGCCTAGGACAGTTTGTTTTTCCCCCTTACTGTCGCTTTCTTTTCCATTTACTTTTGCCGCTGACCCCTCTCTGAATGGGTCTGCCGTTAGCCTGGGCTTTCCTCAGGGCTCCAAATGCTGTTGGGGAATGCCAGCTTTGGAAGACCAGGATAATCATGTCCATAGATTTACCAGACTCTTTGGTTCGAAACACTTAAGGACAAATACTACTGTAATTTTGAATACTTTTTTCTCCTAACATTTTTATATATAAAAGTGAAGACTTGAAAAAGAGCATTGACTTGTAAATGTAGACATCTTTGCCCACCCTTTCATTTAGAAATTGCCATTCAAAGATTAGACTCTGAAGCTCTTTAATAAAATTACCTTGAAACAAAAAGGAAAAAAATTACGTAGAACAACTATTTAAGTGTCTTCTTTTTGATTTGGTGTAACATGATTACCCATACTGTACCCAGAAAAAAAAATTTTTCTTTTCCAGAAACTATTTGTTTTTTCCCTTTCCTGTTTTAAAATAAAGTTGTTGGGCCCAGCCGGCATGGCTCAGTGGTTAAGCGTCGACCTATGAACCAGGAGGTCACGGTTCAATTCCTGGTCAGGGCGCATGCCTGGGTTGTGGGCTTGATCCCCAGTGTGGGGTGTGCAGGAAGCAGCTGATCAATGGTTCTCTCTCATCATTGATGTTCCTATCTCTTTCTCCCTCTCCCTTCATCTCTGAAACTAAAAAAAAATATATATATACACACACATATGCATATATATATATATATATATATATATATATATATATATATGTAAAAAAAAGTCGTTTGAATTTTAGGTGTAATGCACACCTCTGAATGTTTGGATAGCATTTTTGTGATTGGTTGCAGCCTTTAGGCTAATGGTCATTTTCTCAATATTGATAAGGAATTTTATTTAAGTATTTGGTTTTTATTTAGTTATTTATTTTTATTTTTAAAATATATTTTGTTGATTTTTTACAGAGAGGAAGGGAGAGGGACAGAGAGTTAGAAACATCGATGAGAGAGAAACATCGATCAGCTGCCTCCTGCACACCTCCCACTGGGGATGTGCCTGCAACCAAGGTACATGCCCTTGACCGGAATCGAACCTGGGACCCTTCAGTCCACAGGCCGACGCTCTATCCACTGAGCAAAACCGGTCAGGGCTAAGTATTTGGTTTTTATTTAAATAAAAATGTATATTTCTAAAAAATCTTCAACATCAGTATTTTAACAAAAATAACATAAAATGCTCCCACAATTTTTCAAGAGATGAACATGTGGATGAGGCTTGGTGCACGAATTCATGCATGGGTAGGGTCCGGCTGGCCTGCCCCAATTGGGCTGATGGGGGCTGGCCAGCTAAGGGGAGGGGCCACGGGAGGTTGGCCAGCTGGCTTTGTCCCTGATTAGGCTGGTTGGCCGGCCGCAGTGCGCCTCATAGCGACCAGTCATTCTAGTCATTCCGGTCGTTCCAGTCACTTGGCTTTTATATATATATATATGTATATATATATATATATAAAAGCCAATATATATATGTGTATATATATATATATATGTATATACACACACACACACACACACACACACACACACACACACACAGATCATTTTCCAAATGAAATTTTTCTTTATTTAAAATAATAATTCTTTATTGTTTAAAGTATTACAAATGTCCCCTTTTCCCCCCATTGACCCCCTCCAGCCCACACACCCCCTTCTTTACCCCAGGCCTTCAGCACCCTATTGTCTGTGTCCATGGGTTATGCATATATGCGTACAAGGTCTTTGGTGCATTACCTCCCACCCACCCACCCTTCCCTGCCTTCCCTCTGAGATTCCGCACTGTTCCATGCTTCTATGTCTCTGGATCCACTCTGCTTATCTGTTTATTTTGTTACTTAGATTCCACATATGAGTGCGATCATGTGATACTTGTCTTTCTCTGATTTATTTCACTTAGCATGATATTCTCCAGGTTCCTCCATGCTGTCTCAAAGGGTAAGAGATTCTTTTTTTTTTTTTTTTTTACTGCTGCATAGTATTCCATGGTGTAAGTGTACCACAGCTTTCTTATCTACTCATCTACTGATGGGCACTTGGGCTGTTTCTAGATCTTAGCTATTGAAAATTGTGCTGCTATAAACATAGGGGTGCATACCTTCTTTCTGATTGGCGTTTCTGGTTTCTTAGGGTATATTCCTATAAATAGGATCACTGGGTCAAATGGCAGTTCCATATTTAGTTTTTTAAGGAAACTCTGTACTGTTCTTAAAAATGGTCGCACCAGTCTGCATTCCCACCAGCAGTGTACTAGGGTTCCCTTTTCTCCACATCCTCGCCAGCATTTGCCATTTGTTGATTTGTTGATGGTAGCTATTCTGACAGGTGTGAGATGGTACCTCATTGTCATTTTGATTTGCATCTCTTGGATGATTAGTGACTTTGAACATTTAGTGACTTCTGTATGTCCTCTTTGAAGGTGTCTAGGTCCTTTGCCCATTTTTTAATTGCATTGTTTGTCTTACTTTTGTTAAGTTGTATGAGTTCCTTATATATTTTGGATATTAACCCTTTATCAGATGTATCATTGCTAAATATGTTCTCCCACACAGTGGGGCTATCTTTTCATTTTGTTGATGGTTTCTTTTGCTGTGCATAGAAGCTTTTTATTTTGATGTAGTCCCATTTGTTTATTTTCTCCTTAGTTTCCTTTGCCCTAGGACAGTGCTCAGCAAACTCATTAGTCAACAGAGCCAAATATCAACAGTACGACGATTGAAATTTCTTTTGAGTGCCAAATTTTTAAAACTTAAACTATATAGGTAGGTACATTGTTATTAACTTAATTAGCGTACTCCTAAGCTGGCCTTTGCTAAAAATGTCCTCAATCTGATTGAGGTATGTTCGCTGAGGTCGACCCCTTCCAACTCTCCCATCCACACTTGTTTCATCTATCTCCTTTCGTTCATCCTCTCTATATGTCCAAACCATCTCAACATACCTTTCTCAATCCTCGACACTACATCTTCTTTCACTCCACAACGTTCCCTAAAATTAACTTAATAAACTTTACTTAAAGTTTTAAGTCTTAGTTAAAACTATAGGTACGTTGAATAAAACTTGATATCATTCTTAGTAATGATATTATTTATTGATAAAATTAAATTCCTTGCAATTTACCTTACAATATCCATACAATTAAATCATGACAATGACTGACAAACACTAATGTGAACAATGGCCTTGCATCTCCTTGGAAAGTTTGGGTAAGTCAGGTTTGTATGTTGTTTTTAATTTTAGGCACGATTCCAGGTTCCCATCAATAAGACGATTCTCAATTTACTCTTGATAAGGTTCATGCTTGAAAACGATTGTTCACATAAATATGTAGACCCGAATAAGGAAAGAACAGCAAACGCTAGTTTTTTCAGTTGATTACGTGAGTCAGGAATACTATTCCAGGTGTTAAAAATCAACATATCTTCCTTCTCCAGGTCTTTCAAAGCAGACCACTTGTGCTGTGAACTAAGTTCACATTTGTTTTTCTCCAATATTTCTATATCAGCACAAAGACATTCAAATTCGAGCTCCACAATTCTGTTTTTTAAATCCAGCAATTGCATTTCAAAGTTGCCAATGTCAATATTAAAGGGAGAAAAATTTAATTCTGTTACAGTAGCATTAAGAGGTTTTTTAACAAAGGCTAATGTCGCTTTGCTGTTTCTGAATTCCTGAAACCTGTTGAGAAAAGCTTCCCTCATATTTAAAAGTTGTTTTGAAATAGCAAATGTCAATATCAGAATTATTTTCTTGGCGATGTTTCAACAGGCTTGGAAAGTGAATCAAAGTTTCTCTTTCAAAATCTTGAGCAAAAAGAGATAATTTGTTTTCGAGTGAAATAACTTCTTCTAACATCGAAAAAATTGTGTTTCCTTTCCCCTGTAGTTTACGATTAAGCTGATTTAGATGAGACGTAACGTCTACCATGAAATAAAATTTTTGGATCCACTGATCGTTCGTTAGTTCTGGATAGTGAACACCCTTTTCAAGGAGAAATGCTTTAATTTCTGTTAATTAGGAAGCGAAACGTTTCAAAATGTTTCCTCTTGATAACTAACGTACCTTGTTATGCAGCAGAAGATCTGCATACTCACTCTCCATTTCAACTAAAAATTCTTTAAATTGGCGATGATTAAGAGCTTTAGCTATAATGGAGTTGATAATGTTAATCACCATAACTTTGCAAATTTCTTCTGAAATGTCTGCACACAAAGCACTTCTTTTTTAAAATATATTTTATTGATTTTTTTACAGAGAGGAAAGGAGAGGTATAGAGAGTTAGAAACATGGATGAGAGAGAAACATCGATCCAGCTGCCTCTTGCACACTCCCTACTGGGGATGTGCCCGCAACCAAGGTACATATGCCCTTGACTGGAATCGAACCTGGGACCCTTCAGTCTGCAGGCCGACACTCTATCCACTGAGCCAAACCGGTTAGGGCCACAAAGCGCTTCTTGATGAATGATGCAATGGTAAGTAAGTATCTCGTGATTAATTTTTTCTTTCAAAATAGCAACAAACCCGATTCTTACACCGGTCCCGTCTGTTGAAATTGAGACAATTTTATCGAGTGGAATATGATGTTTTTCAATGCACTCAATTTCAGCATTTGCTATATTCTCTCCACGTGTTTGACCTTTGAGTGGCAATAATCCTAAAAGTTCTTCTTTAGGACCTGTAGATGAAATAAATCATACAAAAAGTGAAACTTGCGCTGTATCATTTATGTCACAAGACTCATCAACTGCTACTGATAAAGCTGAAACCAATTTAAGATCTTTGCTTGCTGGTCAGTTATATTTGAAGACATTTTGACTGTTCTATCTTTCAATGTTTTAGCAGACAATGGTAACTCTTTTTTTTTTTTAGAATATCTGCTTTGTTCTTAAAATCCTGAAATAGCTCTTCGGATGCATTTATAAAACAACTTTTTATGTATTCACCGTCTGTATATGGTTTTCCTCTCTTAGCAATCTATTGACTAACCACAAAACTTGCAATATTAACATTGTTGGGCGAAACCAAGATGGCGGCATAGGTAAACACCTAAACTGCTGCCTTGCACAACAATTTCAAAACTACAACTAAAAGACAAAGTGTCTATTACCCAGAACCATGGGAAAGCTGGCTGAGTGGAAGTTCTACAACTAGAAGGAAAGAGAAAAGAGCATTGAGACGTGCACAAGCGCTAAAAAGCTGAGGTGTGGATTCGAGCGAATCAGGCTGGTGGTGGGCGACTGGGAGCACTGCTTTTTTCAACCCGAAGGGAGACAGGCTCCCAATTACTCCGAACTCCAGTTTCTGGGGAGATGATGGGGAACCAAACTCCTATGGGTAGAAACTAGACTGTCTGCGATCGGGTCGGAAAGGGAGGGTGACTTTCTTGCAGAGGTGCGCCCAGCAATCATTGTTTACTGCGCTGGGGTGAGGGATCCGGGGACTTGGAAACTGGCAGCCATTGCTGTTTGCCACGCCCTAGCCTAGTGTCCCCCTGAGACCCCGCCCCGCACAACCTACAAACCCACCCAAGCTCCCTGCAGCGGCTTTTGCATATAAATGGTCTGCCCTATCTCAGCTTAACCTAACAAATTGCAGCTCTGGTCAGACAGCTCCAAAACTTCCAAACTCCAAGCAAAGAGGAGAAAACAGTAGTTCTCACTGTAGCTCCTGCTGGGTGGCCTCAGACAGTAGCTGACCTGCACCCCATTGGAGATCCAGAAGCTAGTGTATCTAGTGGTCAGTGTGAGACAACACTAGATTTCAACTGCTCACATCCGTAAGTGACACATTCAAGAGGCAGACTCAGTGAGCACCAAAGCCCCACTGAAACAAGTCCTGCCCCATAAGCGTGTCTCCAGCACAGCAGTTCTTCCATTATAGACACAGCGGGTCCTCACAGCCAATTGGCCTGGAGGTCAATTCCTCCCAGTGACACCAACAACATTTAAGACTTAACTACAACAAGGCTGTACACACAGTCCACAAAGGGGGTGCACCAAGAGTGTCCACCTCAGGTAACTGGGAGGCCGACACACTGGGCCATATAGGACACCTAGTACACAAAGCCACCCTACCAACTCAGGGAAGCAGCAAAAATGTGGAGACAAAGAAACAGATCACAAACGAAAGAAATGGAGGAAAACAAACGACTGGATATAGAGTTCAAAACCACGGTTATAAGGTTTTTCAAGAATATCCTAGAAAAGGCCGATAAATTCAGCGAGACCCTCGAGCATATGATAAAGGACCAACTAGAAATTAAACATACAGTGACTGAAATAAAAAATATTATACAGAGACCCAACAGCAGACTAGAGGAACACAAGAATCAAGTCAAAGATTTGAAATACAAAGAAGCAAAAAACACTCAACCGGGAAAACAAAAAGAAAAAAGATTCCAAAAATTTGAAGATAGTGTAAGGAGCCTCTGGGACAACTTCAAACATACCAACATCTGAATTATGGGGGTGCCAGAAGAAGAGAGACAGCAAGATATTGAAAACCTATTTGAAGAAATAATGACTGAAAATTTCCCCCACCTGGTGAAAGAAATAGACTTACAAGTCCAGGAAGCGCACAGAACCCCAAACAAAAGGAATCCAAAGAGGACCACACCAAGACACGTCATAATTAAAATGCCAAGAGCAAAAGACAAAGAGAGAATATTAAAAGCAGCAAGAGAAAAATAGTTACTTATCTACAAGGGAGCACCCATACAATTGTCAGCTGATTTCTCAACAGAAACTATGCAGGCCAGAAGGGAGTGGCAAGAAATTTTCAAAGTGATGAATAGCAAGAACCTACAACCAAGATTACTCTACCCAGCAAAGTTATCATTCAGAATTGAAGGTCAGATAAAGAGCTTCACAGACAAGAAAAAGCTAAAGGAGTTCATCACCACCAAACCAGTATTATATGAAATGCTGAAAGATATTCTTTAAGAAGAGGAAGAAGAAGAAAAAAGTAAAGATAAAAATTATGAACAACAAAGTGACAACAAATACATACCTACCAACAAGTGAATCTAAAAATCAAGTGAATTAAAAATCTGAGGAACAGAATAAACTGGTGAATATAATAGAATCAGGGGCATAGAATGGGAGTGGATTGATAATTCTCAGGGGGAAAGGGGTATTGGGGATATGGGAAGAGACTGGACAAAAATCATACACCTATGGATGAGGACAGTGCGGGGGAGTTAAGGGCAGAGGGTGAGGTGGGAACCGGGTGGAGGAGAGCTGTGGGGGGAAAAAGGAGAAACAATTTGTAATAATCTGAACAATAAAGATTTATTTTAAAAAAACATTGTTGGAAGATTGCATCCAGTAATTAAATACAGAACTTGATTTTTCTTGACTCTTCTGAAGTTCCTCAACTGCTTTCTTCCTTGCATCACCGACAGGATATTTAGTACTAAATGACATATGTTTAGTTGTAAAGTATATTTCCAAGTTTGATTTCTTGTTATGCGCCAATTTTTCCTGACAAATAGGTCAGGTCAGAAGGCCATTTAAGTTTTGGATAAACGCGAAAGTCTCGGTCTGTTCAACTTTAAATTCACGGTTTTCGTCTTCCGTTTTTCTTTGCTTCTTCTTTGTAGACATGTCAAACAGGGCACCTAAAAAAAGTTTCATTTTATAATAATAAAGCCACCAACACAAAATAATTACAATTCTTAAATTGATGACAAAAATACCTGTAGGATTTGCAGCTGGTTGGAAAAATACAGGTAACTTTATGCTTCGAGTAGGTACTTTTGTCACCCGCCCGTGATTTGCGGACGCGGCTAGCACTAACCACTGCGCAATGAGCTGCTGACTGACTGGCTCACTCAACTCCTGCATGAATCGCACGCGCCTCCCCCACGCTGCGAATCGCACGCGCCTTCCCCACGCCGCCTGTGCCATGTCTCCGTCTCCCGACCGACCCCCCCACTTCTTCAAAATAGACTCACCCAGGCCGAAAACCGACTTCTGCACATGGGCCACGAAGTTTCAATCGCACTGTACGTGCGCCCACAGGTGGTATTTTGTGGAAGAGCCACACTCAAGGGGCCAAAGAGCCACATGTGGCTCTGGAGCCGCAGTTTGTCAACCACTGCCCTAGGAGATGTATCCGTAAACATATTGCTACGAGCGATATCTGAGATTTTGCTGCCTATGGTTTCTTCTAGGATTTTTACAGTTTCATGACTTACATTTAAGTCTTTTATCCACTGAGTTTATTCTTGTGTATGGTGTAAGTTGGTGGTCTAGTTTCATTTTTTGCCTGTATCTGTCCAGTTTTACCAGCACCATTTATTTTTTTCCCAGCTTTTATTGAATGAGGACTTTCTTTTTCTTTTTTTGTTGTTTTTTTTTGTTTTGTTTTTTTTTACCATTACAAAGTCTCCTTTTCTGGTAAGGTAGATCTTACACCCAAAGATAACCTTCAACAATTAAAAAGAAAATTAAAGGAGAAATCCATTGTTCATGAACAAGAAGATTTTACAGTAATGATGTCAGGAAACCCCTATATTTCACAACCTAGGGGTTCAAACTAAGCATCTAGAGCAGATTATAAAGTCTGAAAGATGACAGGAACTGGGTAATTATGAAAACTGCTCATCGTGCAGAACCGGCTCTGACAGTACAGAACACATGCCTGCTTTGCATTGTGCCTCAGAGCCTTTGCATTTGCATAGGTTCACCAGGACATGGCAGCTCCCCCTCCTCCCAGTCTTTTGTACCAATTATTAAGGCAAGTCTGCAAAGGACCTGTAAGGCACGGGGGTACAGCAGCTGACTGGAGGAAGTCTACGTAACTTCCTGTAGTTTAATATCTAGTAGCCTATAATGCAGACACGGGTGTGGCAAACTCTGTGTTTCGTTTTATTTTGTGTCTTTTTCAGCATCAACCTGCACCCAAAGCATAAGAGGTCATTTCAAGTCACTTCAGTGGAATAAGCAATACTTCATTGCATTTCTAGTAAAATAAACAATTCAAAGCACTAAAAGAATTAGAAGCAAATATAAAGGAAAAGCCTTCTAGTTTAGACTTATAAGCAGAATATCTTTGACTCTCCAAGGAGTACCATGTTGGCTTGCGAAATTATACCAATTAGGACTCTTCTACATTTCTATTATAGTCAGATCATCATATAATTTCTATAGGCAACACTATTGAAGATACTCTCTTGACTCTATTGTATGCTCTTGCCTCTTTTGTCAGATATTAATTAAGCATAATGGCTTGGGTCGATTTCTGGGTTCTCGTTCTGTTCCATTGATCTATACGCCTGTTCTTGTGCCAGTAGCAGGCTGTTTTGATTACGGTGGCTTTGTAGTCTAACTTGAAGTCTGGTATTGTGATTCCTCCAACCTTGTTTTTCTTTCTCAAAATGTTGCACCTATTTGAGGTCTTTATGTTATTTTATTTTTTAAATCCTCACCTAGGAGATTTTTCCATTGATTTTTAGAGAGAGTGGAAGAGAGAGGGAAAGACAGAGAGAAACATCAATGTGAGAACACATCAACTGGTTGCCTCCTGCATGTGCCTGGACCAGGCTGAGGAGGAGCCTGCAACTGAGGTGCGTGCCCTTGACAGGAATCGAACCCGGGACCCTTCAGTCTGCAGGTCGATGCTCTATCCACTGAGCCAAACTGACTTGGGCTTGCGTCTTTTTTTATTCCATATAAATTTTTGGAGTATTTGTTCTAGCTCTGTGAAATATGCTGTTTGTATTTTAATAGAGATTGCATTGAATCTGTAGATTGCCTTGGGTAGTATGGACATTTTAATGATGTTGATTTCACCAATCCATGAACACGATCTATTGTTCCACTTGTTTATATCTTTTTCTATCTCTTTTTTTCAATGTCCCTTTGTTTTCTGAGTACAGGTCTTTTGCCTCCTTGGTTAAGTTTATTCCTAAGTATCTTAATTTTTTTGTTGCTAAGGTAAATGGGATTGTTTGTTTAGTTTCTCTTTCTGAGAATTCATTATTGGTGTATAAAAAGGCCATTGATTCTTGGGTGTTGATTTTGTATCCTGCTACATTGCCAAATTCGTTTATTAAATCTAGTATTGTTTTTTGTGGAGTCTTCAGGGTTTTCTATGTACAATAGCATGTCATCTGTGAATAATGAGAATTTTACTTCCTCCTTTCCAATTTGGATGCCTTTTATTTCTTCTTCTTGTCTGATTGCTGTGGCTAGGACTTTCAGTACTATCCTATATAATAAAAGGTTAATATGCAAATTGACCCTAACAGCAGAATGACCACTGGACCAGTCACTATGAGGTGCACTGACCACCTCTTGGTCCTTTCCCTGGCTGGCAGGCTATGATCACCTGATGGCCACCTGCGGTGGGGGTGGGCTGGCAAGCAGGTGGGAACAGCCAACCTCTCGGTCTCTTTCCCTGGCTGTCAGGCACCAATCACCCGATGGCAAATGGGGAACCGGCAGTGGGTGGGGGGAGGGAGCCGGGGCCGGCTGCTGACGATACCCACACACGAATTTCGTGTGCCAGGCCTCTAGTGTTGAATAAGAGTGGTAAAAGTGGACATCCCTGTCTTGTTCCTGTTCTTAGGGGAAATGCTTTCAGTGTTTGCCCATTGAGTATGATGTTGGCTATAGGTTTGTCATATATGGCCTTTATCATGTTGACATATGCTCCTCTATGCCCACTTTGCTGAGAATTTTTATAAAAAATGAGTGTTGGATTTTGTTGAATGCTTTTTCTGTGTCTATTGATATGATCATGTGATTCTGTCTTTCAATTTGTTTATGTGATGTATCATGTTTATTGATTTGCGGATATTGTATCAGCCTTTCATCCCTGGAATAAATCCCACTTGTTCATGGTGTATGATCTTTTTAATATTATTGCTGGATGTGATTTCCTAATATTTTGTTGAGGATTTTAGCATCTATGTTCATCAGGGATATAGGCCTGTAATTCTCTTTCTTTGTAGTGTCTTTATTTGGTTTTGGAATTAGGATAATGCTGACCTCATATAAAGAGTTTGGATCAGAAAACTATGGTACATCTACACAATGGAATACTATGCTGCCATAAAAAAGAAGGAATTCTTACCATTTGTAGCAACCTGGATGGAATTGGAGAACATTATGCTAAGTGAAATAAGCCAGTCAATGAAATAAAAATACCACATGATCTCACTCATTTGTGGATAATAAAAAACACATTATAAACTATGAACAAAAAGATAGATACAGAGGCAGTAAAGCATCAAACAGACTGTCAAATTACAGCGGGAAGGTTAGGGAGAGGTGGGGAAATAAGAGATCAACTGAAGGACTTATATGCATGCATATAAGAATAACCAACAGATGCAAAACATTGGGGGGTGAGGGCATGTATGGGAGTGGGGTTGGGGAGGGCAATGGTAAGATATGTACACATATAATACCTTAATAAAAAAATGGAAAAAAAAAGAGTTTGAATTGTTCCTTCCGCTTGGATTTTCTGAAATAGTTTGAGGAGTATAGGTGTTAGTTCTTTGAATGTCTGGTAAAACTCCCTGTGAAGCTGTCTGGACCTAGGCTTTTGTTTGCTGGGAGTTTTTTTGATTACAGCTTCTATTTCATCAGTTGTTATTGGCCTATGCAGGTTTTCTGTCTTTTTTTTTTTTTTTAATCCTCACTGGAGGATATTTTTTCCATTGATTTCTAGAGAAAGAGTGGGAGAGAGGAGAGGGAGAAAGAGAGAGAGCAACATCGATGTGCGAGAGAGACAGTGACTGGCTGCTTCTTGCCTGCACCCCTACTGGGGCTGGGGAACCTGCAACGGAGGTACATGCCCTTGCCCAGAAATCAAACCCATGACCCTTTGGTCCATGGGCCGAGGCTCTGAACACTTAGAAACTGGCCAGGGCTGGAATTTTTCTATTAATTGATACTTCCCCAACACAAATGTTTGTTTCAACTCTTTACATGAAGATTTTATTCTCTAATATTCCGTTAGGTAGAAAATTGTATCTGATTGTTTTTAATCTTCTTTAATTATTACCGAATGTACCAAATAATTGCAGTCCTTTATCTTTAAATTGTCCATGACCTCTGACTATGAACATATATTGAAGCTGTCTTTTTTTTTCTTGGTTAGTCCCTGTGAATTTTAGGTAACCCAAATCTGAGGCCTTGTATCATGGAACAAAATGTCACAGAATATAAATCAATTTATTGTGACTTAACAAAAGTTATTTTAAGCTCTGACTGGGTAATTCAGTTGGTTACAGCATCAGCCCAATACGTCAAGGTTGCAGGTTTGATCCCTGGTCAGGGCACATACAAGATTCAACCAATAAATGCATAAATTAGTGGAGCAACAAATCTATGTTTCTCTCCCTCTCTTGCCCTTCCTCTCTCTCTCTCAAATAATTTTTTTTAAAAAAAAATAGGTAATATTTTACATGTGCAATGTTTATTATTTGGAATTGGCTGAAAAGACTAAAATTCTTCATGTTTAAAAAACAACAACACCACAACTCTTTAGCTTGAACTACTCTATGATGCAGCTATTCCACTTCTGGGTATTTATTCAAAGAAAACAAAAACATTTATTAAAAAGATATGTGGACCTCTGCTCACTGCAGCACTATTTACAATATCCAAGGTATGGAAACAACCTAAGTGTCCATTGTCAGATGAATGGATAAAGACGATGTGATATATGTAGACAATGGAATACTAGTCAGCCATAAAAAAGTTAAAAGAATTAAATCTTGCCATTTGGGACTACACGGTTGGGTCTTGAGGATATTATGTTAAGTGAAATAAATCAGACAAAGAAAAATAACATGATTTCACTCATATGTGAAATATATATTTTAAAAAAGAACAAACAAAAACAACTCGGAGGGAATCCCAGATGGTGGCGTAGGTAAACACCTAAACTGCTGCCTTGCACAACAATTTCAAAACTGCAACTAAAAGACAAAATGTCTATCACCCAGAACCATGGGAAAGCTGGCTGAGTGGAAGTTCTACAACTAGAAGGAAAGAGAAAAGAGCATTGAGACGTGCACAAGCGCTGAAAAGCTGAGGTACGGAGGCGAGTGATCCGGGCTGGCGGCAGGCGTTGCTTTTTTCAACCCAAAGGGGAGACAAGCCCCCGATTACTCTGAAATACAGTTTCTGGGGAGACGCGGGGGACCCAAACTCCTACGGGGAGAAGCTGGATTGTCTGCTACCGGGTCGGAAAGTGAGGGGGGCCTGCTTGCAGAGCTGCGCACAAGAATAATTGTTTACTGCGCTGGGGCATGGGACGCAGTCGGAGACACAGAACCAGCTAACTAGCAGCCATCGCTGTTTGCCACGCCCTAGCCTAGTGACGCCCTGAGACCCTGCCCCACACAACCTACAAACCCACCCAAGCTCCAAGCAGCAGTTTTAGCATAAGAAAGGCCTGCCCTATCGCAGCTTAACCTAACAAACTTGCAGCCCGGATCAGACAGCTCCAAAACCTCCAAACCCCAAACAAAGAGGAGAAAACTGTAGCTCTCGCTGTAGCTCCTGCTGGGTGGACTCAGACAATAGCTGACCTGCACCCCATTGGAGATCCAGAAGCCAGTATACCTAGTGGTCAGTGTGAGAAACCAGATTTCAACTCCTCACATCCATAAGTGACACATTCAAGAGGCAGACTCAGCGAGCACCAAAGCCCCACTGAAATAAGTCCTGCACCATAAGCGTGTCTCCAGCACAGCAGTTCTTATAGACACAGCAAGTCCTCACAGCCGATTGGCCTGGAGGTCAATTCCTCCCAGCGTACCAACAGCAATTAAGGCTTAACTACACCAAGACTTTGCACTCAGCCCACAAAGGGGTGTACCAAGAGCGTCCACATCAGGTGATTGGGGAGGCTGAGCTACTGCCCCCTATAGGTCACCTACCACACAAAGCCACTCCATCAACACAGGGAAGCAGCCAAAATGCAGAAACAAAGAAACATGTCACGAATGAAAGAAACGGAGGAAAGCAAACTACTGGACGACATAGAGTTCAGAACCACATTTATAAGGTTACTAAAGAATCTTCTAAAAACTGCCGAGAAACTTGATGACACTTCTGAGGAGTTTAGTGAGACCTTCAAGGACCTTAATGAGAATGCCAAAAAAATGGAAAAGGATCAGTCAGAAATGAAGCATACACTGTCTGAAATAAAGAATATACAGAAACTCAACTGTAGATCAACGTACCCCAAGAATCAAACCAAAGATCTGAAATATGAGGAAACAAAAAACACCCAACCAGAAAAACAAAAAGAAAAAAGAATCCAAAATTATGAAGATAGTGTAAGGAGCCTCTGGGACAACTTCAAGTGTACCAACATCCGAATTTTTGGGGTGCCAGAAGAAGAGAGAGAGCAAAATACTGAAAACCTATTAGAAAAAATAATGACAGAAAACTTTCCCTACCTGGTGAAAGAAATAGACTTACAAGTCCAGGAAGCGCACAGAACCCCAAACAAAAGGAATCCAAAGAGGACCACACCAAGACACATCATAATTAAAATGCCAAGGGCAAAAGACAGAGAGAGAATATTAAAAGCAGCAAGAGAAAAACGGTTAGTTACCTACAAGGGAGTACCCATACGACTGTCAGCTGATTTCTCAACAGAAACTATGCAGGCCAGAAGGGAGTGGCAAGAAATATTCAAAGTGATGAACAGCAAGAACCTACAACCAAGATTACTCTACCCAGCAAAGCTATCATTCAGAGTTGAAGGTCAGATAAAGAGCTTCATAGATAAGAAAAAGCTAAAGGAGTTCATCACCACCAAACCAGGATTACATGAAATGCTGAAGGGTATTCTTTAAGAAGAGGAAGAAGAAGAAAAAGGTAAAGATAAAAATTATGAACAACAAAATGACATCAAATACATACCTACCAACAAGTGAATCTAAAACTCAAGAGAATAAAAAATCTGAAGAACAGAATGGACTGGTGAATATAATAGAATCAGGGACACAGAAAGGGAGTGGACTGACGATTCTCAGGGGAAGCGGGTGTGAGGGGTGCGGGAAGAGATTGGACAAAAATCTTACTCCTATGGATGAAGACAGTGGCGGGGGGGGGGGGGGGGGGGTAAGGGCATGGGGTGGGGTGGGGAATCAGGTGGAGGGGAGCTATGGGGGGAAAACAAAAAGAGGAACACCTCTAATAATCTGAACAATAAAGATTTATTTTTTAAAAAAACACAACTCATAGATATGGAAAACAGATTGGTGATTACCAGAGGAAAAGGGGCTTGGTGAGGGGTGGGCGAAATGAGTGAGGGGGGTCAATTTTATGGTGATGGATCAAAACTAGACTTTTGGTGGTGATCAAGTTGTAGTACATAGCCAAGTTATACATGTGAAACTTATACAATGTTAAAAACCAATGTTACCACAATTTGGCGGGGGGTGGGGAAGGGCATGGGAAGGGAGGCGGCCAGGGAAAGAATGGGGTGAGACGTTCTCTTTAAAGGGAAAACGCAGGAGGACAGTGGGGGACATTTGGCAGCTAGTGTGAGTGCCTGGGCGAGGCAGGTTTGGAACCTCGTCTTTGAGTGGGCCCGGGACTCGAGCTAAACTTGGGGCGGGGCGTCCTGGGTGCTCCTTTGTCGCCATCTGTGTAACCCGTGGGAACTGTCCGCAGGGCCCACGTGAGCGCTGGGGCATTGAACGTGTGGGCTCCCAGAGGCCAGCACACGGGGTGAGCACTCAACACCGAGCTCTCTCTTTGGTGAATAAAAGACTGAACAACAGGGAGTGTCGCAACCAGCTACTTCACATCACGACAAAATTTTAACTAGCGCAGTGTCTCCTCGTAACTTCTCCGAATCCAGACCACCACCGGAACCTTTGTTGCGCTATAGAGGTTGCAACTCGGGAAGATAGACAGAAGGATTCGGGACCCTGACAGACGGGGATTGGAGCCAATGAAAAAGGCAAGATGTGAATGCTGCAGCCAATCATAGAGGCAGAAAGAGTGACGTTAACGGAAGCGTCGCGGAAGTTCGGTAAACACCGGTCCTAAACAGTTCTCCTGTGCTGGTGAGAAGAATAGAAGGCGAAAATGTCGGAGCGAAAAGTTTTAAACAAGTATTATCCCCCCGACTTTGACCCGTCAAAGATCCCCAAGCTCAAGCTCCCCAAAGATCGGCAGTACGTGGTGCGGTTGATGGCCCCCTTCAATATGAGGTGTAAGACGTGCGGAGAATACATCTACAAGGGTAAGAAGTTCAACGCGCGCAAAGAGACCGTGCAGAACGAGGTCTACCTGGGCCTGCCCATCTTCCGTTTCTATATCAAGTGCACGCGCTGCCTGGCAGAGATCACCTTCAAGACAGACCCGGAAAACACAGACTACACTATGGAGCACGGAGCCACGCGAAACTTCCAGGCCGAGAAGCTCCTGGAGGAGGAGGAGAAGAGAGTGCAGAAGGAGCGGGAGGATGAGGAGCTGAACAACCCTATGAAGGTGCTGGAGAACCGAACCAAGGACTCCAAGCTGGAGATGGAGGTACTGGAGAATCTGCAGGAGCTCAAGGACCTGAATCAGAGGCAGGCCCACGTAGACTTTGAGGCCATGCTGCGGCAGCACCGCCTGTCCGAGGAGGAGCGGCTGAAGCAGGAGCAGGAGGAGGATGAGAGGGAGACGGCAGCCTTGGTGGAAGAAGCCAGGAAACGAAGACTGCTGGAGGACTCTGATTCGGAAGAGGATGCTGCTCCTGCCCCGCCCCAGCCGGCCTTCCTGCCCAACCCCAACCCCACAGCAATCCTGGACGAAGGCCCGAAGGCGAAGAGGAAGATGGAGAGCTGGGAGCGGAGTGTGGGCACCCTTGGCAGCAAGCCCCAGCTCTCAGGCCTCGTTGTGGTGAAGAAAACAGGCCTGGACCGCAGCACCCCACAGGGCCAGCTGGCACCCACACTGGGCACTGTGAAGAATGGGAAAGCCGCAGACCCTGCACCCAGAACGCCTGGCATCTCCTCCCTAAGCCAGCTGGGTGCGTATTCGGATAGTGAGGACAGCAGCAGCAACTGAGGCCCTTTTCCAGGACAAGGGTCATATATTCAACTCCAGCTGGTGTTTGGGGCAGGAGGCCTTGTCATCAACTGGACAAAAATTAATGTCTTGGAGGCCGGTGGGACCAGCCAGTGTTTCAGCTGAGGAACTCGGTTTCTCTCCTGTCCCCCAACCACCAGCCCTTCCAGACCTCTAGGTCCAAAGCTCATGCTTTTTCCCACCTGGTACCAAGTTTAAGACTGTGACATCTCTGGAGGAATGCATGGTCTCTTGGACAGTCCTTGAGATTTTGGGCATGTGAGTGAACCCACCCACCCCTGTTGGCTCCATCCCTTCCCACTACAAAATTGGCTGGAACCAATTAAAGGAGCACACACACAAAGATGTTATTTTGGGACTGTTGCTGCCATTGGACATAATTCAAGTCAATCCCTATTTGAGGACACATTAAAATCCTAGAATAGTGAATTACATATAAACAGTAACTACAAATGGGAGACATCCTGGCTGTTTTTAATTCACAACTGGTAGAAATTAATTTTTCAGAGAATGGACTCCAAACTCCAGTCCAAGCTGCTGAAAAAAGCTTTTCTGCTGACTGCTTACCCAGCTTGAGCACTGGGATACTGGCGGGGGGGGGGGGGGGCGCGGGCACGGGGGCTAGAAGCCATCCACCCCCATGGACTCTGCTAGCAGATTTATCACAAGGATCCTTTTTGGACTTTTTAATATAACAAATAAGAGTCTGCTTTAATAAAGTTTTGTTAAGTGAGTGTAAAGTTGGTCCCTATATCATTGGATTGTACACTGATTAATGGTATCTACAGTCTATAAAGCTTTGTGCATCTGAGAATTCCATCAATGTATACGAAGAGAGGTTCTCTTTGACTATTTCACACTTTGTTAAAAGCAGTTTTAAGGTGTGCTAACCTCAGTAATATGTTAAAAGCAGTTTTAAGGTGTGCTAACCTCAGTAATATCTCATAGGTATATGCCAGTCTGCTCTCTGAGCTCCTTTTCTACATAAAAATGACCCGCTATTTGAACCCGCTGAGCATGGTTCATGAAACAGGTGACAGCACCTGCCATCACATCTTGATGAGTTGGACAGTAAAATGCCAAGACCACTTTGGTAAGTAATTCCTAACAAAATAATCTGTTTTTCTATTTGTTTTTAATTTATTTTTAGAGAGGGAGAGAGGGAAAAAACCCCATCTATTTGTTCCACTTGTTTATGCATTCATTGGTTGATCTTGTATGTGCCCTGACCAAGGATTGAATCTGCAACCTTGGCGTATCAGGATGTACTGAACCTTTTATATTTGGGGGCGGAGGGTAGTGACAGATGTTGTCCTCTTCCGAAACTGGTGGTGGAGTCAGCTTGTTTCTAGTCTGCAGCAACACCTCCTTATCCACAATCACAATCATTTATGGAATTTTAAGTTCTGTTGGCCTGTACAACCTTAATAGACGGAGGGTACAATTTTAGGGAAAGAATGAATGAAACTGGATTCCTCTCAAATTGCAAAGAGAGAAAGCCAGCCCTGGGGGGCAGCTTAAGGATCAAACTGGCTTTAAGCTATACACAAATGTAAACTTTAAAAAAATATATATATCTTATTGATTTTTTACAGAGAGGAAGGGAGAAGGATTGAGTTTGAAACATCGATGAGAGAGAAACATCGATCAGCTGCCTCCTGTACACCCCCTCCTGGGGATGTGCCCGCAACCAAGGTACATGCCCTTGTCCGGAATCGAATCTGGAACTCTTCAGTCCATAGGCCGACGCTCCATCCACTGAGCCAAACCGGTTAGGGCCACAAATGTAAACTTTGATGAGAGAAAGACTTGAAGGTTAACTTGGTCTTGCATTCCCAACATTAAATTCTGAAGACATAAACAGACTAGCAGAGAGCAGTGGGTCTGCCTTTTAGAAGAAAGCTATATAAGGGCAGGATGCTGTCCGAAGAAGCTGTAGCTGCAGGGTACTATGGTGTAATGGCTGTGCCCCAGGAGACTGAAGCCATCCCACCTGGGCTCACCCTGGTTGGGCCACTTAATAAATGTGTGACCATGGGCACATTACTTCACCTTTCTACACTTCATTAATTTAACAGCTATTTATTAAGCATCTCCTCTGTGCCAGGCTCTGTACTAAGTACTGGGATACAACAGGGAACAAAATAGACAAAAATTCTTGTTCTTTTTGTGGGGGGTGTGTGTGTGTGGAGGGGGTGATGTTTCTGGGGTGACGGTAATGTTTCATGGTTGCTGGTGATTTGGGTGGTGTTTATAAAAATGCACTGAGGTGTATACACTTATTTGCACTTTTCTGTATGTATAATTTATTTCAATATTTTTAAAAAACCTATGGCCTTGTGATCACAGCTTTATTAAATGAGTTAAGTAAAGCATGCAGAGCTGTGTGCTTGCCACATTGCACTCACAGAAAGTGGCACCTATTATTAATACAGTGAAACTCCTTAATAAAGCAAACTAGGCCATCAGGGGATGTTGAAGAGAGAGTCAGCTGGCTCTGCCTCGGGATTAATTCACAGAGCTCTTCCGTAAACCGATTACACATGGCTTATGCCTTGGTCGTGAAAAACGTGCCTTCTTTTTCTAATATAAAAAAGGGATTTTGTTAGCCCTTGCAAACTAAGTGACGTAGAGCTGCTGTGAACACCTGGGTAGGTTGTGCACTGCACAAGGGCTCCATACTTAAGGGACTGGTACGCATGGGTTTGTCTATTTACTATAATTTTGTGGGGCCCAACCCCTGAGACTGGACTACCTGGGCCTATGGTTCTTTAATCATTGAATTGGAACAAACTGGCCTTATGCTTTGTCCATCAGCATTTGTGATTCTGGATGATGGAAGTCCTCATCAGGATAGGCTGGGCAGGTTCCTCCACCCCACCCCACCTTATACCTCTCTGAGGTATAAGACCTGGACAGTGTGCCTTCATTGAAGCCCTGCTCCCTCTTAGATAACACGCTGAGTTTCTCCTGAAGTGGGTTCTAGCTGGCCTTGGCACACAGGCTCCTAGGTCTTCAACCCAGCAAATCTGAAGTGGGCCCAGACATCTGTATGTTTAACAAGCATTTCAGGTGACTTTCATGTCCAGGTGAGTATAGGAAACCCTATTCTAATAGGGTTTCTAATGGGGGGCTGTCCCTTCACCTAACGGAGGGAAGGGGTGTGAGAAAGTGGGAGGCAATATTTAAGTTCAAAAAGGCTTGTGTGGTCAGGAGAGGAAAAACAACCTGGGAAGCTGGAGCCTACTTTCTGACCCCCCTGCCCACCCCCACTTTAAAATAGTTTTGAGTCAGAGAGGAAGGAAGAGAAAAAAACACCAGTTTGTTGTTCCACTTATCTATGCATTCATTGGTTGCTTCTTGTATGTGCCCTGACTGGGTATTGAACCCGCAACCTTGGTGTATCTGAGCTACCTGGCCAGGGCAGCCTTTTGCCTTTTCCAGGCTGGGCCTGGGGAGAAGCTGTCTGCTGGAGTGCTGGTGAGTGCATGCCTGTCCTGTGGGGGCAGGGGGAGGAGAGGGCTCTCATGGGGCAGCCACAGGTCAAAGAGCAAAGTAGTCACAGCTGTCTGCCCTCTAGTGCGGGCAGGCCTGGCCTGGCCTGGGATTGGGCCACTGGGCCACCACCCTGGTAAGAGAATACATCTTTGCCTCATCCTACCGTAAGGATCAATAAAGCTTTGGGGACAGACGTAAGCCAGGCACTGAAGGTTGTGGGTTTGGATTAGTGACAGCCCAGGGGTTTGCAAATAGCTTTCCAGCCCTGCGTTCCAGCCCCCAACCCCAACCTGTCATTTCCTGTGCGCAGAACAAAGTTGAGGCTGGAACTTGAGTCTATGCTGGAATCCCACATCCCTTTTAACAGGAGCAGTTATCAGTCCTGGAGGTGGGGCACAGACCAAAAAATATCCTTCAAGGCCTCACTGACCAGAGGGAATAAAATCCCAGTTTGTTCCACTCTCCATGGCCTTGGCTGCCCCAACTTGGGGAAGAGGCTGAGAGCACACCTCACTCCCATATCATACCCCAGAGCCTTTTCACTAGATGACGACGAATCTGGGGCACTTCAGCAGTGCATCCCCTCCTGCCCACTGGGCCCGGCCCAGGGGAGTGAGGGTCTCAGTGTGGGTGCTCACAGGGGACTTCCCACCATTCTCTCCTTCTAAGAAGCAACAGCTGTTTCCTATTTTCCCTTTAAAGGAGACTTGTTGATGGAGGTAGGTTACGGCCAAGAAACCAAACCAAACCAAACCAGTTCAATATGAATCACACTGCAGTGCCAGGCACTGGGGTGGTGCCCTGGCAGCTGTGGGGCAGTGGAGATAATGCTGGGCTTGCAGTCTGGAAACCAGGGTCTGAGTGCCAGCTGTACAGTGAACAGTAGGACTTTGGGCATGTCCCCTGACTTGAGCCTATTTCCTTCCCTACAAAATGGGGTGAACAGCACCCAGCCCACAGTGCAGTGTGGGGGAAAGCACAGCACCACTGTCATCACTACAACCACCCGCCCAATCCCTGCCCTCAGGATAGGCTGGGCAGGTTCCTCCACCCCACCTCCCAGAGGACATGGTGTGACCAGCTGTCCTCGGGGGACCGGGGTGTCCTCCCCCTTAGGCTCCAGGGACAACAGCTAGAGCAGTTATCAGTCCTGGAGGTGGGGCAGAGTGATCAATCAGGGAACAAGGTTCAAGACCAACAGGCAGGGCCAGATGGAGGTGGAAATGAGGGCAGTCAGGTGCTCAGGGCAAAAATGAGGCCCCTCCTGGCCCGAGGGAGGGGGCAGGCGCTGTGCTGGGCCTCCCTCCATGCCTGCTCTTTACCCCAAAATAGCCCGGGCTCTCCCCATCCTCAGCCCCCAGGGCTGGAAGGTAAAGGGCAGGGAAGAACAACAAGGCTCGAGGCCCCTCTGAGGGGCTGAAGGTGACTCAGAAATCAGAACAAAAAAGGCCATAAGGTTTTTACTCTGTGAACCCTTGGGGGGGCCAGGCAGAGCACAAGGTGTCCACGGGAGGATGAGTGAAAGGAGGGGTTGGGGCCTGCAGTCTTGCTTTGCGGTGGGGGCAGGTGTGAGGGGAGATGAAGGCCCAGCGTGCCCTCCCCACAGGGTCCAGAGGGCTCCAGTCCTGGGGCCCAGCGACACCTGCCGCTTCTGAGTTCACACTGCGTTCTCGGCAGTCCCCAAACCCGCACGGCCTGCCTGAAGTCTTGCCAGGAGAGAAATGCTTGGCAGAGGGAAAAGGCCAGCGTGGGCTGACCGCAGCTATCCGAGTTCTTCCCAGAGCTGGGCCTCTCCCCGACAGGAAGAGGACCCAGCGAGGCCGGGAGGACCCGGGGCCGGGAGAGCTGTCTCTGCCTGCCAGAGCCAAGCCTCAGATTCTTCAACCGCCATATCAGGAGTCTGGGCTCAGGGCTGTCAGGCTAGGCTCAAAGCTCATCAGGGGGGCTGTGTGCGAGGGGAGATGCCTGCTGGATGCCCTCGTCCTCCTCGGGGCCGGGGTCTCCCAGCTCCTTCCTCTGTTTGCTGCCGCTGCCACCGGATGCCTTGGCCCGGCTGCCCTTCTTCTTGGACTTCTTCCCTCCCAGCGCAGCTGTGTCTCCCTTCTTGCCGGGCCACTGCTCTGCTAGGCAACCTGGGGTGAGGAGGAGAGACTGGTTTGCTGGGTGAGGAGCACTGCTTGGGGAGCCGCAGGAGTGGCAACTGGAATGGCTGCCTGACGTCCAAGTCCCTATCCCACCTCACTGTGGCCCAGGCCCCGCTGGGGCACCGGAGTTCTCTGCGTGTTGTTCTGCACCTGTTTGGTGCCTCTCACCCACCCTGTCACGTCAAGCTCCCAGGGGGCAGTGATTTCTTTAATTTTTTTAACTGATTCCAGAGAAGGGTAGGGGGGAGAGAGACATCGATTGGCTGCCTCCTGTACTACCCCTGGGATTGAACCTGCAACCTGGGGATGTGCCCTGACGGGGAATTGAACCCACCATCTTTCGGTGTCCAGGCACTGCCCAGCCAACTGAGCCACCCAGCCAGGACAACACCCTCTCTTTCTTATTTCTTTTCTGTCCCCCCTCCCTGCCTCCCCTGAGGGGGAGCAAACAAATCGAGGACCAACTGCCCTGCCTCCTGCCTCCCTCAGACTCACTGGTGTCCTTGCCCTTCAGCACGTGGTTGGCGCAGAGGAACTGCGTCAGGTCCTCCTCCTGGTGGTTCCGGTACCAGTCCTCGATCACCTCCTCAAACTCCTCCACCAGCACGTCGCACTGGAATCACAACCCTCGCATTGGCAAGGCCCCAGTGCTGGCTCCCTTCAGAGGAGCTCAGCGGAGCCTCAGCCACACGAGACAGGCGGGTGGCGGGGTTCTCTTGAGCAAACTGCAGCCAGAGGTGAGAGGACCCATGTCCCTTAGTGGCCGTCCTCAGCAGCAGAACCCTCCCACCCCTGGGGGCGCAGCGGCCGAAGGGCCTACCTGCTTCTTGAGGTCTGCCACCTCCGCAGAGGTCTCGTTCCACAGCTCGTAGGGGATGTCCATCACCACCTTGACCCCTTTGTGTACCAGGTTGTGTAGCGTCTCAAAAGTCTCTGACATGCCCTGGAAGAGGCGACCGGACATGAGAGGGAATCCCTTCCCTGCTTCCTGCCCTTCTCGGCAGGTGCTGCTGGAGGCCCAAGGACCAGCTCTGAGAAGCCAAGACCTCTAAGGTTCCTCACACTTGACGTCATCCTCCTCTCCCCTCTTTTAGGCATACCTCCCTTAACCCCCACACGTGCACACATGCACACACACCTGCACACACGCCCTGTCCTGCCTCCCCACACCTTATCCTTTCCAACAGGTCTGCTGTTGCCCTCAGGCCCTCTGAATGGACACTCCTTTTCCAGGAAATAAGTTTGTCTTGGCTCCCCCCCTGCACTGTGGCTGGGCTCACTTACTCCCCACACCTAGGCCCGCTCCCTACTGGGGGTTCTTCTGAGGGCTTGTCTCTCTCCTTGCTGGGGAGAGGGCATAGGCAAGGCAGGAAAAACTCTGTTCCATTTCTGCCAGCTACCTAGGTTTCTCCCTGGATTCAACAAACTACCTTTCCAGAGATAATGCATACAAATACATGCCAACAGACATACAGATACATCCTCCTTGCCCCATCCACACTTTTTACACAGCAGTAATATATATGTCACACACTATTCTGCCTTTTTTATTTAGTGATTAGAGGCCTGGTGCACGAAATTCGTGCTGGGGGGGGTGGTGGTGGTGTCCCTCAGCCCAACTTGCACCCTCTCCAATCTGGGACCCTATGAGCAATGTCTGACTGCCTGTTTAGGCCCGATTCTGGTGGGATTGGGCCTAAACGGGCAGTCGGACATCCCTCTCACAATCCAGGACTGCTGGCTCCCAACTGCTCACCTGCCTGCTTTCCTGATTGCCCCTAACCGCTTCTGCCTGCCAGCCTGGTCATCCCCTAACCACTCCCCTGCCAGCCTGCTTGCTGCCTAACCGCTCCCCTGTTGGCCTGGTCGCCCCTAACTGCCCTCCCCTGCAGGCCTGGTCACCCCTAACTGCCCTCCCCTGCTGGCCTGGTCGCCCCTAACTGCCCTCCCCTGCAGGCCTGGTCGCCCCTAACTGCCCTCCCCTGCTGGCCTGGTCGCCCCTAACTGCCCTCTCCTGCTGGCCATTTTGTGTCCACATGGGGGCAGGATCTTTGACCACATGGGGGCAGCCATCTTGTGTGTTGGAGTGATGGTCAATCTGCATATTACTCTTTTATTAGATAGGATAGAGGCCTGGTGCACGGGTGGGGGCCGGCTGGTTTGCCCTGAAGGGTGTCCTGTATCAGGGTGGGGGTTCCCTTAGGGCGTGGGGCGGCCTGGGTGAGGGGCCTGTGGTGGTTTGCAGGTCGGCCACGCCCCCCGGTGACCCAAGCAGAGGCCCTGGTATCTGGGATTTATTTATCTTCTACAATTGAAACTTTGTAGCCTGGAGCAGAGCCAAGCCTTCTGCTTGCTCTGTGGCGGCAACCATTTCTGTTGGGATTTATGTATCTTCTATAATTGAAACTTTGTAGCTTGGAGTGGGCCCGCCAGGGTGCGAAAGCTTGGCTTCTTCCATCGCTGGGGAAACCCAAGCCTCCCTCCTGCTCTCTCTCTGGCTGTAGCCATCTTGGTTGGGTTAATTTGCATATTTGCTCCTGATTGGCTTGTGGGCATGGCTTGTGGGTGTAGCGGAGTGGTGGTTAATTTGCATATCAGTCTTTTATTAGATAGGATAGTTTTGATTTTGAGAGAGGAAGGGACAGAAACATCGAAGTGAGAGCACAACATTGATAGGCTGCCTCCTGCATACTCTCCACTGGGGATGGAGCCTGCAACCTGGGCATGTGCCCTGCCTGGGCATCAACCTGAGACCCTTCAGTGTATGGGAAGACGCCCAACCAACTGTGCCATACCAGCCAGGGTGAAATTCATACTGATTTCCTTTGCTAGGAGGGGACTTTGGTGAAGCGATGTAGCAGAAGCTGAAGATGTAGACAAAGAAATGTGGGCCTTGTTGTAAAAAGCTCATTCTCCAGGGAGAGAAGCATTGGTGGTGTAGTAAGTGCCTTACACGTCACAGAGGCATCTGGATGGAGGTTGAGGTATGTACCCTGTGGTCCCAGAGGGTACATACCTCAACCAAGAGTCTCTGGTTTCTTCTCTAAACCCCGATTTCCTGACTTCTCCCTGCACTGAGGCTTTAGGCCCCCCTGGGGGCTGCACTTTGGGTATTTCCGACAGTCTGGACCGAGGCAGGATACTGATGGGCAGGCCCAGCCATTATGAATGTGCATATCGCCTTGGAAAAGGCAGGCCACCCAGGACAAGCAGCAATCCACAAAGAATGGAAGAGGCCACAGAGGGAAGCTCCAGGGGAGGGTCTTCAAATCACAGCCACACCAGCAGACATACTCAGCCACATGCAGGCCCCGCCCCGGGAACAAGGACAAGCACAATCCCACCTTGGCAAACCGGTTGCTGCCGGTCCTCTCCTTGTGCAGGCTATAGTCCAGGAGCCTCTTGCAAATGGTCTCAGTGACTTCGATTAACCGTAAGTCCCTGTGGAGACAGCAGCACGAGGGGCTGAGACCCCCTCCCAGCCCCAGTGGGTCAGTGGTCCGTCCCTCCAGCCCTGCTACCCCAACGCCTGCGCATCTCACCAATGGGAAGTCAGAGCTGGAAGGAAGATAGGTCATCTGGTCTGGGTGCTCTGAAATGCTGGAACACAGACCAGAGAGACAAAATTTTAACAGCTCTATGGGAAGGAATTTTTTTTTAATAAAGCTCAATGGTTCTGTAGGTTTTTTTAATAAAGCAAAATATATAAAATTTTGATGTTAAAATATCACTTAATTTTGAAAGGATGACCATAGCTGATGGAAGTTTTATGTTTTTTTTTTAATTTGTTTTTGATATTTATACCTGGCAAAATTAAATATTGGTAATCTTGTGTTACCAATGTTTTTTAAATTGCATTGGTCCATGGAGTCTGGGAATCACAGGCTAGCTTTTATAGATGAGGAATGTGAAGCCAGAGCAGTCAAGGGATTTAGGAAAGTCACCCAATTAGTTGGGCGTAGAACCAGTGGGCAAATTTAGGTCTCAGTTAGAGCTGCCTCCCTCTGATGGGTCTGCCTGGCTAGAAGGGAGAAGGGAACTCCAGGTCGCTGAAGCCTTGAGAAACAAAGCAGGCCGGGCCAGTGGGTCCCCATTCACTTACGACTTGGTGTATTTGACCCCGGAGGCCTTCCGGTCCAGGATGCCGTAGCCTGTGTCAAGGACCTCCTTGGTCTTGCCAGTTTCTTCAAAGGCTGACTTCAGCTCCACGGCGACATATTTACACACTGGGAGAGGGAGGCACAGCGTAGCCGACTGAGTGCATGTGTCCTCTGGGAGCCAGCTCCCAGCAAAAAGACTCAAGTCAATGCTTCTCCCAGCCTGGATGAGTCCGCTGGGCAGAGGAAGAGTTCGCAGTGCGCCACATCCACTCTTGGCCCTTATACCAACTTCATTCCTCCCAGCTCCTTTCTGCTCCTTTGCCCCCCACAATCATTTTAGTTTTAAAATTTTCAAACATATAGAAAAGCCGAAAGAGTACCACGAACATATACTATATACCTTCCATTCATATTCAACAGTGGTTCATGATTTACCAACGGCTCTCTCCCATATATAACATAAAACAATGTGATAATATATCTCAACAACTTATGGAGTGAGCAAAAGTATGTTTACAGTTGTATCACATAAATAATGGAATAATTAATAATACAAGAACACAGTTTTGCATGCTCACAACTGTGAACCTACTTTTGCCCACACCTGTATACAGTGTGGTTTTGTTGTATACATTGTTTGTGCTAAGCCATTTTGAAAGCAAGTTGCAGACATCATGATCTTTCACCCCTGAATATGTTATCACGGCATCTCTGAGAAAAAGGACCTTCTCCTACCTAACCGCAAAACAATTTTGATTACTCGGAAAATGGACAATAATTCCAAGGTCAACTAATACTTAGTCCACATTCAAATTTCCCCAATTGCCCCCTAAATGTCTCCTTTGACTGTTTTATTGCTGGATTTCACGTGTTGTGCAACACCAGCTCTCTGTTTCCACGTCGGTCCCCCCCCCCCCCCCCCCCCCCCCCGGCCCCAGGCCTTGTTTCTATTTTTTCCTCCCTTCCGGGGACTCAGTCTAATGGAGCAGAAAGAAGTATAAACAAATAGTTCTCACTGTATAAGGAAGGCTGCGGGCTGCCACTTAAGTGCCTTATGCCTTAGGAAGTGCTTACTGCCCTCCAGGGGCCTTGGGGATTTTCTACCCATTCTCCCAACTTCACCATAGAGGTCTTCTCCCCGAGGAATCCTTTTTTGTACAAATCCCACCTGCTTTCTTTCTTTCTTTTTTTAAAAAAATATTTTTATTGATTTCAGAGAGGAAGGGAGAGAGAAACATCAATGATGAAAGACAATCATTGATCGGCTGCCTCCTGCACACCCCCCACTGGGGATCTAGCCCACAACCTGAGCATGTGCCCTTGACTGGAATCGAACCTGGGACCCTTCAGTCCCCGGGCGACACTCTATCCACTGAGCCAAACCAGCTAGGGCCTACCTGCTCTTATTTCTTTTTCAAATCCTCACCCAGAGAGGAAGGGGAGAGAGAGAAGGGGAGAAACATGGATGTGGGAGAGAACCATCCATTGGCTGTCTCCATACCGACCCTGACAGGGAATCGAACCCACAACCTAGGTATGTGCCCTCACTAGGAATTGAACCCGCCACCTTTCAGTGTACGGATGACACTCCAACCGACTGAGTCCCCCGCCAGGGCTAATCCCACCTGCTCTCGGTCTCATCCCAGGACTGTGCAGGATCCATGCTCTCACTGAGGGTTTCTGGTCATTTCGCGTGCCTCTCTAATCAGACCACAGGAGTACCCAGAGTGAGTGCATGGCCTGGATTTGTTCTGTATTCCTCTAGTCTGGGACTCTGTATGTGTTGGATACATGATAGGTATTGCTGAGGGAGACTGTGTGTGTGGTTGAGCAGCTTCTGATGCCTCTGAAGAGAATACAGCCATCAGCGTTGTTATAACACTGATGGTAGAGTTCAGAAGAAAACCAATTACTACCACCAAAACAAATGCATCCCCTGGAGGACTGCATGGTGAAACTGTGTAACATACACATTACTAGATGGCTTGGAGAACTTGGGACACACGAAAATTCCAACATATAAGCTGGTGATCTCAGAGTCCGCAATGAATCGAGGGCGACTCATTTCCCTGGCTCTCCATCCAGGACCACCTGGGCTCCCTTCCCTCGCTGTCCTGTACATTGTGCAAGGTCATCATTTTTCTGGCTCCTCTGCCCACTTCTCCCACACCCTCGGCCTGTAGTATTCCAGGCCCAGAAGGTTGGAACCCATCAACCTACCTCTCTTGTACTCATCAGCCAAAACCTTGCTTCTCAACTCTTCCAAACTTTACCTCTTCAAGACCCCCTCTGGGGATCCAGACTTGGGGGAGACTCATGGCACCCAACCCAGACACTCATGGACATGCACTTACTCTCTTTCTGGGCAAGTTCTCCTTTCTCTGTGCCAAGGCCTGTTCCACTCAGGCTCCTGAGCCAGGAGACAGGCTTTGTGGGCCACACACGGTCAGCATTTAATAATAAAATGATAAATAAAAGTAAATACACAATTAAGAGCCTAAAGGTTGGAGTTTGCCAAGCCATCCTGTGACTAAAAGTCTTTTAAAAAAGTAATCTTGATCAGTTACCTACAAAATAAGGTTAGAGTGATCTCAAGTCTATGATCTGTGAATGCCTCTAAGGAAAAGAAATGTGAGCTTCTGAGAATAATATGAGAAACAGTAGGGGCTCTTTGGTATCAGAATAAAATAGCAAACAGAGAGGAAGTGAAACCCCCAAAGGATCTCCATCGGCACTGGAGGCAGAGGGAAAGGAAAGCATCACAGCCCTAGGTCTATTCAAGGGAGAGAGGGAGAAGGTACAGGCTGGACTGCATCCCGGGAGACCTACCCCTGACGTCGGCCCGTCTCTGAAGCATCTCACCTTCCATCTCTCAAAGGGAAGGATTATGTGTTCTAAACCCTTCCTGCCCCCCACTTCTCAGTGCTA